>CM056171.1:46897100-47073780 GCA_029691765.1 Entomobrya proxima
TGCCAAAACAGGAGCGTGAGGTGACCACCACTTATTTTGCCAGCATGCCTGGAGCCATTCGGGGGCAAGTGCCCATTGTCTTTTACCCGAGCTGTAACAAGGACGCGTATTTCCAACCCGCGGTGGTTAGCTATTGTACCAGTTCCCATTCCAGTTATGGTAGAAGTCTTAAGGATGCCCCGGAAGCTAAGGATGAAGCTTTTATCAACATTCCAGAAGCCCTAAGGAAGGCTCCAGAATTGATTATGAACGCTCCAGAAGCCCTTGAAAGCGCTCTAGAGGATATTATGAATGCTCAAGAAGCCAAAAGGACCGCTCCAGAGGCTCCTGTAGCTCCAGAAGCCCATAAAAACGCTCCAGAAGCCCATAGAAACGCTCCAGAAGCCCACAGGAACGCTCCAAAAGTTCCTGGAGCTCCAGAAGCCCACAGGAACACTCCAGAAGCCCATAGAAACGCTCCAGCAGTTCCTGAAGCTCCAGAAGCCCACAGGAACGCTCCAGAAGCCCCCGAGCAAAAAACGGTGGAAATTAACGCAGAAGAATAATTTATTTTAATTTTTTAAAAGTTCACAATGGTGCCTACTTAGAAAAAAAATATTGTGCTAATTACTCATTAAGCTTTTCATGTAAATTAGTTTTAATTATTTTGGGAAAATAATAAATAGTCCTGGAAAAGTATTGGGTTGCCCCAGTAAAATAATTATTTGTCATTTGCATCTTATTTCATCATCCCCATGATCTCATTTCATCCACCAGAAGAAATTTTGTCTGGACAAGATAAAAAAAATTTCTATCCATTCCAATGCCGTTACATGATTTACATTAAAGTTTAACGACAATTACGTCAATCGCTAAAGAAATGCTATAAGATACCGTCCATGTCGGCTTTATTTCCGCTGACGACATTAATCATTGACGTTTGTGTCTAGACAAAGGAAAAAATATTTAGCACAATTAGCAATTATTTTTATTTTGTGTCTGCGTTAGGTGACAATCCTGCCAATGTATATTTTACGACCCATTTTTGGAATAAAAGGGAGACCCAAAAAATTGGTTGGGCATCAGAAGCACTTCTGGGACAAAACTGGGAAATTGGAAGTAACGGACCTAACAGAAATAAAAACGCCCAATAAGCCATCATGAAGATCGTCCTCCTTGCCCAAATCATTCTGGCCGTGTTGTTGGGCCAAGCGGCAGCTCAGGTTTAAAAAAATCTAAGAAATTTTAAAATCAAAAATTTCAAATTTAAATGCTAAATCCTTTTTATTTGGATTTTATAGGGAGCTCCGGGAAAGCAAGGTAGTGTAGGAACTCCTTCTGGGACTGGAAAGTAGCTTTAAAAAAACAAATGAACTGGAACGGATCTGGATTTTGTCACTTGGAATTACCAAAATGGGTTTCTAACGGAAAATTATACAAAAACAAAATTTCATTTAAATGCCTTTTTTTGTTAAACAATTTATTCAAAAAAAAGATCTGAATAAATTTTGAAAGCAATTGCTCTTTTCTATTTTAACAAATGTCTGGGTTTCTTTTGGAGTTTCATTGTTTTTTTTGGGGGGGGGGGGGAAGGGGTTCTGTTATCAACGTCAGCCATTCTATTATTTAACATCAAAGGTTGCAGTGGCTTAACGCCCGACCCCAGAGAGCTCACTGAGCTTGATATGATTTCCAGAGTTATCTGAAGTTATTCCAGTGATGGCAAGCTAAACAAATGACCCCAAACGCGATTGGGAAAGTAAACAAAGCCAAAGCCTAAACAAAGTAATTTTTGAGGATTTTCAAGTTGTTTGGGTTAAAAAGGTTAAGTTTTTAAAGCGATGGTCACTCTTGTGAGCTGGATCAAGAAAATTGTGATCAGTGAGTGGACACAAGTTGACACCAGTCGAGTTCACTTGGACATCATCAACAAAACTCAAGTCTACTGGACGTGGGAACCCACTTGAAGGTCAGCAAATGAAAGTGTCACCTGTGACAAGTGTCCGAATTTCTTATTAAAATGACAGTTATTTTCCATCTGTTTAGGTGGTCATTGTCCGACCGACCAAAGTTTGAAGGAGTGCCCTGCATTCCCAGACATCAAACCTTTTGATTGAAAAGGTAACCCTTTTTACAAAATATACTAGCTTTTGGGTGACCAGAATTGAAGGCAGTTGAAAAATATGTGGTTTATTGCGGTTGGTGGTGTAGACCCAAAATCGGTACAATAGGAACTGAACATGGAACTTGAAGTGAAATGCGGGGGTGGCTAGATAAGAGCTCCAAAGTTGTGGGATTGCCCCCTCCCTGGCCACCACTCTCAACGAGCCTACTTTTAGAAACCTTTGGACTAATCTCGCCTTTTGCCTTGGTAACGGGAAATTCTAATGATTTTTTGAGCTTTTGGATAGTGATCAATAATGTGAGATAAATTTTGAGTTTTATTTTCAAAGTTAAATGCTGTAATTTTAGTGTAAAGTAAATTATAAATTGGAGATAGTGATATGATATGGCTATCTGGTTACTTGGTCTCTTGCAAACTGGTCAAAAATATTGGGAAAGTTGTCACCAGAAACTGAAAAACGCAAACGAGAAAAAAGGCATTAACTGCTTATTATATCAATGAAATGTTCTAAATTTACGAATTTGTAAATTTGATTAAACAGAAGAACAGAATTTTCTATTTGTGTATCTTACTACTCCCAAGAAACGAAAGGTTATGGAAAAACCAGCGGCAGGTTTTATTCCAAAATCCGTTTCCTCCAAAATGTGATTTGCTTTCGTTTCCGGTATAACCGCCTGGTTTCTCGCCTTTTTTACAAAAATTCTAGCTTGGTCGATCTGTTCTTAGAAAATTGTAAAATATAGAGCTTTAAACACACAAAGCACTTTAAAAAACATTTTTTTTACATTTTCCCGAGTCCGAGCCGCTAAATATAATGTTAAGGAGGAAAAGAGTAAGTTGTTGAGAATGTAGACTCTCTGAATAATGTTTTCAGAGAGGAACAATCCATCCAGAAAAATTGAGGAGCCCATGGCAATCGTAAAAAGAAAGATAAGCATTTGTAATCCAATGGCGTCACTAGTAGCTTCTGACAATTCCAATACAGCTTGAAATTCAAGGTAGATCTTAGGCCACTCAGTTTCTGAAAAGGTGGATTAGAAAACCAAAAATTCAGTTTGCAAAGCTCTGTTTGTTCAAATTCAGTTTCTAATATTTTTACTAAAAATTTTTTAGTAAGCTTTACCCATGTTTCCAACATTTCTAACGTTCTTCAGTAATTGTTTGCTTGCAATCCAGTTAATTATAATTGGCACGTACATCAATGCCAGAAAGAGTTCAAATAAAGAATAACTGTAGTAGACAACCATTCAATTCAAAAAAAGACAATCATTTAGCTGAACTTACAAGGAGTACCTTTTGGCAACAACGTGTGAATATGTACTATAGTGCATAAGTAAACTCTTATAGTAATTTATTAGCTCGCTGCTTCAACAGGGGAGCTTGTTTGGATGTAGTGTGTCCGTGTGTTCGTCTACTTTTTTATAAACCAGCAAAAATCGGCTCTAAACCAGGCTAAATGGGCTATAATTCAGGCTAAATGGGCTCTAATTCAGGTAAAATGGGCTCTAATTCAGGCTGAATGGGCTCTAGTTCAGGTTGAATGGGCTCTAGTTCAGGTTGAATGGGCTCTAGTTCAAGCCGAATGGGCTCTAATTCAGACTAAACGGGCTCTAATTCAGACTAAGCGGGCTCTGATTCAGACTAAACGGGCTCTAAATCAGGCTAAAATTGGCTGGTAATCAAGAACTCCGTTTATCTTCCACAGTGAGCATTTTAATGATTTACCACTGACTGGTTGAAAATGAGATTGATGTCACATCTGAATGGTTATCATAATCATCCTCAATCTACACAGGAACTACTAAATAAATAAGAATTGGTGTATTTTATGACTGACTCACGCGCAGTTGCCGGAAGGTATTACATGTTAGTTGCAGTCAAATCCAGTTATATGTATTGTATTTCATATTGATTTGCATTACCCAGTATGTTTTGAAATGCATGTTAAAACACCTAAAGCCTTTTCTGTTCCTGATATGGCGTCCATATCCGGCGTTTCAGCGGCTGAACAGGAAAGAAAAAAGTTGTATTTTGCAACAGCCACCAGCCTTTGAAAAATAAATGTTGGAGAAAGCTGGTCTAAAGGGTATACTAGCTCATAGCCCGTGCAAAACGCAAAAAGCATTTTTAGCCCAAAATGAGCTCCAAAACAAATCGCAGTTGCGGGATGTGTTATCTAGGGGAAAATAAAAATTTATTGATTTACAACCAGTTTAAGTGGGTTAACCTTGCAATTTTTTAAAAATGAAACAATATTGTTATAGTGCTCACCCAAGAACTGCAAAAAGGCAGAAACTTGTTCTTTTGAATGACGTGAATAATCCTAAGATATTTTTTGGGACGAAACCAAAGCTGCTTGAAATTGAAAAATACGTAAAAGAAGTTCAAAGCAAAGTGAAAAAAGTGCAGGTAGAGGGTTGTATGCTCCAAAATGTTAGTCTGGACAGGCAGACTCTGCCTAACGTAACAAAACATTTGATGTTGAACCAGGAGGCTAAAAAATGCGCACCAAATCTACAAAAAGAGTGTAAAATGTTTCAAAAGCAAAATAAATTAATTTAAAATACTGTACAATTAGTAAATAGCTACAAACTTTTGTTATATAAATACACACCTGCTGAAATAAATTGATCCCTACTTGAAAATCTCCTTGCTCCCCTTTCTCAACCAGAAAGGGAATGGAGCCAGTGAAAAATCCGAAATTGATTAAATATCTCAACATGTTTGCCAATCGATTTCTCTGTCTTATATTATCAGTCTCTGGAGAGGATGGGCTTTCCGTCCAGGAATTTTGATCCATTATTTTGGCAATTTTATTGACCAGACAATCTTAGAAACAAAAATCCTGTTTGTTTTCTTCTTTTAAAAATTCAAAATCCGAATAAAATTCCAACCTGCCTTGCAATTCTTATTCTGATGTACGTCCAGCAACAACAACGGCCTATAAACAACTGCAAAATGAGACTGATAGCAACACTGACCAAAGCAGGTGTCATGTTAAGACCTTCCAGCAATTTGTCTTTGCTCGTAAAATAAAGAAACACACACAAATACATACAAAGTTGTATTCAATGTTTAACGGTTGATTTGCCAAGCCACACAGGGTGCCATTCTGGGATGCGCGGAGCATTAAAAAAAGTTTTTATAGGAATAGAATGGTATGACACTACGCACCAAACATCTTGCATTGCATCTACGCACATATTGCATTGACCATTTTATTAAGGTTCACGTTAGTGTACCTTTACTCCTATCATCTTGATGTGTCTGCACGTTCCTCCGTCCGTCCGTCCCTCCGTCCGTCCGTAAGCACAATAACTCCTCAACCGTTTGAGATATTCCAATTCCGTTTTCAGTTATCGGTAGCTACACCTCTTGCGACGATCCCTATTGATTTTCAGGTCAATCAGATAACCGGAAGGTACCTAAAAAGTACCTTTTCTAAAGTAATCTTTTCTGCTGCATTTAAAGGCCATAGAGCTACAGCATTTTCACTACCGGCATGGGAATAATACCAAATAGCAGATAGTGGTTCTCATCATGCCACATTGGTTCTCATCATGCCACATTGGTTCTCATCATGCCACATTGGTTCTCATCATGCCACATTGGTTCTCATCATGCCACATTGGTTCTCATCATGCCACATTGGTTCTCATCATGCCACATTGGTTCTCATCATGCCACATTGGTTCTCATCATGCCACATTGGTTCTCATCATGCCACATTGATGTTACCGAGTAGACTACACGTGAACCTTTCTTCAAGCTTACATAGGGTTTATTATAGTTTACAGGTGCCACAAGTTCCAGGAAGAAATAATGAACGTTTTTTTCGGAAATTTGTACTTCAAACATGATTACTATCTTTATTTAGCAGCGTATTTAGAAGTGTGTTGCATTTTAACATTAATTTTTTTAAAAGATAGTGCGTGTATTTGTTTATGGATATTAAAAGATTGATCACGGCTTACAGATACATAATAAATATTTCAAAGCTATATAAATATATTCCTATTTAGCTAAAATAAGCAACATTTTTTGGCATATTATATGGTTATCTGTAAGATTGCACATTAGTCACTGTCCCCGTCCTGTAGCATCATCAATGTCACCAATATCTTTATACGCGTGTTAAAAACGTGTCATAATATATGAAAGTTTAAAAAACGTTAATATTCTGGATATTGAGAATGCGGTATGATGTATACATTTAATGGATATTTTTTTATGAAATCCCAAATGAAACCCCAAAAGACAACCCAGACATTTGTTAAAATAGAAAACAGTAAATGCTTTCAAAATTTATTAAGATCTTCCTTGAAATAAATTGTTTAACAACAAAGGTATTTAAATGAAATTTTGTTTTTGTATAATTTTTCATTAGAAATCCATTTTGGTAATCCCAAGTGACAAAATCCAGATCCGTTCCAGTTGATTTATTTTTTAAAAGCTACTTTCCAGTCCCAGACGGAGTTCCTACACTACCTTGCTTTCCCGGAGCTCCCTTTAAAATCCAAATAAAAATAGATTTAGAATTAAAATTTGAAAAATTTTGATTTCAAAATTTTGGAATTTTTTTTAACCTGGGATGCCGCTTGGTCTAGCAACACGGCCAGAATGAGTTTGGCAATGAAGACGATCTTCATAATGACTTCTTTTTTAGCTTGGGCGTTTTTTAGGTCCGTTACTTCCTATTTCCCGAGGGTTACTGATACCCAACCAATTTTTGGGTCTGCCTTTTATACAAAAAAATTAAAGGAATAATATACATTAGCAGGATTGTAACCTAGCTTACGGGCTTACAAAACTTAATTGCTAATTTTCCATTGTCTATACACAAACGTATAGTCTGATGATTAATGTGGATGTCGTCAGCGGAATTGACGTAATTGTCGTTAAACTTTAATGTACATGTAACGGTATTAGTATGCATATCTATCTTTTACCTTGTCTAGACAAAATTCTTTTGGTGTGTTTTAGAAAATGAGATAATGGGGATGACGAAAATGCAAAGGAAAAGTGATTATTTTTATGGGGATAAAAAAATAAAGTACACAGAACTCTTTTGAAATACGGCACTTGATTCTAAACCAAACAGGAAATGATTACCGCCAATGATGCCAAAAATGATCATTTTTTTTGGGAATGACCATAAAGTGGACCGGTGCCTAAGGACCAAGGTCATGAAAGGCTTGGTCATCCTCAAACATTATCCAGGTAATCCCCGCGGTTTGGCAGCTTGGGCCTTTGACATTTCGTCACTTGACCTGCTTCTCCAACAACTTCCTCCCAAAACCCATTTTTTTTATTGAATGTCCGAAAATTCCACCTCCACGGTCACACAGTAGCAACACGGCCAGAATGATCTTGGCAATGAAGACGATCTTCATAATCACAGGTGTAATGCTTAATTAATTGTTTTAATGGGGCAACCTAATAATTTTCCAGGATGATTTATTATCTTTCAAAATAATTTACTGGCAAAATGCTGGCTTCAATGACACGCTTCTCTTTGGACAATTCATGATCATTCAAGCTGAGGTCCTGAAGAAGGGCGGGGTAGTAGTAAATGTGCTTCTGTATGGTAGGGGGGATATTTTTGGGGCAGCGGTCGCAGGGGGGACGGTGGTGGTGGGGCCGGCGGCGGGGGAGTTGGCGTTACTGCTGGATTACACCAACCGTTGGATTGACTTTCGGCTTCATTTTTTTACTGGATTTTGGACCATTGGTGGTCTAGTCTAGAGGCAAATCTTCTGCACATGGTGGGGCGCCAGGGATAACCCCGGGGGGACAGATAGGGGGCGTGGACGTAGTTTTTTGGGTGGTCATGGAGTGATCCAGGCAGTTGTCGGGGAAGAAGATGGAGGTGTGGGGGGAGTTGGCGGCGGAAGCCCTCCTCCAAACCTTTAAAAATCAAAACCGGGTGTCAATCATCACTTGACCACCTCTTAAAAAGCATGACCACTTGACAAGTTGACCATTTACCCAACTGATCCAAGATCCACCGTCTTCCTGGCATCCATCAAGTGACCTGGCTCAACATGGCAATGCGTTGTTTGGCAATCACCAAAAAGTGGACAGGGGCCTGAGCAACGTCATCAAAGGCTAGGATAGGGGCTGGACATCCTCAAAAATGGATTCCTCCAGGTACTCCCCGCCCTTGGCGGCTTGGGCCTTGGTCACTTTATCACTTGACATGGTCCTCCTCCAAGAAGCACCTCCAAAATTAACCGATTTTTTCGTCAACTGGACAAAAATTCCACCTGCACCTCCAAAAACCGGCCAACTACCTGCATTTTGTCATCTGTGCTCTATTTTTTTTCCTGGATGGGCCACCTTCACTCTTTATGTCAACCTAAACCACCGAAATGGTCACCGGGACCAAAAAATATCCCAGTTTCCCAGTAAACAGCCCCATCCCAACAAAGTCAGTGGTTTGGCCTGTAGTGGTCACGGCTGCCAATATGCTGCGCTGTGTGTCGGTCAAGCCACTATCAGTCTAAAAAATCGTCACTTTATCACCTTCTCTTTTAAAGAAAAACCCGGGGGTGGGGGGAAATCGGGAGGGGGAGGGAATTACCCGGGAATTTTGGAGGTGGCTGAGGTGGCCATGGAGGAGGGGGATGTTGACGAAGTGGCTCCTAGAAGCATGTTGATTGGGACACGGGGTGCTGGCGGGAGTTGTTGCTAAAATGTAGCATTAAAAGACGAAGTAGCTCTTCGGAGGACCCCCGGCGGGGATAGAAGGTGGAACCCCCTCCCCCTTCGAGTCCATTTCCTCCAACGCCAGCATCTTAAAACTTGACGCTGGACAACGGCGTACTTCGCCAAGAGCGTGCTTATTATTCCCCGAAAACTGGTCATGGTCCAACTTGTCAGGTGATTTTGGCGTTGATGGCCAATCGGTCACTCATGAAGTCTAACCGAGCACTGCTCCAAATGACGTAAAAGGGGCGGAAGCCACAGCAATCCAGTCTTGGTGTGCCCTCAGAAACTTGACTTCCGGCTGAGGAGGGATAATTCGGTGCGTAAATATTTGTTCAGGTGGGCGCTGCCGGTCGAAGCTCCGGGTTTGCTGCTTCCAACCACCGGAAGTGGAGGTGGAACCTCCGGTGCTTCTGGAGGAGGAATGGGTTTTGAAAAGGGTGTTTTGGAGTTCGGAGGGAGGATTTTGGGCCACCAGAAGATAGCCGGGTGGTAAACAGCCGTGGAATTGACCTCAACCTACTCCTCACCCGTTGAAGGGGATTCCGGTGAATGAAAGAAGCTCCAGAGTTGTCCTTTAGGTTAGAAATGCTACCAGAAAATGTAGGGCAGAGAAAAAGGAGTGGGGCACTCTGGTCCAGGTCAGGATTTGCCAGCTGGTACTGAATCTAAATGACAAATAAACGGTTAGAGATAACCCGGGTACTAAAAATCGGGGGTTTTGGAATAAAATTACCTGGGCTCGCCCACCTTCAAATGGACCATGTCACTGCCACTTTTTAAACTTGAATTAAAATAAAAACTGCCAAAATCCCACCATCCCTTTTCCAACTCTTCAAATCCCCCAAAATTAAATCTCCTCTTCAGCCCTCTCAACTTCACCAGCTCCAAAGTCCACTGCATTGTCCACCGTCCACCATGTCAATCCTACAAAAAAATCACTAAAAAACCTGACCCCGGAATCTTGACCAAAAACCTGTGGAGGGGATGAGGTGTCCTAACCTAACCTGCACCTTAATCACCTCCGTTTCATCTTAAAACCTAACCCAACCTATTGTATCCTTTAAAAATGCTCAAGGAACAAGCCCAACTTAAAAAAGTATCCAAAAACAGAGCCCCTTCCTTCAACCCCACCGTAAAAACTGCCCAGTGTCCATCTCTCCTCCAAAAATGCTTCAAAATAAACCCAAAACACTCCACTGGACATCCTCTTTCTTTCCAAAAACCACTCTCTCCATTTATTCCTCCATTTTTCTTAGAAAAATCACTAAAATTTATCAAAAAATCAGTACTTTTTTAGTTCCCTGAAATTCCCCCTTAATTCCCCCCACTTATTTCCCAAAACCCCCCCGACAATTCGGACTAGGCTGGACCGTGTTCAGCTTCTCCCATTCCGGCTCCGTCCGGGCCACAATGGACAAGGCATGAAGTCCCGTGTCCAGTTCCGTTTTTAGCAGTTCCTGCACCTAAAAAAAACCGTCACTTTAACCGTCACTTCAAAAAACCAGTAATTTTCTTAAAACTGACCTTTTGATGTCTGCGGACCAAAGGCACTCCTTCAAACTTCTGACTGACAATGACCACCTGAAAAAATGGTCATTTTTTAAATTAAAAAGTTGACACTTGTCACAAGTGACACCATTGACAACTTTACTGACCTTCAAATGCGTCTCCGCGTCCTTTGGCACGCCATGCATGTGACTTTCGTTAATGATGTCCAAGTGACTTGGCGTCAGCTCAGAGGTCACAATATTCTTGATCCGGTCCACTCTAGTGGCCATGCTGCTGACCATTGACAACTTTCCTCCTCGGAAGCCGCCCCCAATGCCAAAACTTAACCTTTTTAACCCAAACAGCTTGAAAATGTCCAAAAAACCCTTAAATGTTCTTAAAAACCCCGAATTTCTCTAAAAATCCCGAAATCCCCGAAAAATTCCCCAAAAAATCGTCAATCGTCAACCAGCCCATGAGCCAAAATAATTCCCTTTACCAAATTCAAAGCTCCTGGCTCCCGCGCAAAAATCTCACCTGTTCCATTTCAATGGCTTTCTATGCCCACATGTATCTTAATGCCCCATTTAAAAGCTTTGTCTTTTTTCCCTGGCGTCACCTTTCTTGTCGCTTGCCATCACTGGAATAACTTCAGATAACTCTCCAAAACCCCCAAAATCTTCATTTTTACCACTTTATTCACATTTTTATTGATAATTTCACAAAAATAGGTTTAAAATGGACCCAAAAAATAGAATTTTCAGTCTCTTGGCTTTACATTTCCGTGCTGCTGAGCATCAACCTGTGAAAAAAATAATAATCCGGAATTAGTGCAAAATTTTCTGTTAAAATCCGGAATTTGAGCAAAATTTTGGTTTAAAAATCCGGAATTTGTGCAAAATTTTGGTTTAAACTCCGGAATTCATGCACAATATTTTTTTTCACAAAATCCGGAATTTGTGCGAAAATTTTTCAAAAATATTCCGGAATTTGTGCAAAATATTTTGTTACAAAATCCGGAATTTGTGCAAAATATTTTTCTTTAAAATCCGGAATTTCTCTAAAAAAAAGTTACCTTGCCGCCTCCTTTCCAGTTTTGGAAGCCCCGTTTTGCATTCTCCTATAGTTAAAACCTTTTTGGGGTTCTGTATCGTCATCTTCGTCACCCTCGTCGTCATCATGATCATTTTGGTCCACTTCCGCTATTTTCTTATGGATTTTCCCCTCCAAATTATTATTATCCTGGTCCAGCTCCATTTCCTCCCTTCTTTTTCGTCTAATTTCCTTTTTCCGTTCGTTATACTTTCTTAAAATGGATTTTTTGAGGTGTTTATTCCACCGGATTAAAATGGCAAGGCTAACTCCACTAAAGAGGATTAGTCCAAAGGGAATGCAAATGGCTAAAGTTAAGTGGATAATTTCTCGGTGGTGGTTGTAATGGGGAACGACAATGCTTTGATTTTTGTGGGAGTAATAGCACGGGAATTGGGTGTCCAAGTGGGAATATTTGTGGGTGAAGGTGGAGCAAGTGACTTCTGGGGGGTAGCCACAACCGTTGATGTTGATTAGGAGGATGGCGGATTGTTGGGAGGAATTTAAAGAGGAGGGGGAGGATAATGGGGTGTATTCAACGTCGATAAAAATACAAGAAAAGAGGTCGAGGGTACAGCCTTCGCGACAGCTTGGTGTGGCGCATTCGGAGGGGCCGGTGCCGTTGCGGAAGTTGGTGGTGCTGAAATGAGAAGAAAAAATGGTTAGGGGCGCAAGTTGGGTGGAGGTGCCCGGGCGGGGCAAAATTAAATGGGCGGGTATTTTTTCCTGAATTTTTTCTGAGTATATTTTTTTAATTTTCTGATTTTTTTCTGAGCTTTTCCTGATTTTTTTCTGAATATTCCTGAATTTTTTCGGAATATTCCTGATTTTTTTCTGAATTTTCCTGAATTTTTAAAGAATTTGAGAATTTTAAAGGATTTTCCTGAATTTTTTGAATTTTCTGAATTTTTATGAAATTTTCTGAATTTTCCTGATTTTTTTCTGAATTTTTCTAAATGTTTCTGAATTCTTCTGAATATTTACAAAAATTTGGGAATTTTTTATGCATCTTTAAAGAATTTTTGATTTTCACTTACCGACACGTCACCGGCTCCTTACTAAACTCCGCCTCAAACCCCACCAGTATCGGATCCACCAATATCGGAAACACAAACAGCAAACTAACACACGAGAGGATAAACACGGTCGCCAAAAATATAGTTGTTCCCGTAGCTAATCTCGGTTTCCAGCCTTGCATCTCCTCCTTAAACATTTCCTCTGGAGTAGGCTCCTTACTCTGTGCAATCTGCTTACTAGCCGGGGTTCCAAAAAACGCCCCAATACCATTTTGCAAATTATAGCTCATTTGATCCAGTCCATCTTGCGTATGCGTGCTACTCACACCTCTGCTTTTACCATTATTATTATTTTCACCCGAGCCGGGCGGTTTACCCGGCCCATTTCCACTTAATGGTTTATGATGATGCGATACCACTCCGTGTCTGGGTGTCACACTCCCTTGAATACTTCTTGTGCTTGGCGTTCTACTTCTTGTTGAATTGCTACTGCCCCCACTACTCCACTTTTTACTATGGGCCCGGCCCCCATTAGAATTAGTATTCTTAACACTTAAATAACTATTACTACTTGTAGTACTAATTTGCTTATCCAATTTATTTCTATTTTGAGGATAATGATGACTTTGATAAGTATCTGTTGAGCTAGATTGAGCTTTTGAGCTACCCTGAAGATATTCCGGATTGACGTCCGGCACACTATAAATTTTCTCCCAGTCGGAATCATCCTCGTCCAGGAGCAAATCTCCCCCAAAACTGTCTAGACGGTTTTGTCTAGGGCCGTTGGTAATTCTGCTGCTGGTTCTGCTATCTTCTGGGGTCAAATCGGGGTCTAAATTGAGACTTTTTGAAGGGCTGCCTTGTACAGGACTTAAGTAAACTGGATACGCGATTGCTTTCTCCACTTGCGCTTCTTCCACCTCTGTTTCATTTTTATTTGCAACCGGGTCATCCTTTTCACTACCCATTTTATTGGGAAATTGAACCTTAGAGTTTGTAAAATTATGACCCCCTGCTGTTGTATAAGGACGTCGTAAATTTTTACCCTGAAAATTTTTCGAAGTCGAAGTTTGCTCCGCTTGCGAACTACTGCTGCTGTAGTACAAATAGAGGAAACTGTTCTGTCCATTATTATTGCCGAATAGCACGTGCTCACTAATAGTTTCTATAGGACCGTGTTTAGTAGTAGGGGTTGTAGGGTCATCATTTGACCCGGGAATGTTAAGGGGCGGGGCTGGTTGGCCGGGTAGTATTCCAGCAACATTGTTATTTTCACTGGGTAAAATTAGCCCGCCTTCTTGACTGCTACTACTACCGCTGGGAAAACGGCCTAGCGGAACCCGTTGATGAGTTCCTGAGCTAATTAGACGATCAGAGGAATTAGCTCCGGAATTAGAAAAAGTTATTGAATTGCTGCGACGATTACCACTGTTATCGTTGGGATAGCGCATTGTGAATAATTGGTGATGTTTAGCCCTAGTAATTGGGCTCGTAAATAAGCCATAACTTTGGGGAAAGTAGCACTAAAATTGTATTTTATGGCTTAATTAGATGTAGTATCCAAATAATTATGTATGTTTTTGCACCATAGGAGCACTTATGTTTTCACCAGTGGAACCAAACAATACAGCAAAAAATCCGAAATTTGGATTTTGAATTTTTAAAAATATTCCATGTCGTCACTATACGTTTTTGATAAGTTTATAATGACTATATATTCAAAATAGTATCCAATTATATGTTTTTGCACGTTAAAATCGATTTTATCAGCACTAAACATTATCACATTTATACGGAAATAGATAAACGATACAGAAGTGAAATCCAAAATTTCGGAAATTTGAATTTAGAATTTTTGAAAATATTTTGTTTTTAAGAAGACATAATGTCACTATGTTTTTAAAACGATTATGATGACTATATGTTGAAAATAGTATCTAATTACATATTTCTGAAATTTTATGAGCACCAAATATTATCACAAATACACGGAAATAGATAAACGATACAGAAGTTAATCCAAAATTTGAAATATTTCAGATTTAGAATTTTCAAAAATATTCCATGTCGTCACTGATGTTTTTGATAAAATTATGACGACGAATATATTTTTTTGAAACTGATGACTAATTCCAGTAAAATTTATGCCAGTGTGTATTATATATCCATATATAATACATATAATTTCCCATTTTTTTCTAGACAATATCAAATAAGCACTATACTTTTACAGTGTACGTAGTGTAGTAGTGAGCTATCCAAAAAAATTGAATTTTTTTCTTTCTCTCTCTTGCTCTAGTCGATTTCGGTTGACCAAAAACTGGCTAATAATATATTGATAAAGTTAATGACTAGCTATATTGTGTAGAAGTACACGAAGAATAAGAAAAAGGGAATTTTTTCTTCTTAAACTGAAGAGAAGAAAACGATATGTAGATATAAGTAGGAAGATAGGAGACCTTTTAGTGTTTTAATTTTTTTGGAATTGTATGGTTAGTATGGCTTACTTGTTGTTGTTAGGTAGAGTAACTATTTAAATGCATGGAATGGAGTACGAAAGAAAAAAAATTGATAAACGATCGAAAATCTAGTAAAAAAATGTGAAGTATAGGCATCAAAATATTGCATGGTTAGGATATAGTCTATTGCTTTTACTATATAGCTTTATAGGTTAATTTACTAGTCCGTTGAAAACCGAAAAGTGGAGAAAATTGCCGTTTTAAATGGCTTTGTGTAAAGTGTAGGCACGTATGTGGATTATGGATGGTTATGGGAAAAATATGGACAGGGGGACTGTTGCGTGGTGAAATGGCATGTGGAGAAAAGGAAGAAGAAGAGACAAGACAAGTGTAATGGTTTGGTGGAGTGGAGGAGGAAAAAAGGTGGACAAAGAGAAAAGAGATATTTGGGACAGGGAGGGAACCATATTGACAGGTTAGGAGGGGCCGGGCACATGTAAAATTTTGTAGAAAATTCTAGAAATTTGGAATATTTTGAATTTGAAAGTAAAAAATAAGCTGTTTGTGCAATTTAGGAATTTTGAAAAGAGAAATTTGAGACATAAACCGAACCAGAGAGAAGATTGGGAGGGGCCTGGCCCATGGAAAAATTCTAAAATTCTAGAATATTCTGAATTTAAAAATGCAAAATAAACTGTTTTTGAAGGTTATGAATTTTGAATTGTTTCAAGCATTTTAAAATAAATATATCCGATATTTTTGAAATTTGAAAATTTCAAAATTAGCTATTTTCGTTAATTTGGTGTATTAATTACTGCGGTATGATAAAAAATATTTAAGAATATCATTTTGAAGCTTAAATTTGCAAACTGGCCATCTGAAAAAAATTATGAAAATTCGACGCCTTTAAAAATTTTCCAAATTTTTCTCCTGTTTAAATTACAATGTAGATCAATCGTGACTAATCACAATGGCTTCAAATCTGTCTGAAATTCAAGTTTAACTTATTCCCCTTCCAATTTCCAAAACATCCCAAAACTTCAACCCAAGCCACGCCCCTATCTCTCCCATTTCATTTTAATATCCCAATCCATCCCCAAATATTTGGCAACTACTTAAAAAAAGCGATTTCACCATCAACCCAGTTTGCTCCTTACATACTTACATATTATCATCATCAACAGCTCCAGCAACAACAAAGTATATACCACACCACCCATTCTACTAAACACCATGTCATATAAAAGCATACCAAAGCCCATTCTAAACACATAGTAGCGTATATGCATATTAAATTGCCCATTTTCTTCTCCAAACCATCAAAGAAGCCCATAATAACAGCTATACTCTTACAAAATATATACTTTTTGTTTTTCCGCTAGTGTCACTTTCTCCCTGCCTGCCTTGCAAAAAAACAAACTAGACTGTTATATTCCAGTCGTCAGCAGGTTGTCGTTTGTCGCTTGTCGGTATCTAATATTTGGATATACCCATCCATCCAACTGACATAACAACTATAATAATTTCTACACCCGTCATAAAGCCTAGGTATTTGGCACAGGTATAAATTCTTTATCAAGTTGGAAGTTGGCTTTAGGTGAACTTGATACTAGATATATTTTTTTAGTGTGTTATGATATGTCGATACGTCCATGTAATAAATTGTAGCTCACACAAAAACCTCATTTGGGTTGTGATCGGTTGTCACAATAATTTAAAAGGTTGATGTAATTTACTCCTTTAGACTGTTATGTCTTGAAGCCAAACAAAATATTTTTTTGGATTTTTGAATCAAAATGCCAAATAATTTTATGCTAAATAGCTCGGCAGACAATGCTAAATAAATTAGGTTGTTAAATGGACGTTTGGTGTACAGATAGAAGTTTCAAGGTAAACTTATGGCTTATAAGACAATGTTGTTTTGGCACAGCATAAACGCCAATTACCCTTTTTTATTTTTTTAAGATTAAGAAAGACGGGCATTTGAACATATAGTGAGGGACACGTGGGATGGTATACCCGATTGTACTTTTTTTATCGGCAGACTTTAATTGTTTGTAAAAGTTACGCCTTTTTATTGACAAAAGAGAAAGCTAGTGTATTGATGTGTATTGAGTATTGAGTATTGAGCGGAGTGTAAAAAATGATAAAAAATTGAGCTGGATAAAGCTAGACGCACTTTACAATTTTTACACTTGGGTTGTCAGGTAAAAAAGTTGATACATGGTTTGGTATGTTGGTATGGTTAAAGCGAGAGATAGATAGGTAGTAACCTTGATTTATAATTAAGTTGGTAAGCTCAACTCACTGAGCTGGCTGAATAGACAGAACGGTGGATATTTTTTGATGGAGTTGACAGCCGTCTGAATAGAAGCAGAGGAACTATAGCAGTTAAATAGGTTTGGAACAAGAACGTTCAAAGACTAGCCGTTTGGTGGAACTATAGTGCAAATAGACAAAGCGTTGCATGATGGAATTGGAATAAGATGCAAAATGAGAATTTTTTCTGAATTGCTTTGGCTTAGGGATAAAAAAAATGAACTGGATTTTAGATGTGTTTTTGGCACTTATGAAAAATAAAGTGTTATGATGCAACCAGAAAAAATGTATTTTTTTGGCACAAACAATCTTTTACGTAATCTGTAAGGTCAAACGTACAAAATTACATACCGGCTTTAGAATCCAGCGTACATGTGCGCTCTAATCGGTTGTTTATAGTATTTAAATGAAACTTGACATCAATATTATTTCTTATTGCCGGTAACATAAAAATAGAATGCTTTGGTTTTATATTATAAGTTGCGTGGAGTAATGTCAAATGTGGGTAGAGATAGGTTTGATCTTTAGATTGATTAAAATTGGAGTTGTGGGTTTGCAAAAAATAAGAACTGGTTTGGAAATTGGTATGTAGCTGGAATAAGGGTATGTAAGGTATGGTTTATTAGTGAGATAAGAAATATTGATGAGTGGATGAGCTATAACAGCTGGAAATCAAAAACCGGTTTTTGTTTTGGAAAAATGAACTTTGATGGTTTTTGGGGAAAGGTTAAAAATTCGTTGGCTTTTTACATGTGCTAAAATAATTGGAAATGAGTTTTAATCAAAAGTTGGATTTTTGTAAGTTCTTAACGGTTTTAATGATTTGATTTGGTACTGTGGTATAAATTATTATACAGATAATTATGGCGCATTCGTCATAACTAGTACTCTGTTGTACACGAATTCACAAATAATTAAAACGACAAATAGGAAGCGATTTGAAATAGTAAGCCATAATATGATTCCTCTAAAGTCTGCCAATTGAAAAAAACTTCCCAAAATAATCATTTTGTTCAGTCATTGTACATCCGCATTTCGTTTTCCAGATAATCCAAATCATTTTAAAAAGTCAATCCACTTTTTTATATAAAAAGTACTCATAATTATACATCACTCTCTTTTCAATTCTTGTCATTTTTCTCCTCAAACTCCAAGCTTCATAAAGGTCAATGCTACTCATTATAAACCCGCATTACATTTCCCTACAAACTTGAAATTTTTTTAATTTAAAACTTTTCCCTAAAAGATAAAATCCATCACATTATAATCAATTACTTCATTGACTATTTAATCTGCCTCATATAAAATATTATACAATTCCACACCCTTTTTCCAACATCCACTTTACTTC
This sequence comes from Entomobrya proxima, assembly GCA_029691765.1. Taxonomy (NCBI): domain Eukaryota; kingdom Metazoa; phylum Arthropoda; class Collembola; order Entomobryomorpha; family Entomobryidae; genus Entomobrya; species Entomobrya proxima. Next base: position 46,915,641 of record CM056171.1, read on the forward strand.
ATATACTCAAGTGTTTGTTTGCTTTTGCACTGCTCATTATATAAAATGCTCTGCAGTAAACACTTTACTCCCTAACGTCCGTGTGTGTGTCAGTCACTGCCTTTCTCATTCCACCAATCAGCGCGTTTGCCGATAACATAAAAAATCAAACCGCATCTCTATCTACCAATTCATACCAGTAAACAGACTAATCTTCATGTGTACTCAATTTTGTACTCTCAAAAGTGAAGCTCTGAAAAAAATCCTTTTTACAATGACAGCGCCAGAACGGCGCCGTACATTTTTTTAATCTACTGTAAATTACGTGGCAGTTGGCATATATTTATGGGTTTTATTACCCACACGTTTGACGTTACGTGACTCAAACTCATGCATTCAAACCAGAGCAAAAATTGTGGATCTTCAAACCTTCTTTTCATTCTAAATAGTATACCTACATGCATTTGTGATGATATAACAGACTTGATCTTATTTGCGTGTAGATTTTTTGACGCCACATAAAAATATTTTATTTTTCTATTAGAGAGCCACTGGCTATACGCTTGTCCATAAAAAATGAATGACAATAAGCTAGCTTGTAAAAAATATTTCAATTTTAAACTTGTGTAGTAAACAGATAGGTAGTTCAATAACCAATTTAGCTTATTTTCAACTTAGCATCTCAACGGACTCTCGGAATGGATAAAGATTTGCATGTAAAAACCCTATAAAGTTGGGAGATTGCTTTTGGCAAAATTATTTTGCGTCGTAGAAAAACGCCAATTCATACCGTGTGTTGGGCTAAAAGTGATGCCGTGTAGTAAAATCCGTTTTTAGAATGGCTTGCTGCCTTGCCGAAAAAAAGCAATCTGTTCAGATGAATATACTTAACCGTTGGGCTAAGATGGTAGATAGGTAATGCGACAGGATTCATTCATATAATTTTTGTATATACACCATACATTTTAATTTTGAATAGGAAAATGCATAAAGCTTAAAAATAGCATATTTTGTCCAAAATATACTTAAAATTATAAGCTGCCAATCTATTTTCTATTTTGATGCATAAGCCTGTATAATGTATAAGCCAGTAGAATATTAGAATATTTTGAACACACGGTAGTAATCACATTTTCTTTCAGATAAAGACCTTCAGCCCAACCTTCTCATTTTCAATTCCGTAGCTTGAATACAATCAACTTGTTCATGCAGAATATCATCCGTGCATAAATAAAATAAGCATGCCAAGCCAACTCTGGTTCTGGTACACACCAAGCACACTGTCAAGACCAATGCAGAAAAAAAATCGTCTTAAGCCTAAAAAAATATATTTGAAGATAACAAACGCCGGCTTTTGGCATTCACGCTAAAATCGTCTTAACATTCTATATGAGAGCTTTGAAAATTAGCAAAGCATAAACGCCGAATTATCATACTTAACTCATTTGTACACGGGTGTAAAATGATCTGAAGCTTAAATACATAGATAATATTAATAGAAAAGCGAGAAACGCCGACATAAACGACAACTGACACTAACAGAAAAAAAATCTCAATGTAAAATATTCACTATTCACCAAAGTGCAAATAGCAAATAAACGTTTGTGCAAAATGCGTCGTAGTAAACGGTGGAATATCGACCGAAAAAACAAAAGCACGAGACTGTTTGCACGTCGTAGCCTTTTCTTGTGTGTAGTAAAGTAAAATAGCCAGTAAGATACATATTCATATACCAAAACACGCTAAGCTATATATCAATATACTAAAATGTATATACGCTTAATATATAACCCGCTTACAAATTTTTTTTCTTCACAGGCTTATGTTTCACGGTGCTGTTCAAAGCAGAAAAAGTTGGCTTTTCAAGCTCTATACACCAAATAGGCTTAAAGCTCTTCTGTTTTCCCAGATGGCCAAGTTTATATAGGCACGGACATGTGCTTCCTTTCTTTTCCTTTTCTCAATTTAGACATTCCATTGCCTCTTCTATCTTACTACGCTATTATACCCTACCTTGTGCATAAAATGTACGTTCATCGTTCATCATGAAACATGAATTTGGGCACGTTTACGTTACTGGTATATAAGCTTATATAAGACTTTGGTATATAGATCCATATATATATAACTTATATGTTTACTATATAGTGCTTCCTCTTTACTGCGTATTCACCTTCTGCTGCTGATGTTTTGGTGGTGGTGGTGTGGCAGGCTGGCACGTAGGTAGTAGGTATTTACAAAAATGAAAACAGACAGGCTGATACTGAACATTGAAAGCTGTAACATCATTTTTTCTGTGTGTGCTTTATTCAATATTTAACCAAAAAATTCGGTCTAAACCAAGTTGTGTTAATGTTAAATGGAAAGGCAGTATAAGCAGTAATATTTTTTAAGCGTTGCTCAGATTATCCACCAACATTCCATATTTTACCAAATATTGAAGCGTTGCTTACACAGCTTTATAAAAAAAGTCAATAGAAGTTAAAGCTGGGCAGATAGGTTGCTTGTGTATTAATTTTTATGGAAAATTGTGTAGTAATATATTATAAAGCTGGATGACCAGAAGACAAGTAGAGTCAGTGCTTTGCAAATATTTCAGTGGAGAAGTAAATTGCTGCTGAAAAAAAATTGTGCCAGTTAACCGCCAAATATTCGGGAATAAATTTTAATTGGCATGTGATCAGTTCTGTTAAATGGACTAATTGCTTGTTAACCAGTTTGGAATCCGATGTACAGCGAGACAAAGACAGGGCGTTACAAAAACTGGTAAGTTTGCCGAATATTTTTTTTCTGAAATTTTTTAACCAGTGGCGTATAAATATGACAGTTTTGCTTTGTGCAACTTTTTAAGACAAAGAAACGTTGAAACGGCGTACAAGTTAGTCTTTAGGTATAAACTACCTGAACGAGAGTAAAATAGTTACCTGCTTAGTCATATTATCATTTAGTATCACTGATGCACATTTTTCTACTAGCCTTGATGATGAAGCAGAGTCAGCATCAGTCAGTTGACTAGGTGCAGTTGGTGAGTAAGGAAGAAGAAGAAGAGGCAGTATAACGGTTAAGTGCTAAATGTTGAAGTGGTATTGTGTGGCTTAATAATATCAGATAAATTTTTTGCTGATTGCTATAAATCAGTGTCAGATTTTTTTGTTTTTTAAAGTGCTAAATACTACTTTGATTTAGTTTTCTGCTGTTTTAGAGTTTAACTTCCTTATTTGACAAAGGTAAAGTGTTAAAAAAGTCAACAGGGTTTTAAAATGGTAGGATTAAAATATTATTCGGAAAGGAGATTCAGTTTAGGATATTTTGAGCGAGAGAGTTAAGAGAGAGAGAAAGGAAGATTCTAGAAGGTAGAAGGTTGTTGGGTAGAAAAAGATGAAGAGTGTAGGATGTGGGATGTTGACTGCATGCGGTTTGGCACGTAATCCTTTTTCATTTATGAGGTTGTAGCGTATCGGTGTTTAGGATTAGGAAAATTTATGGAATTTGAAAAGTAGGGATTTCGGTTTAAGATTTGTTATTATTTTGCTATTCAACAGTAATAAGAAATTGTTCATTTATTTTCAATGAATTTGCATCAAATTTCGTACAATTAAGCACACCCGGAAGTTTTAGAAGTAATCTGTGTTAAATTTCATACAGAAGATTTGCTCAAAATAGTTTAAGTGGCGTTCAATCAAACCAATTTTTAAATTTTTACAGAATTTTCATCAAACTCATTCGGAAATCTTTCTCGCCAACTCATCGCTTCAAATTATAACCTGGATTGAAATCCACTACACCCAACCAATTCTACATCTAAAAAAACCGGAAAATCCCTTCTAAAATCTACATCAAACCGGAATAACATCCTTTCAACCCTACAATCTTTCCCGGCCTAATTTAATAACCAGGAAAAGCAATAAATCGTCGTTCAATAAACACAAAAGCCTACTTTGCTATATAATAATCCTCAGGAAAAATAATCAAAGACACTCTCAACTCAACAGCACAAAAAGTGTAGCCTTGCTCTGCTCTCGAGTCTCCAGCGGCCTTACTATTTACTCTGGAGTCTAGTGCTGACCTTGAGAAGAAACACAATACTACTGACATTGTTGGAAAATCACTACCATTGCCACTTGTGTATCACCGTACCAACCGGCTGCTGCCTTACTTTTCAAAGAGGAAATTGAACCAAGAAAATAACAAAAGGAAAATCTCTAGAGAAAAAGACAGACAACAAGAATAAAAGACAAAATAGGACGTCCTTGCATCTTTAAACCCAAAGCTGGTATCAAGGCAAAATAAAAGGAAAGGAGAACACAGAGGAAAATAATAATAGGTAAGTAAATTATGCGTAGAAATCCTTTTTGTGGCTTGTTTGAAGTAGTAAATTGGCTAGATAGATGCAAAATAGATTTTCCAGGAAAATGTTAGCTCATTTGTACAATTCTGGAGCATGTTTAAGGTGTTTGCACGTTTAGGTCAAGGAAATTAGAAATTATGCATTTTTATGCGTGTGTTAATACACGCACATATTTATATAAGATTTTACGTAATAACTGATTTATTTTGAATCCCAAACCTTCACATTGATTTATCTATCATCATGCATTCATGAAACGTTATTAAAAATTATCAGACGGCGGACAATCCTCGCAATCTTGTAAAATGTTTCATCATGCTGTCATCACATGACACATTCTTTAATTTATAAACAGTGTCCCTGTCATTTTTGCATTTATAAACTATTCACTGAATACTAATGCAATTCTGAGAATGCATCAAATATTTTTATTGTCTATTGTTATTGCCAATCAATTATAGTCAAGTTTCATTCATTTTGCTGATTAATAGTGGCGCCATGCAAAATATATTTTCTTTGGGACATGCGTAAATTGTAACAGAGATGTAGTATTGCATTGGGTGCGTTTGTTCCTGATTATTAGTAAAATTTTCTAATCGATTACTCGATTATTATATATACAAGCTGTAATTATTATTTTGGTTGACTAGACAGCTAAACTGGTAATTGCTGTTTTTTCTACGCATTGGCCAAATCGACGTTAGTTTGTTTTTGTTGCTGTTAGCCGTCACGCAATAAAATGTATCCGTTCTACTCAGTGTAAAATCATGTAGATGACGATGTATCACTGTAAGTTATTTAGACGATGGAATATTCTAGATCAGCTTTCTGATGATTACTTATGTAAAAAACAACAATAAGCGTGGCGCCGGCGACTAAACTAGCTCTGGGCTATTTTTTTCAAAACCTTTGCAAATCATTTTTTTTAAAGAAACCAGTTCTCTTGTTTTTCCCGAGAAATTCAAGAATGCAAAATATTTTGAAAAAAGCTTAAAGGCGTAAAAATAATCCTTAAAATTTTGATTTTTGAACTGGATTGCTTAACTGCTTATTATCATGTCATTTGGTTTATTAATAACTTGAGTATTTGCTTGATGTCGGATGTCGCGTGTCACCTTCAAATAATTCAAGGCGGCTATTTTCCCTTTTTACTGGACGTGGGACATGCAACGCAAATACATAATCAGCAAAATGACTATTGACCATACCTATTTTGTGGTATAGTGTCTAGCGAGTTAAGTAAAACCATATATTAAATCTAACCCACGCAGGGTTATAGTATAGTATAGCAGTTTGGATCGATAAAACGTGCCAATCGATAATACATTATCATTTTCTTAGCTTGTTAGGTTACCAATAATCACCATTCTTACCGTACCGCAAAAGTCTGAAAAAGTTTTCTTAGAATGAGCAGCATAATATTTTATGTTAGAAAATAAGTATACTGCGTAAAAAATTATTATTGCTAGGTGCAGTAAAAAAATTGGTGGTTGCAGAAAAATGCAACTGGGTGCATCTATGAGGTACATGGTGTCCTGGTTTGTTTGCAAGGCTATAAAATATAACTTGGATTTTTTTTTGCAAAGTTGCAACAAAAAATGATTAGTTGCAAGCCATGAAACGGTAGGGAAGTAGATTGGTGTCAAAAGTGCAACGCACTTGGATTAGGAGGTAGCGTGGGTTTGTTCAGGCTGACGTAAGAAATCGATTTGCGGATCAATTTAAAATTGCATTTATTTGTCCATCAGGTTTATGTTAATGTAATCTTAGCAATTTTAAGATATCAAAATATTCAGAAATATACCATCCGGAAGCTAAAACGCACAAAAATTACAAAAATATATTTTTTTGCTTTTTATGCATTTCTAATGTATTTTCTACCAATTGTAAATATTAATAATCGCAGCACGTTCATTCATTCTCCTTTTCCCTAACATTTTTTCCAAACGACAGGTGAATACAAAACATCTACGCATTTCCATCCATTATCCAATCCACCTTACTCATAAACAACTTTATCATTTGCATTTGTACGTAATATAGAGTGTAGAGTATGTTACATATTTGTGTGATGGTTATGATGATAAAAACATGTTTTCATTTCGAATTGTGTTTTTTTTGCACGGGTGATTTTTTTTGGCTTGTTAATGCACTCGGATGGCGGTTCAATGTCATGAGATGTTTTTGTGTGGAGATTTGCTGCTGGCAAGAGAAAAGATAGGATAGAGTAGATAATGGTTTTTGCTGTGGTATAGATATATGGATGTTTTTAAAAATAATTTTTGTGAAGATGGGTTTGCTATAACGCCACGTGAAACATTTTTAACTGTATGTTAATATACTTTAAAGGCCAGATATTTGTTTCGCGGGTTCTCTTTCGTTCTAATCTGCCATAATAATCTATTTAACAGTTTCTTCCATTTATTTTCAATCATTTAACAAAATATTTAGAATCATTCCCAAACTCTATTTTCTACTTTATCTCTTTTATTTTTTATTACGGCGTAGACACTCTGCTAAAAAATCCAGCTCAAGCCAGTCCACTCCAATTCTCTCTTTTATCTCTTATTTTCTTTCAAGCTCACATAAAATCCTTCTATCTTCTTATTGCATTTTTCTTTTGTTAGCTCACAGCTCACACACGCTATCTTATCATTCCAAGAGACTCTACACACATGACAGATAACAGATTACACACAAAAGAAACATCCTATATGTCTATATAAGCTTGTATATCTTTCTTTGTTACATTCTTACACCGCTTAGAATTCTTCTGGAAAACATAAATTAGCTAATGTACAAGTACAATATACCTTCCATCCATTTTTTGTGAATCATCTCTTTATCTAATTTAGTCAAGCATTAAATAGCCGTTAGTAATTCCAGCAGACAGTCGTTAAACAGCAAAAAATGATCTATTGCTTATTATTCTTTGGAAACATTGTAACAACCAATGAGACAATGCATTGGTACATAAAGTAAAATCATTCAACCGCTAAGATCTTGCCCAGTTTACTTACCTGTCTGTTAATATAACATGACGGTAGCGTGTGCGCTGAGTAAAACGCAAAAAAATTCAATTGGTATTCAGACTGTGTTAAAATCTACGAGACCAATGTCATCATCAAAATAAGTAGTAAATGGCATGCAGCTTTGTATTGTCGCTTGCATAGAGCTTTGCGGTTTTCTTTAGCAAAAAAATGAATGCCGTTACATATAAAGCATAGCCAAAGTCAAATAGGATAGTAGGAAGTAGACTAAGCTTTTCGTGAGCTTGCAATACATTCTGGGATTTTTGGGTTGATTGCGTTATCGCGTAAGAAAATAATAACATAGTATTTTTTAGGATTTTTATGCGATAAACGCTTTTGTCAGATATTTTGGGAATGTGTACATGAATCTGTAGAAATTTTGGTTATTGATATGCTGGAAGTCTGGATGGTTTTATAACGTGCTAAAAATGGAGTTGTTATGCAATCGTATTTTTAGAGACGTGTTGAGCCCTAAAGAGAGCTTTTCGTGCTGGCAAATAAATATAATGCTATGGGTGTTTGCTAATAGTGGGTAATGTGATAGGCTGGGTGTAAAAATAGAAAAAATGGATTTTTTGTTCCCGGAGGCAATATAAAGGAGAATCGGTGTAAATGCAAATGTGAAATCAAAGGATGAAATGAAAGCGATCCAGTCTTTTGTAAAAACTGGAAATAGATTTGCAAATCTGAATATTGCCTTGAAGCAAAATATTAAAAGCTTTTGACAGTAAAACAGTCGGTTTTTCAAAGCATTTCTGAATTGTTTTCCAGCCGTTGACAAAATTCTGGGTAGACGTTAAACAACTGAATATCTCTTTTTTCTATTAAATATTATGCCACGAGCTTAAAGCGTAATACCATTTTCCCAGATTTTTCACCTGTTTGTGTCTGCACACGAGTTTGCCCTTTTATATGACTTCTTATTATATTCAGCAATTTTGCGACGCAGAAAACGACGGAGATGAAAACGGAATCTAAATTATAAATGGATTTTTGGAGCTGGAAATGTTCCGTGGGTGTGTGGAAACATGAGAACTACATTATTTGTAATTTTCCAGGTTATATGGAATACCTGACTGAGTTTCTAAGGGTGCGCTGAGCTGTAGTGAAAGCATAGAATATTGCACTGGGTTGTATTTCAAATAGAATGGGAACATAATACGCTTTCTGTTTTTACCGTTTCAAATACTCTTTTGAAGTTTTTGCTTCAATTTTGGTGTAGAACTAGGCATTTTCCCTATATTCGTTATTGGATTTCGTAAGGAAGTAATTTACATTTTGGCATAATGTAATTCTACGTACAAATCCGTACGGAATTGGTAATTTCATTTAAAATACAGCAGAATATGTATTAACTGTATAAGTCATATTGAAATTAGTCATTCAAGTTGAAAAAGTAATTAAGATAAACTTTTGGGAAATCCGCGTTGGCTCATTTGCCAGTCAATAACAGAGATAAAAAACATTGTGAGCGGCTGCTACAGATTTGACTATGCCACGCCTTTAAACCCGCATTTTACACTTTTGAAAAAGAAAAAAAATTGCTGGATTTATACGCCACTAAAATCTAAAATTTTTAATCAAAAGAAAATAAATATTTTAGATCACTGCAAAGTTTCTTCATCGTTTTGATGTGCCTAAAAATTATTCTGTAAACCGTAAAGGGCATATTTGCACATTTTTCTTTGAATTTACTAAAAGCAAAAACCAGTGCATTTATTTGCTGTCACATTCTATTTTACTCAAATCTCAAGAATGACTAATCCCTTGTATAATTACAGGAACTATGGAAAAATCCAGTAAATCGTAAAACCTAGTTTTATTGGGTGATCTACCCCACAATAAACTGAAAGCACACACGTACGCAAAAAATGGGCTTTGTAAATGGTGTCATTCTACTTAAAATGCAATATATGCAATTTAAACTCATGTACCCAAATTCATTATAACAGCAGCAGATTCTTTTTAAAACAAAAAATGTAACCAGTAGAACTGTTAAAATGAGTGACGGTTTATTTGTGCATATTTTAGCAAATTACGTCACATTTCCTTTTTGTTAGAGCGAATGGTTACGTAGGTGGTCATAATAAAAATGTTAAACCGTTGATGCATTTTTGCAGCAGCTGCACTTTCTAAAACAGATAGTTTATAAAGACAAAGCACATTTTTAGCCAATGACGTTATTTTCCAGAATGGTCTTTAGCGGCATTCACAAAACCTTATTAAATGTCCATCAAAAAGGATAAACTTTTGACAAGTTTTTTGATAGCATGAGCTTAATGAATTAATTACTACAAAATTATGCTATATTAATAACCTTCACCCAGGTTCAGGTCTAATGATGCACACATGTTGCTTACCAGTTTCCAAAGTCGTTTACGGTCATTGGTCATCAAAACAAGCAGGAAAAGGAAAAACACCTGGCATCTCACTATCAATGGATTAATACCGCATTTTTTGAGTATTTTGTACTAACTGGATTTAGATTGGAATGCAGTTACATCAAATCTACTCTAATTGCATTTATACCTTTTATATACGTTTACACGTTTTATTGCATATTGTCTTTCCCAAAACACCTCTCAAGTGCCTCGTGTTTCCTCTTAAGCCACAACCTTGCCTGTCAGTGCTAAATACACACACAATGTCTCCACAATATTGACATTTATGATAATTATCCCCAATCCGTGATTAAACACCACAGAATAGATAAGCTCTCAGTTGACGCCTAGTAGATAGTAGATAGTAATTGTCACGTCATTAACAATTTATATTCCAAACACATGCGTCATACTATAAACGTTTAGGTTGCAACTAGTAAAGCGGATTGTGAGTAATTTGCATGTGAAAACCATTATATAAATTTACCTGAGTATAGTATAGCTATATAGCTTTAAAGGTGTTATCAATTTTGATATAAGAAAAACAAGAGAAAAATATATAGTACACCAAAAGGCCAAAGTGAATTATTTAACTTTATTAAATTTTGTAGCCAAACACGCTAAAAGCCAGATTTTCAAAATTGTTTGTGTTACCCGCCATTAATAACTTTTTATCAGGTGACAAATTCCTAAATTAATCCCAGATGCTACTTTCCTCGTCACAATAATAATTTTCTCGAAATTCAGTAAATTCTTCACAAAACTACATGAAAGCCTTTATGCTTTATTGCTTTACTTATTCAACCATAAACTATCGCTATTTCTTCTTCTTTCCAGTCCACTCCTTCCAATATTGTCTACTTCAAAGCAAACATGACGTAATTTTTGTAGTACAGCAGTCATTTGTCATTTTGCACCAGAATTTTGGTCCATAGGGAAATTGTCCTTTTGATTCAATACATTTTCTGTAAGAAAGTCACGTTATCTGTCTCTTTCACTCTCTTTATCAATTAGGAAGCTTTCAACCTTGCTCTAAAATATTCTTTGAGCTTCTTCTCTCTGCGTCCATATGTTTCCCTGTCTATTCTACCGTTTTTGTTTGCTCTGCAATTTAACTCTCCTACAGCTAAAATACTAAAATGTTTACTTAGTTTTTTTATCCAGGTCCAACTAGAAAATAGGTTGAGTAGGCGTTACTTTTTTGGGTGAAAAAGTTGGTTAGGTCCATTAACAATATTACCTGTTATCATCATCATCACTCTAACACGAGTAAATGTACTTTAGTATATAATGATATAGTGTTTACTGAATCAATTGTCATTTTGCTAGTAGAGGAAATAGAAAGCATAGTAAATAATGAAATTTTTGCCACCCTGCTGCAGTTATTCGCACGTGTGGGCTATAGAGGTACATAAATATATGTATATTAAATGGGAAAAGTAATAGAGCGCACAGTAGGATGCTCTTAATATGATTTCATTTCCTGTTTCTTCTCTAATAATATTGCTTTTTGGTTTATATTCCCGTCGCCGTCTTCAATTTTGTCCTGTTACATTGGCATAATAGCATTAGGTCCAATTACTTTCCGTTATTGGTCTAAGTGCTAGTGTATAAGTGGCACACTAAAGAAAAGAGCACACTTGGGTCTGGAGTTTGAAGAGACACTAAAGGTAGTAATAAGGTAGTTATAAGTTATGAGATTTTCACAAAATAAGAGAAAAGATCAAAAAGATGCTAGAACAGTCGCAGTTGTACAAAATGAGCACTTATTGCTATAAATACCAAACGGAGAAAAGAGAGATTTGAATTGACGTAAATGCCAGTAGTAAAATATATAACAGAAAGAAATGAAAGAGAAATGAAAGTGAAACTTATATGACTTCCGGCAGAATATTAAAAATGGATTGACAAAGTTGCTACAAGGGCACTAGAGGATACTTTCTAGGAGTTTGGCAAGTTATGAAAGTGTTTTTGGGAAAAAGTTTGATAGTTGAATAGTTCAGAAGCCGATTAGGGAAGTTTTACGGATGAAATGAGATTTTATTTGAGATGAGTTGGAAATGACGGGGGTAAATGGGATATTCTAAGAAGTTATTTTGTGACGTAGAAAGGCTACAAATCTAACACTTTGATATAAAACATGGGCTTTTATTTATTGAAAACGGTTTAAAATGTCAACCTGTTATAAAAGCTGAAATGAACTGGAATTCATTTTTAATATTCATTTCCCTTTTTTTAGATTTTGCATTCATTTTGTCTGTTTTTGCATAAAACTCTGTGTTAAACTTTTCATTGTGACATACAAAGTGTTTCCTTTTGACAAACTTTTTAATAATGTATTACTTTCCCCTAAACACTTTTTTGTATCAACACAAAAGCGTATCTCTCTCTGTCTTGAAAACAATTTTCTGCTAAAGGTTAACACCGAAAAAAATAAATGTATCAAAGGCTTTACTATTTTATCACTTTGTTACAGCGAAACAGAGTACAAATCTGTTGCGCTTATTTACAGAGAAGAGAAAAGAGACACGGTGATTTAGTATCTGATGGTAATACGCTTGAGCTTTATAGGCTTTATGCCTATTTTTCTGTGTGAAAAGCCAGTGCAAGCCTAGAATCTGGTTCAGTATTAGAAAAGCAGTTCCAGTGTAAGCACACGGGCAGAAAAACGTCGCACAAGCAAAGGTGAAATTTTTATATAGCCAAAATACCAAGCGTTTTTTGCTTGAATTGAAGTTCATGTGCTACGGTGCTTAAACTTATTAGCCAAATGTCTATTGACTATTCAAACGTTTATTGATTTTTTCCCGAAGTAATTAGTGCTTTACAACAAAAAGGTGGACAGTTTCTTTTACGTGGACATATAATTTTCTGAAGAGAAATAGAGAGTGGTCTAGTCTAGCTCTCTGTAAATAAAACTGGCCAAGGACAGAAATAGCCAGAGTTGGCCTTGTTTTTACCCAAAAAGTGGAAGTTGTGTTGACAAACAGAAGAAAATTTCACTTTTTTGAGGAAAATAAAAGGAGAACGAGTCTATTATTGATTTTGTAAGTTGTGGGGTTATTTAAAACTACAATAAATAATTTATTAGATGGAAAAATTGCTAAAATAAGTGTTTTCTTGGGTAAACTGTCGGTTTCACTTTGGGAAGAAAAAGACACAGAATAATAGCTTGTGATGGAATCCGGTTGATAAAACTTTGTTTTGTTAGGGTAAATTGTATACCGCTTGTAAGAAAATAGAATGAAAAGGGAAATCGATATTTTGTCAGAAGTCATTAGAAATGCATAGAAGAAAATGAAAATATATGTAATTTATAAATTGGTATTAACAAAAGGGTATCATTAGGGATTTCTTAGAAATAAGCAGTATTTTTCTGGAAATGGAAAATTACAGAAAAAAAAATAAATTTGTTTCTAGAAATTGCATATTTACCGTAAATATATAAACAAAACAAGTTTTGAATATTTTGTGAGCCGGAAAAGCAAACCAATTAAATTAGTACACCTTTTATATAAAAAAAACATTCCATAAAAACAGTCTTGCATTTTTATTACCAAAACGAGTTTCGCAACTCATTATATTACTTTTGCCTACGTATGTGTCTGCGTAGGTAACGCAAAAAATGTCACAAGTTGACACCCTGGCCCCCAATGTTTTTCCAAATTAATGCATTTATTTGCATTATTCTGACAGGTTAAGCGTAGGTGATTGAAAGCATAGAGATTTTTCCATACAATGTTGTAGTTTATCATGACTCATGATTGATGTGTTTTCTGTTTGGAAATAGATTAAATGCTGGAAAAAACAGTAACAAAAGTGAGTAAAGTGGGTAAATTACCAGACGGCGTAAAAATAGATTGTTGATGCATGTTTTCCCCTAATGGGTTATTATGTTAACATTGTTTGAACTTATTCATAGGTTAAATATAGCTTAGTATATTTTAAGGTCGCTTTTATCAATTTTGGTACAATAATTAATTATAAGTTATGCCAAACTCAAAAAATAATCACACATTTTAATCAACTGTCTATATTTAATTTTTCACAGGTCTGGAGCAATATTTACACTTTGGAGCCACCAAACCACCTCACCATTTATTTGTCTCTACGATAAGCCATTTCTACAGAAAGTCAATATTTACCCATGAAATAATACAAACAGTTTTAAAAAGCCTTTAATCCATCACACCACCTTTGTTTACCTTACTAAAAAACCAAAAAACCTTGTAAAACCATTATACAGAACCTGTACCAACGTAGTTTCCATTTTAAAACAAATTTTTAACTTCGTATCTTCGTTCTTTGTAAAGCCTTTAAAAACTTGCATTAATTTTGGAAAAGTCCAAGTTTTCCCTTTCTAACCGGCAAACTGGCTGTCCGGTTGGTTGGCGTTTTTGTTGAAGCACCTCATCACTTATCCGCCGCTTTATTATCAACCAGTAACAGAAGTAGTACCCGGTTGCTAAGCAAACGAAAAAGAAGAAGACAGTTGAAAAAACTTTAGCCTTTAAACTTAATTAATTTTCACGCCGTTTGCCTTTTTTAAAAAGCAATTATTTTTCAAACGTGCCAGAATAGTTTATAAAATTTTGCAAACATGGCTTTTATGATGCCCGTTATGAAAAATAACTACCCGTTGTACAACACGGGACAAAACCAAGCTTCAAAACAACAGCAAAGGAGAACCTCCGATAGTGACGCAAACAAAAGAAGTAAACCGCAACAAATTGTGGGTGGCTCTGGGGGACCAAGACGCAAGGTTAGATCAGAAGGGCCCAGTTTATCCACCTCACCAGGCTCAGGAACTATTATGGTGAATCCGAATAGTCAAGCTAGCTTACAAGTTCCAGGAGGAAAAGCACACCACAGAGGAATGATGCGAGTTAGGGGTTCCGCACCAGTTTTGGGGCAGTCGGCGTTACCATTGCATCGTCATAAGTACGTAAAAACTTTAAAATTTAATTTTTTTCTTAAATATTTTGCTAAACTATTTGCAATGTTTATTTGCAGTAGCATGCCACACGGACCACACCCTATTGTTGGCAGCGCCCCTACAAAACCAGGCAGCCCTACAAGATCAGACAGTTCAGAATCGTCTTCCGAACCCCCAAGTCCTACCCAAGTTACGGGGAAATTCCACCTGAAGCTCATTGCAAGGTTAAGGAGAAGTTTAAGGATTAAGGATCCAGCACCACAAGAGGCTGCTTTGACAACAGCGTAGTTTTTTCTAGCTAAAATATATTATATATTGTTATCTCAAAAATTTAAGTTTTACATAAAAATCATTTTTGTTATTAAAAATATACCTAAAATTTAAAATCGCAAAATATGTATGTATTTGTAGTACCTAAATCTAAATCAGTTAAATATTTAGCTAAAAAATTTGTTGTGCTATGTCTAGTTATCTATTTTAGCAACACGCGTGTGTTCACCAGAAAAAATGGTTGGTGTTGAAATCTTAAAAAGCTGTGATTTTTTTGTTCCTGCGCTGAAAAACTTGTCTTAAGAAAATTTTGTGCAGTAGCATAATAATATATTATAGGATGCTTAGAATTCAATAAGAAACATCTGTGTGTAGAATGTAACAACAGTTTTGAGGACAAGTCAAGAACAAGGCAAACATTATATCACAGACAGAAAGAAAGCAGACGCCATAGAATAATCTTCGGGATGGGAATACTGAAAATAAAAAAGTTTGAAATCTGCCAAGACTGATCTTTACAATTTATTGTTATTCTATATATACCTAGTTGAGTATAGTAGTGGTAGTATTTTGCGTAATTTATAGTCTAAAATGTGTATCAAATGCGATAAATAAACCAAAATATAAATGAATATATACGCAAGCAGCTCTTTATATAGCAAAAATAAATATTGTAGCCTAAAACTGAAATGTTGTGAAAAATAAAGTACTTTGTATTCAAGCAGTAAAAAAACAACAGATGTAATTTATAGTACACAAAATGTAATATCAGCAAAACGCCAGCAAAATATGTATAAAATATGCAATATAGAAATGTGAAATTAAAATACAAATGACAGAGAAAGGCCGAAAATTTAAAAAACTGCTTATTGTACTGCATGCCTTACTAAAAGCGTTACTATTTAAAATAATAAATTTATAAGCCATAATTTTGCTGCAAGTTTAAAATATTCTATTAGGTTTCAAATCTGATTTTGGTTTTTAGATCTGTAAAAAAATAGGTTTTGGAACTGTTTTTAGGCCAAAATTAGAATTTTAAATGATTTGTGAATGTAGTGCTATTTATATTACGTATTTACATAGTGTGCTATATATATTATATTTCTGTGCGGATGTAAATATTTGCAAAATTTGTGATTACAAAACGAGAAAAACCATATGCAATATTTGCAAATTGCAATACGTATTTCACTACTTGTATATGTAATTTAAAATATTATACAGTTTATATATTGTCGATTGTGAATTTTGTGCTGCTGCCGCAAGTAAAATATTCAATATTGTGTGTAGACTTGAGAAAAGATACATTTTTTGTGACAAGCTGTTGTCAGTAAATTAAAATAAATTGTGTCTGTATGTGTGGACAGACAACGAGAAGAAATGTTAAGCGACCTTTTTCACTTGGCTGAATTTGCTCTTGGTTTTGTACTTTGGTGGCGTCTATGTGCATTTTTGCATTGTTTACAGAAGAGAATGCCAAAAAATGGGGAACAGAAGTTTGAATAGTGAAGGAGAATAACAGGAAGTTAGGTTTTAAAAGAAGAAAAGTGTACACTGTTAGTTTGTTGATGATGATGGGATAGGGCTAAAAATAGAAAAGGACTTTGGACGTGAGATATGCTTGAGGGAGACACATGTTGATTGTATTTCAGTACGTTTATGAAAAGCAAGAGCGATTTTGAGCATTAGAAATGCTTTTAAAATGTTTATTAAGCTTGTCCTTTTTTAAGAGAGGTTTTTAGAAAGTATTTCTTAGCGTAAAAATCTGCTGTTATCCGGTTAGCGTAGCCATTTTAATCCGATGAAGTAAGCAACTGAAAAAAAATTAAGAAATGTAAGGATTTTTGGTGTTTTGACAAGTTATTCGAAGTTATTCCAGTGATGGCAAGCCAAAAAGAAAGCGACGCCAAAGGCGAGAAAATAGGGAAACAAAGGCTTTTTAAATGGGGCATTAAGATACATGCGGAGCTAGACAGCCATTGAAAACAGAACAGGTGAGATTTTTGCGCGGGAGCCAGGAGATTTAAATTTTTCTAAAGGTAAATGGACTGGTGGACAATTTCGGGGATTTTTAAAGAGAAATTCGGGGTTTTTAAGAAATTTTAAGCATTTTTTCGGGGATTTCGGGAGTTTTAAGGATTTTTCGGTGTTTTTGGGACATTTTCAAGCTGTTTGGGTTAAAATGACTAGTTTTTGGCAATGCGGCAAGCGGGGGAGGTGGATGTGGAAAGTTGTCAATGGTCAGGATGGCCACTTGAGTGGACCGGTTCAAGGAAATTGTGACCACTGAGCTGACGCCAAGTCACTTGGACATTTATCCTTCTTGGACGCGGAGATGCACTTGAAGGTCAGTAAAATGGTCACTTATCACCGGTGACAACTGTCCAAAATTTTTGTAAAAATTGACCACAGGATTTTTGTCTTTTAGGTGGTCAGTGGTCATGGTCAGTCCAAAGTTTGAAGGAGTGCCCTTGATCCGCAGACATCAAAAGGTCAGGTTTTTTACTGGGTTTGAAGGGGAAGTTGAGGAAGTGACGGTTAATATGACGGTTATTTTGGTGGTGCTGGTTTTTTAGGTGCAGGAACTGTTCTAAAAACGGAAAAACGGAACTGGACACGGAACTTGATGCGTTGTCCAAGCTGAATGAAAACGGTGCAGCCGAGTCCTAATTGTCGGGGAGCCTCCCCGGGTGGGGATTACGGGGGAATAATTTAATGTGATTTTTCTAAGAAAAATTGGATGAATAAATTAAGAGAGTGATTTTTGGAAAGAAGAGGATGTCCAGTTTAGTGTTTTGGGTTTATTTTGAAGCATTTTTGGAAGGGAGATGGACACTGGACAGTTTATTAGAGTTGGATTTCTTGACCATTTTTAACAGATAAAATAGGTTCAGTTTAAAGTTGAAGTGGAGGTGATCAAGATCAAGGTGGGGGTTAGGTGGCTCCACATCCCTTCCTGAAATTGTTGGTCCAGATCCCACGGGGGCAGGTTTTTAACAATTTTTTTGTAGGATAGACAAGGTGGGCGGTGGACATTGGATTGGACTCTGGTGCTGGCCAGTTGGAGGAAGTTGGGTGAAGCGCTGTTGAATTTGAGGGAGGATTTTAGGTGGAATTTCAAGAGTTGGAAGGGGGATGTTGGGACTTTAACTGTTTTTTAACAGTTTTTTATTTTAATTTTAACTTAAAAAGTGTTTGGCGGTGACGGGGAGTCTACTTGAACGTGGGCGGAACAAGGTGGGTTTAAAAAATTCCCGATTTTTTTAGTACCCGGGTATTATTTTAACGGTTTAGGTATTTTTCTTTAAGATTCAGCACCAGCTGGACCTGAGTGCCCGACTCTGTTTTCACCGCCGTACTTATTCCAATCGCATTTCTAGCCTAAAGGACAACTGGCGTTTATTTCATCGACCGGGATCCCGCCAACAGGGGCTATCCTCTGGTGACCCAAAATCCTCCATCCAAACTCTAAAAAATCAGGCTCAAGCTCACCTTCCCGAAACCCATTCCGCCTCCAGATGTTCCACCTTCACTTCCGGTGGTTTTTAAAGCAGCACACCCGCACCTCTAGTTTCGACAGTGGTCACTCCCAGCAGCGTGTCCCGATTACTGTTGGACCACGACGAGAATTCTCGGGAAATGATAAGCACGCACCAGAGGAAGTACGCCGTTGTCAACTTTCAAGATTGTGGCGTTGGTGGAAACCTCATCCACCTTCGGAAATTACCCGGGTAATTCCCTCCCCCTCCCAATTTCCCCCCACCCCCGGGTTTTTCTTTTAAATGGAAAGGCGATAAAGTGACGATTTTTTTAGACTGATAAATGGCTTGACGACAGACACACAGCGCACCGTTTTGGCAGCCGTGACCACTAGACTGACTTTATTGGAATGGGGCTGTCCACTTGAAATCTAGGATATTTTTTGGTCCGGGTGACCGTTTCGGTGATTTCGGGTGACAAAAAGTGTGAAGGTGCTCCTTTCTGAAAAAAATATGAGCACAGATGACAAAATGCAGGTAGTCGGTTTTTGGAGGAAATTGTTGGAGAAACATGTCAAGTGACGAAGTTTCCAAGGCCCAAGCTGCCAAGAGCGGAGAGTACCTGGAGGAAACCATTTTTGAGGATGACCAACCCCTAGCCTTTAATGACGTTGCTACTCAGGGCTCTGTCCACTTTTTGGTGATTGCCAAACAACGCATTGCCATGTTGAGCCAGGGCACTTGATGGATCATGCCAGGAAGAGGGCGGATCAGTTGGGTAAATGGTCAACTTGTCAAGTGGAAGATAATTAATCATCCTGGAAAATTATTACGTATCCCATAATGGGAATTATTCCCATTAAAATAATTAATTAAGCATATAACATGAAGGGTGACGAGAAGTATGAAGCTGGTCCATTTAGGAAAAAAAATATAGACCATCAGATGACAAAATGACATGGTCACCGTACTAAATGGTCCAAAAAGATTGGCAATTTTATGGGATGTTAAGCATACGGAGCTAGAGAGCCATTGAAAACGGAACAGGAGAGATTTTTCTAAAGGCAGATTTCAAGGATTTTTTCAGAGAAATTCGGGGTTTTAACGGATTTTCAGTGTTCTTGGGACATTTTCAAGTTGTATCGGGGCAGGAGACTGGGGAAAGTTGTCAATGGTCAGGATGGCCACTTGAGTGAACCGGATCAAGGAAATTGTGACCACTGGGCTGACGCCAAATCACTTGGACATCATTAAAACGAAAGTCACATGCATGGCGTGCCAAAAGACTCAGAGACTCACTTGAAGGTCAGTAAAATGTCAATGGTGTCAAGTGACCAGTGTCCAGAATTTTACGACCGTTTTTTGGGCGTTTTTTTTTTGTGTTTCAGGTGGTCATTGTCAGTCAAAAGTTTGAAGCCGTTGGTCCGCCGACATCAAAAGGTAACCCTAGATTACTGGGTTTTTTGGGTGACCAAGAAATTGAAGAAGTGAGGGTTATTTTGGTGATTTAGGTGGAGGAACTGCTAAAAACGGAAGTGGACACGGGACTTCATGCGTTGTCCATTGTTTTGACAATCGTCACTCCCGCCCACAGCAGCGCCCACTTGAACAATAAATGTTTTCACACCGAATTATCCTCCTCCTCAGCCAGAAGTGTTGGGTGGACCCCAATTGTGTTCGGGGATCCTAAGGGCACACCAAAACTGGATTTCTGTGGTTTCCGCCCATTTTACGTCACTTGGAGCAGTGCCCGAGAAGACTGGCATGATTGATCCATTGGCCATCAAAGCCAAAATTGGAAGTGAGAAGTTGGACCATGACCAGATTTTGGGGAATGATAAGCACGCATCCACTGAGTACGTCGTTGTCAAGCTTTAAGATGGTGGCGGTGGACGAGCACTGGACAGGAGTTCGGGGTGGGGGGGGGGGAGTTTCCGGTGGTCAAGGGGATCCTCCCGTGAGACGACTACTGGCCAAAACGCTGACTTTGTTAGGATGGGGCTGTCCACTTGAAATCTAGTATATTTTTTTGGTCCGGGTGACCATTTTGGTGGTTTTTGGATGACGAAGAGTGTGAAGGTGGTCCTTTTTAGCACAGATGACAAAATCCAGGTAGTTGGCCAGTTTTGTAAATTTGGAGGTGGAATTTCTGTCCAGTTGAGGATAAAATCGGTTAATTTTGAAGAAGGACCATGTCAGGTGACCAAGTGACCAAGTGACCAAAGGCCCAAGCCGCCAAATGCGGGGTGTACCTGGAGCAAACCATGTTCACCAAAATTGTGTACAAGGCCTTGTACACAATTGTACCTTGTCAGTTTTCTTCGGATCGCTGCTCACCGAGTCACCGCCGCCAACTTCCCCCACGCCCCCATCACCTTCCCCGACAACAACCTGGACCACTCCCTTAATACCACCCAAAAACCTGCTCCCATGTCCCCTATCCGTCCCCCCGGGTTTATCCCTGTTATGCCCTGTACCACGTGCAGAAGATTTGCCCCAGACCACCAATGGTCCAAAGTGCAGTAAAAAATGAAGCCGAAGGTGAATCCAGCGGTTGGTCCAAGGTCCTTCGCCAAAATCACATTGGAAGTTGGACCATGGCCCGATTTCGGGGAGTTTTAAGATCGGGGTGTTGGAGGAAATGGACACCCGGGGGTGAACATGGGAACGTGGTTCCGGTGTTTTAGGCACTGGATTTGAAGGGGAGAAAGGAATCGGGTTAAAAGGGAAGGGGTGTGGCGGGGAGAAGGCTGTGGAAAGTTGTCAATGGTCAGGATGGCCACTTGAGTGGAACGCTTCAAAGAAATTGTGACCACTGAGCTGACGCCAAGTTCCTTGGACGCGGAGATGTACTTGAAGGTCAGTAAAATGGTCACTTGTCACCGGTGACCACTGCCACTGCTTTAGGTGCAGGAACTGTTAAAAACGGAACTGGACACGGGACTTCATGCGTTGTCCATTGTGGCCAGGATGGAGCCGGAATGGCAGAAGCTGAAGACGGTGCAACCGAGTCCTAATTGTCGGGGGGGGGGGGGGTTGGGAAATTAAGTGGGGGATTGAGGGGGAATAATTTATAATAATTTTTCTTTAAAAAAGTGGAAGAATAAATTAAGAGAGTGGTTTTTGGAAAGAAGAGGATGTCCAGTTTTTAGTGTTTTTGGGTTTATTTTGAAGCACTTTTGGAAGGGAGATGGACACTGGACAGTTTTTAGAGTTAGGTTGAAGGAAGGGGCTTAAGGTTCAGTGAAAAAAGGGATTTTTATGAAGTTGGGCTTGTAGGCTTGTTTCTTGACCATTTTTAACGGATAAAATAGGTTCAGTTTGAAGTTGAAGTGGAGGTGATCAAGATCAAGGTGGAGGTTAGGTGACGACTCGTCATCCCCTCCTGACGTTTTTTGGTCAAGATCCCACGCACGGGGGCAGGTTTTTAACTAAATTTTTGTAGGATTGACAGTGGGAACCTCCGGAGGTTTCACCTCCACTTTTTTTTGCACTTGGACCTGACCCCGAGTACACTCCATGATTGACCGATTGACCATCAACGTTAAAATCATGTGAGAAGTTGGACCATGAGCAGATTTCGGGAAACGAATAGCACGCATTCCAGAAATACACCACGTTGTTCAGTTTTAAGATTGTGGCGTTGGAGGAAAATGGACACTTGGAAGGGGGAAGGTTTCTGGTGGTCACCAGAAGGGCTCCGTCTTTTAATGCGACATTTTAGCACCAAGTCCCGCCAGCACCACGTGTCCTAGTCAACATGAGCATTCTTCTAGGAGCCAATTCGTCAACATCCTCCTCCTCCATTTTGGCCACCTCATACACCTCCAGAAATTACCCGGGTAATTCCCTCCCCCTCCCGATTTCCCCCCACCCCGGGTTTTTCTTTAAAAGAGAAGGCAATAAAGTGACGATTTTTAAACTGACAATGGCTTGACGACGGACACACAGCGCACCGTATTGGCAGCCGTGACCACTAGACTGACTTTGTTGGGATGGGGCTGTCCACTTGAAATCTAGGATATATTTTTTGGTCCGGGTGACCGTTTCGGTGATTTCGGGTGACAAAAAGTGTGAAGGTGGTCCTTCCTGAAAAAAAAAATTGAGCACAGATGACAAAATGCCTGCGGTAGATGGCCGGTTTTGTAAATTTGGAGGTGCAATTTTTGTCCAGTTGACGAAAAAATCGGTTAATTTTGAAGGAGCTTCTTGGAGGAGGACCGGGTCAAGTGACCAAGGCCCAAGCCGTCATGGCTATTTTGTAGGGTACTTTTTGGGCGTTTAGCATTTTTAACGGGTAACAGAGTTTGGGTTCAGTTTTTTTATTTTCATTCCCAAAATCCCCGATTTTTTTAGTACCCGGGTAATTGTTTAGTCCTTTATTTTTCTATTAGATTTAGCACCAGCTGGGAAATCCAGACCTGGATCTGAGTGCCCCACTTAATTTTAACCGCCCTAGTTTCTGGTCGCATTTCTACAATGTCAACCCCACGGCTATTTATCTCCCCGCTATCTTTTGGTGGCCCAGAATCCTCCCTTCAATCCAAACTCCAAAAAAATCCAGCCCCAAGCTCCCCCGAAACGCATTCCTCCTCCAGAACCTCGTACGGAGGTCCTTCGACCACCACTTTTGGTTCAGCCTGTTTTTCCTGGACGGCCCCTAGTTGTGTCCGGATCCCAAAGGGTTCCCTAGACACCACATGATTTACCGATTGGAGGGGGGGGGGGAATTGGAGGTCATTAAAATTTGGGGGAATTGTGAGAAGTTTGAAGAAAAAACCGATTTTTGGGTTTTTTTTGTAAATTTCCCGACTTTTTTCGGTTTATTTAGAATAACCTTCGGTTTTACATACAAGCTTACTGGCTACTAAAAAAACATGACATGGTCACTAAATGGTCCAAAAATGCTGACAATTTTATGGGACAGTAAGATACATGTGGAGCTAGACAGCCATTGAAAACGGAATTGGTTGACGATTTCGGGTATTTTTTCAGAGAAATTCGGGTTTTTAAAGATTTTTAAGGGATTTTCGGTGCTTTTGGGATATTTTCAAGCTATTTGGGTTAAAAGGACTAGTTTTTTGCTTGGGGGCAGCGGAAAGTTGTCAATGGTCAGGATGGCCAGTTTAGTAAACCGGATGAAGGAAATTGTGAGCACTGAGCTTGACGCCAAGTCACTTGGACATGATTAAAACGAAAGTTACATGCATGGCGTGCCCAAGGACGCGGAGACGCACTTGAAGATCAGTAAAATCAGTAAAATGGTTACTTGTTAACAGTGACCACTGTCCAAAAATATTTTTATAAAAAATATAAAATTGCTGTTTTTTTTTGGGGGGGGGGGTATGTTGAAGAATTGGCGGTTAAAGTAACGGTTTGTTGTGGTGAATTTTTGGGTGCAGGAACGGTTAAAACTGGAACTGGACAGTGTGGACACTTGACTTCTTGCGTTGTCCATTGTGGCACGGAAAGAGCAGGAATGGCAGAAGCTGAATACGGTCCAACCCAGTCCTAATTGTCGGGGGGGGGGGGCTTGGTTAAAATTAGGTTATTTCAAGAGATTTAGTGTGAAAAATGGAAGAATAAATGAAACAGTGATTTTTGTACATTGTCCAGTAGTTTTTTCAAGGTTTATTTCAAGCATTTTTAGAAAAAGATGAACAGGCTTTAAGGTTAGGTTTGTGAGGGGGTAAAAAACTTCAGAGAAAGATTTTTTGGGTACTCTTTTGAACTTTTACCTATAATAACGGATAAAAGGGTTAAGTGTTCTGTTTTAAGTTGAGGTGGAGATGAAATCTGTAGTGGAGGTGATGTGGCAGCTCATAAGCCTTTTTCCAGTGTGAGGATGGGGCAAGTGACTACATGATTGAGTGATTGGTTATCAACGCCAAAATCGCAGTGATTTAATCCTGGGAGCAGCTGGACCTTGATCTTTCGAAAGGATGATTTAGAAAGTGGGGAATAACGGGAAGAGGATGGGGGACTTTAGGGTGATGGGGAGTGGGAGTGGGCCAAAGCGCATGGAAACGGATGTAATTAAATGTGGGATTTGACAACGGCGCACCGGGCTAAGGGGAAAACCGATTTTTTTCAAGATTTCTGTAAAGTTCACCGAGTTTTATTGAGTTTTCATGAAAATATAATTGGGTTGGATATTTTTTTAAATATTTTTAACTGCTACCCAACGTTTTCTAGATTATTTAGTATTCATTTTCATTTTTTGTCCTTAATGCCTCAAAATTTAGTAAGTTTAAATAAAAGCCAATAAAACAGTATTTAACCTAAATATTCTGAGTATCCAGATTTTATTGAGATTATATTGTTTACAATTAATTATTAAATTATAGAATATTTAAAACTTGGAAATTTTGTAGTTGCTTTAGAAACTCAGGAAACTTCTTTTTGAAAAAAATGCACTCCATTTTTTACACGAGTCAGTCCAAGCTGGATGCTGTTGTTGCCCTATTCATTTAAACAGTTTAATTTTGTACATAAGTAAAGTGAAAAATTTTGTAAACGTTGCCACTCTGAGAATCTACTCTATTCAACGTGGGAACTTAGACTGAAAAATGTTCATAAGATTGTTAAATAATTTACACACCACTTTCACCATTTGCACGTCAATAATAATTTTGTCAAGCAATATACTCACGTTTTCTAAAAACGTTTTTGCACAGTTTGACCTGCCAAGCTGTTCTTTTGTTATGGGATTTACAATTGTTTCAAGCCGACCTTTTTGGGGGTCAAGTAACACAACACTGAAAAATGAAAATAAATGTGGTAGGATGATAATACTGAAAGGAATATTAATATCAACAGATTGATACACTATGGCCAGGAAAATGAAAAAAACTACACTCGTCTTCATCAAAGTGTACAGAACTGCCAACATTTCTTGATGCCTATCTGAATCTGAAACACGTTCACATTGTTTGCGTGATATATTTTTTTCATTTTAATCCTTTTTCATTCAATGTGGATAAGTGGATAACCTTGGAAAACTTGAAACTACAATATTTTCTTAAGACGATTGGTTTGAATAATCCAGATCCATGGATGTGAGTTTGCAGAATGAACTTAACTTTTTTGTTCAACCTACCATAACCAGAGATATCATTTATTTGAGCACTTTTTCTACACATTTATGTTAACGTTTACAACCTTTTTGTAAATTTTGACCTGTTAAAGATGAGTTAGATTAGCAATAAACTTCATTGGTGTAAGGATTCCACACAAAATCCGAATGTAAATTCCATTTTTGATACAAAATAAAGTCATGAAGAAAGTTGACCGCATTTCAATTGGTTATTAGTCGATAGTCAAAATCCACTTTCTCGTGTATGTCTCCAGCATCCTTAAACATTTATGGTTACTGCAGAAATAATTACTTGTTACAAGTAAAATCTTGTGAAAAGCGCAAGCAGAAAGTATTCTTAATCAACCATTAAAATGTGTAAACATGCCGTCGTCAGAATGAATCTAACCCAAATTTGAATTTTTTGAAATTTGAATTTGATCTTCCTCCGCGTGAAACCTTGCATTACCATTACTACAGTAATGTTCTGCTTTCTTGACAACCACAAATTATTAAATAAAGTGTGCAATTACGCATAACTGCTAACACATTTTAGTAAACGGCTCATATCTGCTTCATGTACATTCTTTTGCCCTGGTGCCGCAAAGGCACACCACTATTTTCTCAGGTGTAAAAAATATAGTAGATCACAGAAAACAGTGTCTATGGAAACCATGCACAAATAAAAGTATGTTTTTTTTGCTATTCTTAATCTGTCTCAACGGATTAGAAATTGTGTTGCTAGAATAGTAATTGTAACACAGCAACGCCTTACTGTTAATTAACCGCATATAAAATGTGTCTTGTTGTCTGATATTTATCTTTTTTGGAAATTTTAAGTCTCTTTCCAGTTGGCAATTGCCTCCATAGTGAATCTATAACTTATAAAATTGTGTTGTTGTTGCCATGACTCTCTCGCCATAAAAAGTTAAACCTATTTAAGTCAGCTGACAGAAATTGGTAAACTTTTTAAAGCAAAATTAAAATATATTGGCTTTTTTATTTTTAAAAAAGTGCCTAGGTGTTATTAGTGCTAATGAAGCAGTGAGATAATCGACATAAAGACAAAGTACCAAGTTCACATAAACATTTCATAAGTTCATCATGTCATAATAAAAATGTAAGCTAGAAGTGTTTCAGCAGATTTTAGTAAAACCTGACGCCATCACACAGACACAGTACTGCAGTTAAATAAAAGTAAGTACACAATTTTTGTCATTTTTTCAGACTAATTATATTTGCTTGTACAAGTGAAATGTCAAGCAATCCAACATACTAAAATATTTAAGTGCTTTTACTCACAATTAACCGCACACGGTGGCGATAATGTTCAACATGATCATACTAAAATATTTATAGAAAACATGAGATAGTCGTAAGCCATCCAACAAATTTTCTATAGGCAGTTGGTCATACATTTAGTTATTGAATCAGCAAGCACTATTTTTTTAGTAAAAAAATCAATCGATTTGTACATTGCACTGGAATAAGCAGATGGCCATGAACACTGGCTGATTTAATTGAGGATTGCTCGATGAAGGAAAAAAATCTCTCGCTTTTATTGCTGTGTTTGCTGAAGTTATAAGAACGCTGTGGAATGGTCTGGTAAATATTCGAAAGTGAAGGGCGAAATTGATTTTTGTTCTGTTTGAACAACAACTGTTTAAATATTTCTATTGATTTTATCAGTGTGTACTGATTAAAATTGTACACCATAGTGTGCTGTGATGATACGAAAGAAAAATAAAAAGCAGGCAAGCGCAAAAATAGGAGTAGGAATAGCGACAAAAAGAACATGGTTAAAATAAAAGGTAGGTATAAAATGGGTAAAAATTAATTTACTTTTCTCATCTAAAATGACATGTTATATTATGCTATGCTTTAAAGGGGCTTTTGCATAACAAAAGGCGGTGAATAAATGACTACATTTCAGGCTTGAAGAAAAATACACAAATAATTTAGTATTTTTAACGCGGAGCAGCAGACAACCTAAATCTTATAAGCTAGTATAATATACTGATTTGCTATGGATTGATTTTTGACAGTATTTTATTTGCCATAGAAATATCATTCCTTTTCCCGAAAAAATTAGAAAACGTTCTAAAACGTTACAACAAATGCATTATGTGGATAAAATACGTTTTTTTGCACAGCAAAGTAATCCTAATGCCCGGTGTAGGAAATGTATGAACATTTAAACATGCAATTGAAAGCTTAAATTCAGTCACTTAGTGGAGTGCTAGGGATTTTTTCTTATTCCATGGCGTCAGGCTACTATGATTGGTTCTACGCACTAAAGCATGGAAAAACAGTTCAGCATTTATTTATATTCCACGGAGCACTAGTCTATCAACAGACACCATTCAAGCTGGGCTTTTTTTTTGTGTAGTAGGGTTACGCGAGTGGGCTGGCGTTGCGGCCCAAAACAGGATTGAAGGGTTTTTTCAATCAACAAGAACTACCTTCTAAGCCCAAGTTGTATATACATTGGCACAACCAACCTGATATTATGTAGCAAGAACGCCCGTTTCTAAAGCCTAGTAGCCAAACATACCACAGTGGATATGGGTTTCTGCATAAAAACCCAATCCAAATCTACAAGCAGTCAACATAGTTAAAAGTGTTTAGCTCAGTAATGCGTTTCAGTGCTTGACTGAGGTAGTATGTTGAATTTTTTGGGGCATTAGGAGCACTTCTCTGTGAATTAGAAAGCTTTTTATAAGAAATTCCAATTCTGTGGATGCTGCAAAATTTATGAAAAATGCACTGTATGCGCGCTAGAATATTGTTAAAACGACATTGCAATTAACTTGGGATGACTGCAAGTTGAAACTTCTAAGGATTCAATTTGTAAAATAGGTAACAAATCCAAATATCCAACGCCAGTGAGATCAGTGATAAGAAAATAATTCACCAAACTTTCTCCGTGTGCATTAACAGTGCTCATGGCAAAAGAAAGATTTTTCCAGAGATAAAAAATTACGTGCAAAAATTTATTATTTTTTGTCAAAATGGGTAAAAAGTTGCTATTTTAAAAGACTCATATACTGAATAATCTTCTTCTGCATCTTTTTAATCTGCACGTTGTACGTCTCTGTGATTTTAACCTACACAATTTTGGGTATTACGGTCTAACACATACCTATTTATTAAAACACCAAGTTTTGTGCTAATGCATTTGTCAGTAGGTCTAACAGTTAGTGGATAATGGAATACAGAGCCCATAACAGTAAAATAAATCAAATAATTAAATTTTGCATCTAATTCCGCATTTTAAATGATCCATCTAACATAAGCCATTAGACCTGAGCATATTATTTTTTTAATGATTTTCTAAAATTGGAATGAGTTACCTAAAGCTATTGTATAAAATGTTTTTTTTGCATTAAAAATTGATTGCGTGCTAAGCTTATACACAATAAGGTAGGTATTCTCCCTTTCCTTTTCTACGAAAAAAGTTGATCAATAATTGCTAGCTGTCAGACCAAAAGGTTGTACACAGCTCAAAGCCAGACGCGGTCTGTCTGAAGGGCATGACAATGAACTAAACAGTTGGTCAATAGAAAGTGTTTTTTGGACAGAAGGACAAGGAGAGAATGCTGTGAATGCTCCAACACTTAAGTTATCATGGATGATGGCCCACTAGCAGAATATGTACGTTAAAAGTAATATACAACGCAAAGCAGAAAAAAACGAATTGTGAATCCAATGATACAACAAAAGGGAAAAAAGAATCGATTAAAAAAATGTATGATACTCTCCGGTAACCTGTTTTGTCTGAGACTGAAGATTATAAGAATATTTCTATTGTAGTGATGCCCACTTTACATAGTATTTTATAAGTTTCAAATTTTCAGAAAGCATTACCTGTATTATCCCCTTTGTAATAATGTGGTTCATATTTTTTCAAATATGTAACTGACTTGTCCTCATTCCAGCTCTATATACCTACTCAGGTTATCATGCACAGGACAGAACACAAAAAAACGCGTAGACGAAGGAAAATGAAACGGTCTGGTTTGTATTCTATGAAGCCTAAAGATTCTATACTACTTCCTTTTCTGATGATCCTTTCTATGCTTTTCTTTATTTTGTCAGTAGTTAAAGCATAACATTATATTGTTGTTTGTATCTTATAAAGAATTTGTAAGCTGTAAGGATGTATGTACTACGCTGTTGAATTGCTGTGCTGGATATTTTTGCTGAAAATGAAAAAAAATATGTAGATATAAGAAGCAGTATTTGGGTAACGGAATCAGTATAGCTTGGACGTTTTGTGCGTGTCAAAGATAGCCGTCCAGCAAGATAAATAAGAGGAAGTTTTCATCCGTTTTTAAAGTAAATATGTAGTTTTATTACTGGATTTTCTTCAGGCTTTGGTGTATTCAAGTTTTCAAAAATGCGTATTTTTTGTGAAATCAGCGACTTATACTAACTGAACAATTATTTAACAAAAGAAACGTGAAACAAATTGATAAAAAGACTAGTTCTCAAGTTACCCCGTGCTTTTACTTTCTCCGCACTTTGAGCATTCTGCTTGTGATACTCTGGATCCAGAATAAGTTTCCTGTTCAAATAAGTGAATCTTGAATTTTAATTTGTTGGGATGCTTCGCAGTAGTGCATAATATTCTTAAGTGTAGCTTTAAAGTTCAAAATTAAAGGACTTTTAAATCTTGCCAGCTTCCGTGAATGTGATAAAATGAAAGATTTGACTGAATTTTTTAAATTGACAATGAGCATTGAGCTCCACCGTGATAATCAAATTCTTTTTCAAAACACTTAAGGAAAGTGTACTAACGTTTATGGTGTCAGAGAGAGCATATATTGAGTGGGAGAATAAACTGCAAAGCACCGTGTACGGAAAATGTGAAAATGACTTACAACTTTTACTACATTACCGTGGACATCATTTTAGAAGGTAAGCTTGTCAATAATACTTTTTAATGCGTATCAAACCTACACAATTATTATGCTTGGCGATAAGTGCTCTCCCATAAGCTACGAGCAGCTTTCCGACACAGTCATTTGTTTAAAATGATAATGGCTTTTTATGGAACTGCAAATTGTTAGCCATAAGCACTCAACATTTTTGTTTACGTTAGATTTATGCATGTGATGCAAATAATTTTCAACATTAGTGTTAAACTTCGACAATCTACATGAAAATTTAGTGAAAGTGAAACCAAGAACGAACGAAGAATCTACGTGAAAGTCGTGAAAAGTGAAAAAAAATAGATATGGCATAAATATTTTGTGGCATAATAGAGCAGCATCATTTCTTCTGTGGGATCTTTATTTTTTACTTAATTTATTATGTCACAGTGGTAAAGTATAAGTATTGTTTTATTTTATATATCGTGTGGTATACCGGTACTAGCAAATTTGGCGTGTTGCATATATAATAGTAGGTATATTATCCAGTACATGCAGGTGTCAAATTGCAAGCTTGCAATATAGGAAAAGTGCGTACATCCAAATTATATTTGTAATGCACTTGCAGTGTTACTAACATAAAATTGGGACATTTCCAACGCTGTACTGTTGTTGTAGTAAGCAATCCCTCCTAGTGTGACATGAAGAGGCATCATAGACCTGATTAATTTTTTTTGAAAACGTGATGTGTAAGTTAGTGTCTTCTTGATCTCGAATGCTTCCGTTGATACCTTACCCTTAATATTACCCTCTACTTCAATAATCATAATAAAAACATGGAAAAACGTTATGAGAAATACCAATTTGGCGGGTAATACAAAAGTACTAAAAAAGGATATTAGACAGAAAAGACAACCAGTAAAGCTAGTGCACATTGCGAAAAGAATTGGCAATGCCAATGTCTTTTGAATGTTATTAAAACAAATTAAAAGTAGGTGTACCTCGTTATACATTAAAACTAGGGATTGTGTACTTTTATATTTTTTCAGAGACAATTTTTTAATCAAAAACAGATAATCCAATAAACAAAAACATTGAAGGGCACTGTCAACAAACACTTCATAATATGTTGACGGTAGCAAATATGCTACAGATAGGCCAAAGGAACAAACCCCAGATATATGAATAAAAAAAAAGATAATTTGTTCAGCTAAGGTAGGATGCATGTATTTGCAAGTTGCCATAAATGGCTCTATGGGCAAAAAAATGATGCACGGAGAAAACAACAAATGGAAGAATACAAGTAGCACTGATGCAACAAGCAAAAATCTTATCAGGTTCATATAATAACCTATTCTTTTCCCGATGTTTTTATTTTCTGGTTTAAAACCACCTGAAAAACAAAGGTTTTAATTTTAAAATTCTGGGATTAACAAAAGTATGTACTTTTTTTTATTACCTGGAATATGCCTCCGCTCGAAGGAAACGAGCAAATTAAATAGAGCTGCAATTTCCTCTCGTTTATCAAAATGGAGCTTCAATAGGCACAAGAACATGGTGCAATTGGGCATATACACGAGAGTAACTGCCCAGTTCGAAATGTCCACATGTCCCACATAAAGATGTGCTAACACTTGCGTCCAGCATAGCAATAACAGAGATAACGTTCTATGCCAACACTTTATAAAAATCTGTTCGTTTTTGGTGTTTACAGCTATAGTAGATTTTTTTGCACTTGAAATTACGGAGAAACATAAAGGTTGAATAAAGTCTAAGTACTGAAGCACACGAAAAGCGTTTTTACTTGCTAAAAGCATTTTTTCAGTGAACTTTGAAAAGATTTTTTGAACTTTGTTTATTTAATTTTTATTTTCGGGCTTTTAGAAAACCAGAGTGAACAGATAATTAAATAAGCTTTACTTACTTAGTGTTTACTTACTAAAAAAATTACTTAGTGCGCGCTTCAAATAAATTTAATTTGTTTTTTTTTCAGGTTTCACCACCGGATTATTTCTCCAGCTTTCTCGTTCTGTTTAACTTACTCACTCGAAGTCCCTCGAAGAATGAGAGGCTCTTTAGAATGCAATGCAGTCGTATTACCGTTGCGACGCTGCGAGCTGCTATTCACTACCCGTACGATTGGCGCACCAAAAAAGTCTATAGACTCGTCAAGGACAAGACTCACGGAAAAAGCTTAGAAAGTGAAAGCAAGCGAATTTTTTGATATGCTTTAAGTCAAATGTAAGAAAAAAGGGAAAAGAATGATGGTACAAAATATTGTGTGTGAATTCATTTTTATACTGTAAATAGTGCTACAAACTTAAATGTATGTGTATTTTTTACTGATAAGCATAGTAACCAAATGAGAACCAGGAAATTAAAGGTAAAAAAGGGTACCCAAGGTTACTCAAATGTTGTTTGCGAGCTACTGGGGTTACCCCAAAGCTGGGAAGGGATCGCGATCAGGAGCTATCGCGGGATCGGTATCTTTGAGATTTTTGGGGATCTCGGGATCTAGGATCTCTGGGAACTTGAAGTCGAGATTTTTTTGGGATCCTGATCCCAGATCCCGCGTTATGGGATATGGAATCATGAATTTCTTCCCAGCCCTGGGTTATCCACACGTTATTAAAGGTTGCCAAAAGTACTTGGGGGAAAAAATCTTTCAAATACACGGCAATTGAAAAATGGCTACAACTACCCGAAACCGTAACTAAATCAATAAATTCTGTTAATGTTTTTAGAAAATCACTGATGTCTTATGTACTTTCAATGCAAAATGAACAAATTATAAATGAATTTAATGATGAAGTATTATATGATTTACCAAACATTTTTGACTTAGTCATTAATCGATAATCCTAAGATTTAATTGTATCTAAAATGCACTATAATATATATTTTACCTTGCAATGTAAAAAATTTAACTAATTTATGTCACTCAAGTGTAATGTACCTTTCGAGGATACTTGTTGACAATAAACCCAATCTATCTATCTATCTACTCAAATCATTTAAGATTATTCACATGCTATTAAAACTAGTTATTATGGATAATCAACAGCAATGCAATAAAAATGTAACAAAGTTTAAATTAGGTACAGAGGGTTGTATACGTGAACCTTAATTCAAACTTACGTTACCAGAGTATACTTTTTCGTCGCTCTAAAGTTCTAATTATTTATTGTTTCACACCAAGAACTAAAAATAAATTGGTTTTCATTTTCCTAATTATCATCCATTTAAATTACATTGCATTTAATAAATATGCCAAATTAAAAAGAGCAAAACAACATTTTCAATTAAAAAAACATTGTTTATGAAAGCTGGACAATGGATCATCTACTAGGAAGTAACTTGACGGTGGGTGATCATATGAATGCAACAGTATTTAATAACAGTGGTTAATTGAATTTATAAATGAGTTTTTATAAAAATAATTCCATTTTCATTACACTAGTATCGATTATTTGTCTCAAAGATTTTTAGTTTAAGCCGTTACATACCTACACATTGATTTTACTTCGCTTAAGCCAACGAAAAGAAAATAAATTATCAAAAGCTATTAATAGATAGGTTAAAAATGTCTATTAAAAATTTCATAAAAGTCAATTTCGCTACTTGTACCACATTAATTTTAAATGTCATGTTTTTAAGTCTGCAGAGTTGGGTTGACAACCAAACCCAGGGATGCTTTGCTCTATGCAAAACTGTTTACTTCAAAAGAACAGTGCATAATTTAACCGGTATGAATATGCAGCACAATTTAATTAAGTTCCTAATATAACTAAATGTCAGGGCCAATGTCAGGCGCGTGCAAATTCAATAAACTTGTTTTGACAGCAAAGTTTCTCAACTGATGCGACCAAAGTGAATACGTATACGGTTAAATGCTGAATATGTAATGCGATCTCAATCAAGATTTTTTTATAGCTATTCTATAAACTACTAATATATTGCCTAGTACTTAACGTGTTGATGCTAAACTTTGTGTGGACTTGCTGAACATGTAAAAAATATTATTATTAGAATTTTAATGTTACCGAAAAACAGAGAGAATTGGTTAGCTTCTTCGTATCAATCTGTTGGATAAAGTTATAGATTAAAAATCGATATTGAGTTGATAATTTGCATCACTTTTGTATTTAATCTCCAGCTATAATGGCAATCATAATTAATAGCATTGATTGACACCTATATTTCCCAGCTTGTACGATTTTAAGGAATTACAACATAAATTGATTATTTCACAGATGGCATCACCGTGTGATTGAAGAGGATCAGAAGATGACAATTTGGGATACACTACGTTTGTTTAAAAAGGATGATAAGGATTCTACAGATGAATAGTAGGAACTCAGATTCTGTTCAGGTGAGAATACAACACACAAATTACATTACAGAAAAGTCACAATTAAATTGTTATAAGCAATTTAATTTTTCATTTAATCCATTTTTACAAATCACTGAATTGCGTGTTTTAGGCATTACTGATGCCAAAACGGAAGACCATGGTTAAAGTGTTAACTTGTCAGCTGGATTGCTTTTGTCCCATTATTGTTCACTACGTGTATCTGACAACATGGCTGAAATATGGCTAAGGGTACAGACAAGCTGTAAGTTTGAAAAATATTTAATTTTTAGGCAGATTTAATTGACTAATTAATTTGTTTATTTGCTTACAGAGTTGTGGCTGCCGGTGTAAAGAATGAGAAAACACTTTTTCATGTTGAAGAATAATGGACACTAGATTGAAATTGAATTTTTTTTTGGGCTTCTATGAGCTCACAGAACTGGAATAATGTGTTGTTAGTAAGAGTATTTAATGCAGTTTCCAAAACACTAATGGTCTTCTCTGCATAGCTTATTACAGTGTATGGAGGTGAAGATTTATAATGCGGAAATTTATTGATTATTCCTAAGTTTTAGCAGCATCATTTTTCAAAAATGTATTGATTTTATAGACCAATAAGGAGAGTATTGCCATGCTGATACATGCGGTTGTTGTCCACTAAAAGCAGCATAAAACAACATATTTAGTTTTAAGATTAAATAGTTTTGAAAGATACTGGCGGCAGTTCAAAGATTTTGCTATTTTGGACAATTATGAAAAGGAACTACAAAATTTTGGTTAAAAATATAAGTGACTACAAAGTCATGATTAATAGCACAAGAAACTGTTTTCACATGTTGTTTTAAAGCATATTTTGTGGGTTTTAAAATACTATACCGGTAGTTGTCAATTTAAAATGTGCTTGGTCGCTATCGCCATGTAAATCAATCATGGTCAAAACCAAGGCCTTGAAGAGTAAAGCGCCACAATATTTCCACTCCGGTGGGTGCAGAAGTGCAAAACATGGTCTTTTATGTTCTATAATAACTCCAAAACATTTTTCATTTCTCACCTGAGACAATTCCTTGCTATGAAGGATGGTGTCGTATTTTAAGTTTAATCCACTGTCTGTTTTTTGGTATAAGGAATTTTGCACTATTGACTCATGTTTTTAAAATCGCCACAGAATCTTCTGGTAAATGTTTTTTGAAAATTTAGAATTGCAGTATAAAACTACATTAAATACTCTTACTAAGAACAAATAATTCCAGTTCTGTGATCTCATACAAGTCCTATAAAAATTCTTGAAGTTAGTGTCCATTATTATTCAACATGCTTTATCACCCAACATAAGCAAAGTTGCCTTCCTTTTAATGCGCATACGTAATTAAAGCTCGAAAACTGCTAAAAAATTTTTGGGATGTGATATTTGCTACAAAAAATTTCCAATGTTCAAAATAATATATTATATTATAATTTATACATCTTGTAATAAACTTTAGTATTACCTCGGACTGCCAATTATCTCCTAAGTCACATATAAAACTAAACATGTTTCCTTCATAAATACGACTTAAATGTCCTCTGCAAAATACTCATTTGCAGAGGCTCATTCACTCTTATTTTCAAGGAGGCTGTTTGGGAGTAAGGGTGCATTTTCGGGGTGGGAGTGCATTTCAGGGGTGGGGTTCATTTCAGGGGTAGCAGTGCATTTCAGGGGTGGGGTTCATTTCCGGGGTAGCAGTGCATTTCAGGGGTGGGAGTACATTTCCGTGGTGGGGGTGCATTTCAGGGGTGGGGGTGCATTTTAAGAATAGGGGTGGATTTTCGGGGTGGGGTGCATTTCCTGGGGTGGGGGTGTATTTTGGAGGTACGGGTGCGTTCATGGTGGGGGTGCAATTTGGAAGTAGGGGTGCGTTCAGGGGTGGGGGTGCGTAGGAGTGCGTTTTGGGGTGGTGTACTCCCCAAATTTGAGACGCTGAATGAGGTGTACTTGATTTGAACCCCTTTAAATTGTTTTTTTCTATGAAATTGTTTAAAGAGGAGCATAAAAAAATTCAACTTTACTTTCATCCAGAAACAATTTAACCATGTCTTTCCTACTATCTTTCTGTCTTCATCTCATAGCGCGCCATTAAAACATTTTTTTTACAAAAGTTACTTTGTTGAACCCAAAACCAGAAATGTCAAACCTCATATAAAAAAGCGTTTGCAGAGTGTAAACAAAGATAAGGAACATTGTTAGTGGCCAAGCATTGAAGCACAAAACTTGCAGAGTCTTACTGTTTGCATTGCAAGGTAGCGAGTTAAATCATTTTTATTAAAATACAATTATATTAATCATTTTCTTGTTTTTATCAGTTTTCACAAAATCAGTAAATATTTCCTGTTTTTATTTATTTCACTATATGCTACATGCACTGTTCAAGATATTACATAAAATTTTAAACACAAGCTTTGAATATTGCACAAAGTGTCACACAAAAATTTATTGATTTATGACATCTTCCCGAATTCATTAATGGAGATTCACAGATTTGCAATGTTGCTGTTGATTTTTAGGGTGAACTTGATTGAGTATAATGATACATTTACTAAGTTTTTTTCACTGACAGCTACAATAACCAAACTACCTGAAAAAACAAGTTTTAAGTATCTCTTATTCAACTGTCTTGAAATTTATTTAACCTTACACTTTCGTTTTTACTTTCACTCAATATCCTTAATAAATGCGACAAAATTGCACACACGCACGCTTCTTTGCTTCACGCCCAAATGTACCAAAAACACCAGAAACGTCTTCCATTTATGTCAATACAAATTCGTAATTTTGCAGGTACTAATCAAGACAAGAGTCTTTGACAGACTTATTCATAGCTTAATTCTCACAAAACTCCGGGTGACATAGCATTGGCGGATTCTTGAAATTTTACACCTGTTATAAGCCTGAATCTCAGACAAGTTCTGACTGTGAACAGAAAACGCAATCTTTAGCAGGTCACCATTTCTAGAAATCATACAAGTAAATAAACACAATAATCAATATGCTAAATATCACTATTGTTTCACCATCAGTAAAATTAGAACTGGTGCACTTGAGACAAACAACAAAACTCAAATGAGAATACATAATATAATATTTTCTTACATTTATGAGGTCATAGCACCAATAGTTCCAATTTGTTTTGACACCATCACGGCAGCCGGCGCTCCTTATATAACATATTTTCTAAATTGTAAAAATGTGAAGCTTTAACACAAAATAGTCATTTTTCTATTTTTTATCAGTGAGAATGAAAACGTTGAAAATATTTACGGGTCAAATTTGCTAAGAAATTATTATAACGGCTTACCTGCTTTCTACAGAAAAGTGAACAAGTTCCATTTTTTAAAATTTGGTTTGGTAATCATTGCTGAATTTGTATTCCTCCGATTGTCGTAACATTATAAAAAAATCGTGTGTTTTTTTTGGCAGCTGATCAGCTGAGTTTATCTGGCAAAGCTGAGCTGAAATTGACTGACTTGCGGTGGAGGGGTTCACTGGGGCCATGCGAGAATAAGAATATACATACTATATGGTTATACACCTGTGTTCAGTGTTGTTGTGCATGGTATGATGCACAACATGGTATGATGCATTAAAATATAGTTACAAACAAGTTTAGAATATTTCTTGCAAAAATATGTCTAGCAAAAGAGCGCTAGTAATTATAGTATGCACAGAAATATTGCCGCCACAAAAAATATGCATAATGAGTTGACTGACGGATTAAAATTAGAACTGCAAGCAATTATACTCGACTTGACATTTTTCACGAAAAACAAAATGACAAACTGCACCTGGCTTATTTTTTCTAGAAATATTTTTACTCATAAACAAACATCAGGTAGATTTACAAAACTACAATAATTCCAGATTTATAAAATCTCACAAAGTTCAGTAAGGAGTTTCATTTTTTCTCCAATAAAAGTTTTAGGCTTACTTCACAGCATAAACATATTAAGTGATTGATTTTTTTATTCTGTCTCAAATCAATGCTCGCCTATTTCTTGATAAACTCCGTGTAAATGTTATATTAAGTTTACAATATTCCATTCTTTGTCTCACATTGTTTTGAATATAAGCATACTTTTAACAATAGGATTTCTCTAGTTTCCAGAACGGAACAGATATGCAAAATAAAATCGGGTTTAACTACTAGAAAAACGTTTCTGATAAATGGCGACATATAATTTCTGCTTTGGAAACTATTTAGAAACAGAAACAAGTAAAAATTCACGTATGTCTTGACAGAGAAAACAAGGACAAAATAATACCAATTAATCGTAATTCAAAATATACTAATACAACGTAATGGTGTTTAAAAACCATTGTGACAATAAGTACGTACTATTACCAAATATAAGTTACAAAAGATCCTTAATTTACAAAATCTATCCAAAGAGCCAAACAATTGTGTACATTTTTATTTCCTGTGATAGGAATCCTGTCTCATTTAGTAAAAATACGTACTTAAAATCATAAGAAGATAAAGTCATTTTTTTCATTTGTCTTGGAGTTTGCACAGACCGAAGAACTAAAACTGTTTTTAAGCAACTGAAATACCAATAAGCTGATCTTTGAAAACTCTAAGTGAAAGAAAACTTGACTTTGAATTCGCTCATATATTTGGACGCGAAAACGCGTAAAAACATTAAAACACACGAAACAATCTATATTCACCAGCAACGAACACATAAGGACAGTTTTTTTGGTTAATACACAAATACACACTATATGGTTGGCGAAAGCTTTCTGAAAACACTTGCAGAGCTTGTTTTCCTAAATGCCAATTTCAATCAAATATTTCAAGGTTACAACATTTTGTTGAAATTAATGTTAATGCATGATTATTTTTGAATCTTTTATCTTAATTAACAGCTCTGTTCAAAATTCAAGAAAATTACAGCTTATCATATCATTATGTAATATAGCATATCAGCAAATCAACTTTAAACACTTCTGTTCTAACATTCATATAGATGTAACCATCCGTTTCTCTTAATAACACAGCGCACTATTTTTTAAAAAGAGTACACGTCTAGTTACAGCATATATCCAGTATTTAGCAATGATTATAAGGGCAAGATTGTTCAAAAGACTGTAAGCAGCAAAAAAAGTTATATTATTGGCAAGACTTACTCCGGTACACATTTATAATCTAAAACAGCAACGCTTACCTACATTACTTGGTTCGTTGAATACTACTAACTTGAAATATTTAACTGTTTTAGCGAAACACTCAACCATTTTCTGGTAGATGTAATGTAAGCAAATCATTTCTCCAGGTGGGCTTTAAGGTGTATAGCATCCATTTTCCAAAAGGACCCTTAAAAACTTCAAATAGAAATGAGTAGGCATGGCATTATCGAACCATATCCATATAAAAGTGGTGATCTGTTAAAATAATCCAAATTTAAGAAATCATTTTAAACATTTCCAAATTTACATAATATTGCCTATTTGACTTTTAACGGAGCTATAAACACTTTGGCACATACCATTCATCCACTTGTGTTCAGCTTTTGGGTTTGTTCATCCAACTGACTGTCTTCGTCCTGGTTTTCCTTCAGCAATCAGAATTGTTGCTGGTGAATATAAAATGGGCATTTTGTCATCCTTTCAGATCGAATTAAATATCTTTAAATTGACATAAATAAAAATTATCTTCCTCAAATACCGTTTTATCATCATTTCATTAAATATCTTTTCCTCTTCTTATTGACAATATAATATATCAAAACTTTTGGAGACATACCTCATAAATTTCCAGTTTGGCAGTTTTGCATCGGAATTTGCAAAGGCAACGAAAAAAATACTTGCCAGCGGGTTCTCATGGGAATCTTCATTTTTATGTTTAAATTTGATGTTGTCAGGTTTGATATAAACTGATATGTTGAAAAGCATTCTTGAAAATGATTCCATTTGTTGATGGTGGAGTCTTTTCCATATCCAAACGCAATTTAAACTGGGCGAATTGAACTGTGCACTTTGGCTGAAAATTTCCAAAATGTTAAGAAAGTTAGAAGATCAAACCCATTAGAGACACTTTTACTTTTCAGAATGATTAATTATAAGTTTTTAAACATATTTACAACTTACCAGGTGTGCTTCTGGCGTCATGGTTAAGCACCACAATGAACTATCACCATCCAATCAGTCAATTAATGGTGTAAACAATTATAATACCTGTAATGTTTATAATAATTAGTTTTATTAAGCCCGATCAATCATTTTTATTGCCTGTGTAAAGATTTGTTACAATTTAATCTCTCATTTTTTCTCAAAAGCTTAACAAACTTTGTTAAAAGTTTTTAATAAACATTAAATAACTTATTTGCTCCTTTTCTCACCTGCTGATCACAAGCTTCACAAAAAAAACAAGCTGAGGTTTTTTGGGCTTGTGTAAACTCACCGCTGTGCTTGGAGCATTTTGAGATTTTTTCTATGAATTTGGGTATGCGCATTGGGTACTCTTTTCTTTGTTGATGGAACGCGTCTTGTTATTAGAATGCATGCATTGCCTAAATGCATATGAAGAGTTTTGGCTTTTCTACATTACTATATTTTCTGCATTTCTAAAAATTGGGAGTAGCCAATAAAGTGAATACGTGGTTTGTATAGCACTTTCAATGAAATGGGAAAACAAAACCAAATTTCTGCAGGAATTGGCACCTTAATTATAATGAGCATACGCGAGTTTTGAAGAAAGAGCCAACATTTTACAAAGTTTCACAAGTTGTGGGTGTTAAAAGCAAATGGATTTGATTCTAGATTGGAATTTCGCAAAAAGAATTTAAAATTAATTGGAAAAATGGTAAACCAAATGGTTGATGGTATCTACTCAGCAATAAAAAGTAAGTAAAAGTTGTTTTGATGTTGCTTGAGTGTCACTTCTTAGACTGGAAAACTGTTTCATTTAAAGAGCAAAAATTACTTTCCTTTGACCCGTTGGTTAAAAAATTGTCGTTTAAAAAATTGTTATTCTTTTTATTAGGGTGACACATGAGTGTTGCGTAAAGAGTAAATAAGCTCAGAAATGCAAAATATAAAACCATATAACCTAAATTATATAAGTAGTCTTTTAAAAAGAGACAAAAAATGAATCATATGTGTAGTGTGTAGTACATACGTAATAAAATTCATTTTCTACTGTATATCCCACACGCAAATTATTCATAATTCATACGCGCAACAGCAATTCCCCGATATTGTAAAATACGAAAAATGAAAATGTCATGTATTCCAGCAACCCATGCCAGCAAGTCAATCAAGCTGTCAATAATGTCCAAGTCAGTAATCTTATCATATAAAAATGCTAAAATTACAGAGACGTAAAAAAATTACCTCTATCATTTTACAAACTGAGAATCCTCCTAAAAACAAAATCATTTTCTAAAATAGCAACTTTCAACTCAATTTATTAGCTCGCTGCGTCAGCAGGGGAGCTTATTAACGAGTAGTGTGTCTGTGTGTCCGTGTGTCCTCGTGTCCGTCTACCTTATTTTTGGGGTCTATACCAGGCTATTTGGGGTCAAAATTAGGCAATTTGGGGTCAAAATCAGGATATTTGGGGTGAAAATCAGGCTATTTGTGGTCAAAATCAGTTAATTGGGGGTTAAAATAGTCAAAATCAGCAATTATCTATTATAGAGATGTGTTACATATTGTAGATGGGCTAAATGGGGTCTAAACCAGGTCTTCCGCAGCCAGCATTTTAATGGTTTACCATTGATTGGTTAAAGGAATTTTTTGCATATGATCTTTTATCCATTAAAAAATTCTAGTTCTAACATGAGCACCTTTAATGTACATTGACGAACATATTTGCATACTACCTTATCTCTGATTTCTAAACTCACTAACTATATACCGGAATCACTGAACAAAGCATAAAACTTGTAAAATAACTCATCTTCCCTTGAGGTTGTAAAATGGACCTGTTTATAGAATACACAAGAGAGCGAAAGAGTACAATGACTAATAGAGTGTAGCAGGTTCAAACGATTAAAACTTTTAAAAATGTACAAAAAATTGAAAATGTGTCGTAGTGGTACAAACACATGATTTTCACACCGGCTTTAAAAAATCCTTCGCACTTAAACTTTGCTCACAAGTTATTAAATGGAGCAGATTTCTAGAAAATTAGAGTGTAGTCGTTGAGCTCTCAGTTTTCTCATTATTCATACAAACTGAACACGTCTATCAGGGTTAACCTACAGCAGTTCTTTGTTTAGACTTGTCTAAACAATGCGGCAAGCGTTTTAATTGGTGCTTTGGGACAGTTACAATGCTGTGCATGATATATGCCAAGTATGAACGATCCCAATCTGTTATCGAGCAATTTTATAGGTATGCTTGCTGCAGGTTGAGCACGCAGGTACACAGGATGAGCTGCTAGAAAGGCTATATGATAATAAATTGCAAAAGCACATAGATATATATCCCTTAAATGCCTTAACCAGGCAATTAAAGCACAAACTTTAACAAACTGTTGTAAATTCGTAATGCTGGTCAAAAATTGACCTAGAATTATGTCATGCTATAGGTCCTATTATAAAAAGTTTTGACATCGGTGTGACCTCTGACCTAGAGTTGACCTGAAGTTCAAAAGGGTTGTGGCTGAGGTGCTATTGTGTCTGTACACCAAGTTAGACTGTTAATTACGTATCGCACAGCATGCACGCTGTAAAACTGCTATACGTAGTCACTCATCATTCATTTCTCTGCGTCACTAGTTCAGTTCATAGTGAAAGTAATAAACACACCGATCAGCATTAAACACGTCTTTAGTTTTTGAAATGCTCGTCAGTCTACGCTGATAACCAGTAGCATTTATAGCGGTTAGCATCTCTGGCTACAACAACTAGTGATTCTAATCCGTGATTAGACAAGCCTGCACTCTTCATACCAAAAACTTTGCACGTGAAAGGGAACGTCCCCAAAACCAGCTTTAATTTGCTATTGCGCAATTAAAGAGTGCTTTAATACTTTTACGATGCAGTTATATGCTCCCATTTTGAGATTTTCTCAACTGCAGCTCAGTTTGTCTTGTTTGCGAAGTTGCAGTGAGTAACTCTTTGCGGACGTTGACACCAAAATTGAACTTTCTTAAATTGTATTACTTTTGATACATACTGATCTTTGTCCGGAAGTGTTTTGAAATATGAATGAAGTTCCAAATTTGCTATAGTTTTCAAAATCTGAGAATGTACAATAGAGCTTAATATATAAGGATTAATTTAACCTATCAATTGTCTATATACGACAGCGGACCGCGGGGGACAGCTTGGTTACTTCTGGCACAAGATTGGCTTAGTAAAACCATGAGCTATATTTCACAAAATCAGTTGTTTTACATCAGTCTTGATTTAAGACCTAAGATATCTCTCAAGACAGCTTTTTGTATAAGGGATACATTGATTTTACTTTATTAATATTAATACGGCAATTGTAACGGACTTGTGTGTGCTATGCGGTGGACCTGCTTCCCAAGTATGTAAGGCTACTTACTTGGATGCAACCTTTAAGGTCGAACCTTACTTACTCTTACTCGAGCCATTTTAAAAAGTAAATGCACAAATAGATTGCTCAGGTGACCGGCACTTTAATCCCAATCATTTCATCCCAATCACTTAATCCCAATCATTTAATCCCCATCATTTAATCCCCGAATCATTTCATCCCCTAATCAATTCATCCCCGTCACTTAATCCCGGAATCATTTAATCCCCAAATCATTTAATCCCCAATCATTTAATCCCCAATCATTTAATCCCCAATCATTTAATCC
The DNA here is from genome assembly GCA_029691765.1 of Entomobrya proxima. Taxonomy (NCBI): domain Eukaryota; kingdom Metazoa; phylum Arthropoda; class Collembola; order Entomobryomorpha; family Entomobryidae; genus Entomobrya; species Entomobrya proxima. The sequence goes on from CM056171.1 coordinate 46,960,181, forward strand.
CCAAATCATTTTATCCCCAAATCATTTAATTTCTGAATCACGAATTCGAATTTCAAAAATCTCATTTAGGAATCGAACCCAAGTCGAACTTCAAAAATCTGGTTTAGGAATCGAACCCAAATACAATATAAAATATCTCGTTTAAAAATCTAACTCAAGTCAAATTTTAAAAATCTTTTTTTCTGAAATAAATTCAGGCCAAATTTAAAAAATTTCCAAACCCAAGTCGAATTTCAAAAAACTCGTTTAGGAATCAAATCCAAATACAATATCAAACATCTCGTTTAAGAATAGAACCAAGTCAATTTCAAAAATCCTGTTTCAGAAAAAAACTCAAGTTGAATTTCAGAATATTTTTTCACAACCAAACTCATCTCCAATTGTGTATGATTGTACATTCTTTGGTAAATTAGTATCTTTGCGAGCTTTTCATTTTTTCTATTGTGTGTGTATATTACCCTGCGTAGAAAACAGTCTTGTTGGGAGGCATAAAATGTTTTGGGCATAAAACAATTTGGGTAAGAAATACTTTGGGTATGACATAATTTGGGTTTAAAAAGATGGGTATGCAAAGATTAGGAAATTAACATATTGGGAAAAATTAATGGTTTGGGAAAATACGTGATTCAGGGATTAAACGATTTGGGGATGAAATGATTTGGGAATTAACAGATTGGGGATTAAATGATAGGAGATTAAATGATTTGGGGATTAAATGACTTGGGGATGAAATGATTGGGGATTAAATGATTCCGGGATTAAATGATTGGGATTAAGTGATTGGGAAGAAATGATTGGGATTAACATTCCGGGAATCGATTGCTCATATACCTCCAAAGCATCGCGGAAAAATCACAACCGTACAACTATCCGTTTGAGAAAAATTTGAATTTTCTACCGTCAACACGGATGAAAAGCACTTTTTGTCACCACCAAGCTGACGGTTTGGGGAGCTGAAATCTTCCACTGGCTATTTTCATTACACGTACTATCAGTATGTATCAAAAGTTTTAAAAGTTAAGAAAGTTCAATTTTTGGTGTCAACATCCGCAAATAGTTACTCAGTCTCAAAAAAGGCTGCTTGGCTTGCACAATTAACCTTATACTTTTTTTACAAAAACTTACTGAAATCAGGATTTATGAGAGTACCCCGATATCCAAACTCGAATACTTTACGCTTTGCCGTTCAAGAACTTGAGAATAATATTCGCATCAAAAAATGTTAAACATGTTATTGGTGAGCTGGTATGCAATTTGACTCGTTATTATTTTATTATAAATAAATATATTATCATATTTATATTTAAAACTAGTTGGTACCTGACCACTACATTGCATTGCTGTCAATAAACTTTCATGTGGATGTTTGAAATAACCTGCTTTAAAACATAAAACTTGACTTTTTCAGGTAGAACATTCTGTCATACGATGTTGGCTTTTGAAATTCAGTGACGAAAAACTGAGATTTGGTTTAAAACAGTACATCCTGTAGCTCATACGTGAGCGTGTTTTACCCAGCTTTGAGAAAGTTGACAGGATATTGCGTAAAAATATTCAAGCTCTGTTTAATTTCACAATTGGGAAAAACGTGGGTGTTTGCTCTTTGGAACGTTAGCATTGTCAGGTTTAACCTGGCAAGAGTTCAATGTGCAGTATAGGCCAAGTTTCCTTTTTAAGATATTAGTTCACTTTTGGAGCTCAAGCGGCACAGTTTTATTCCACTACAGCCTGACATCCAGGAAGAGTTCAGCGTCCGGCATTGGCAGAAGTTTTTACATCCCGGTTTGAGAGAAATAGTAAGATTTTTATTACCATTTGAAATAAAATCGTTTCGCTTTGAATCTTTTTATGAATGTATAAATTCGATTAGTTTTCGTACTAAGGTATAATACTAAGGATTCGGCCATTGGACTGGACTGTGGACAATACATAGTAACATACCAACTCCATTAATAATCGTAAGTATGTATATTTATGCAGTTTTCAGAAACAAATGACCTTGTGCGTGCAGAATGGTACAGGTATTTAATTCGATCAGTTAAGAACTGTCAATTAGTGTAAGTTTTTATTAGTATTGAACTTCTCAATTTAAAATAGGTTTTAGGAGAAAATAAAAAGCGTTATTTGTGTATAACGTATACTTTAAATACAGAGTTCAGGAACACTCTTGCACTCTTTCATATTATATTTTAGATGATTTAGATGTAAAAAAGTTAGTTCTTACTTCCTGAAGGTTTGCGATGTCCGAAATTTGCAATTTCCTGCACATTATACATGCATTGTATGTAGAGCTGAGTTGAATGTAGTTATTTTGAAAGTGTACCATGAATGTAAAAATTGAGTAAAAAGAAACTGCTATTCTTTGTCAGAAAAATTCTATTTCCTGTTTAAAGTTGTCTACTTGGTGTCCTCAGTCTCAGGTTAGTTTATCTAAGTACCAAGCAATAGACTGCGTGAAAAGCAACTTTAGAAATTTGTTTAGGTTGTATGACCTTAAATAGGTAAATGAACATTTAAAAGGGGCGCCACAGTAATGTCTCAGTGGAGTCTGCGGTCTTGTGCATCATAGCGGTTTTAATATTTAAATAAGCCCTTGTTTTTTTCGTAGGCGAGCATGACAGGAAGTTGGCGAGATTCCTCTGTGGAGAGGAATAATTGTGGTGAGAAAATGGGCTCATATCGACAACAAGGATTTCACACATTCAGGAAGCAGGTTCAAGAGACTGCTTTAGATTTATGTACTCAAGAAGGGGAACATTACGGGGAACCTAAATAAAATCCAGGAAACATTGGACGGTTATTGTAAGCATGTGTAATAGTTAGGGAAAGCGTGTCCTAGATAACGCATAGCATTTTAAAGCCCTCATTTTTCAAATCCACAACATTTAGTACACCTTTATCAGTCATTAAAGCATTGGCTTTGTATTTTATGCGTCTAAAAATATTTTTAAAATGATTTGATATAAATATATCCGTTGCCTACCACACTCTATTGAAGATTGTTTTAGTAATGCAATGCAATAAGTAAGCACTTTGAAACGTTCATATTTTATAATTTATAATTTTGTTTTGCCTGATGAATGACGGGAAGCTATCGCACAAAAAGTTTTTTAAAGCAACACAGGTAATGTTGCTTTAACAAGTTAACGCTCCACAAGCAATTTCTCCATGTTGTTTACGAAATGTTGTTCTTCTTCAATTTGTATGCATGCCTTTAACAGATCCGGGTTTATTTTGTATTGTTGTGCCAGCACAGTTAAAGTGAAAGCTGTTTTAAAAAACTAGTATATTTTTATAATTACACGCATTAAAATATTCCAGTGATTGCCAGTGATGACAATCGGGTCTCCAATAAATTTCAGCCCTGAGAGCTTGGCCATATGGGACTTAGGAATTGTTTAGTTGCATACTTATTGCATTGCATTACTAGTCCTCAGAACAGTGTTTAATAGAGTGTGGTAACGGATATTTTGTAACGGTAAATTTAGAAACTTTCAAATTTGTATTTTTCTGTAAGGCAGTAACTAGCAATTAAACTAAAAATTAATTAGAGTAGTATTCAATTAATGTAATGACCAGTTTTGCAAAAGTAAAATTAGTATAGACCATTGTCAAAGATATTATTGTGTGATAAAAAATTCAATGGGCTTTATTCTTCCAACCATATCCTAAAAAGCGATTGAGTCAAGGTTAAAGTGCATTAAGATGGATAGACGCTCGTTTGTATCTGTGTGAAATACATGTGCAGATGGAGGGACCCGGACCAAGAGCAAAAGTGCAAAGGTAAATCATAATCTGCTTTGTCAGAAGTCAGAAGAGTTTGTGCATTTAGTTTGTACGTTCGCAAGGCAAAATATAAAACCCCGTTTTTACATTTACACTTCAAAATTTGGTTCGAACGCAACGAGATTGGGTGCATTTAGAGGAGAAAAAGGAGGAAAGAGCAGTCTCGTTGTCGTCATCTGATCATCGTGGTTCTTGTCGTCGTCGTCACTTTTTCATTCTCCGTAGAAAATTTCACAGTACAGTTATCATTGAAACTTGTAATAAAGAGAGGATATAACGGCAAATTAAAGTTAACTTGTTTCCCTAACTGACCATTTATTTTAGCCTAGTTGATTAGCTGTTTTTATTGACACATGAATATCATGGAACAAAGAGGTAAACTGAGCTAAAGTAGTTTCCAGTTATCCATCACATTTACTATTACAATCTAACATGCTTAGTACAGAAGAGCATAAACTCAATGGAGTGAAAAGGGATTGCAAGAATGAATTGGGTCGCTGGAAAGGTTTGTCAGCAAATGGTACATGATGCATTGACATATGACACGGAAAAAGAAACCAGAAAGAAAGGGAGTCAAAGTGCATGAATATTTGTAAATGCACGTTTAAAATGCATTCCATATAAATCAACACAGTAGGCGTTTATGGGTTTCAAAATACAGTTTTATTTGGTATTGTACCTTGTTTAATTGCTTCGTCACATATAATTTAAACACAATAGAAATTTACATTTACAGATTTGAATAATCAGTTGTTTGATAAAATAGTACGTCAACCATTTGAATTTGCGGTTGTAATGTACTGCAGTTTACTAAATACTTAGTATTTTTGACGTTATTTCAATTTTACAGACATTTTCACACATAATCACTAAACCATGAACAAATTGAATACTAATCTTACGTCCAAATATTAATTTACAAGGGAACTAATGTTTTTGTAATAATTTGGTATATTTTTAAACAGAGTTAGTGTTGAGCTTGTGATCGGGAAGCTGAATGGTTGTAAAGCAGCCACTTGTAGTAAATCAGGAATATGAACAATTTTGGTGGTGATTTCAAGATAGATTGTGGGTCCAGTTGTATCTGTAACGGATAAAGTCTTAAAATCCAAAACAATATTCTTGGAATTTATACCAGTGTAGTTAGACAGGTCAGTTTGAAAAGAATTACTTTTCAGATTTTGAAATTTTTTTTACACTTGTGTATGTGACAAAATTAAACACAAGTTTACAGGATTTTAACGCTGCAAAAGTAAACGCTAGACGATCTAATGATCAATGGTGCCACGGGAGTTAACGAAGCGCGTTGCCGCACATTGAGAATCACTTCTTGAATCCTCCTCAGTACGCTGGAGAATTAATAAACTATACAAAACCTATCCACAAAACAACACAATTTTTAAAAGATTGATAAGCAAATGAGAAAGTCATTAAAGTTTATGGAAAGCTTGATATGGGACTGTGTTGAAATTTAATAAACTTTACAATTTCATTTTACACTTTCACTCGCTCTTCTAATAAATACGACGCAATTGCACGTACGCTTCTTGGCTTCACACCCAAATATACTGAAAGCAGCATATACTTATTTTGGTCATCCAGCAACAGAAAATTGTTACTTTGTTGGTCCTAATAATGAGCAGGGTCCTATATACAGCTTTTATTCACAGGTTACTCCTCAACGGAATCCTGGTGACCTAGTGTTGGCCAATTTTTCAAAATTGACACTTGTAATAAGCCTGAATCTCAATCAAGTTCTGGCTATGAAAAAAGACGGAACTTTAGCAGGTCATTAATTTTCCCAATTCCAGAATACCTACAAATCATCACAATAATAAAAATGCAAAACATTACTTTTTTACGCCAACAATAAGACCAAAGCATTAACATGCATTGACAAATAACAACAAATCATATAAGGGTAAATAATTTGTATGTTTATTACTTTTACGGGGTCATAGCCACAATAGTTACAAATTCTTTTAACACCACGGGAGCAGCCGGCGTTATAAAAGTACTTTTTTAACTGTAAAAATATACAGCTCCTACACAAAACGGTTATGCGTTAATTTTTTGGTGGATGATAATGATAACGTTTAAAATATTTACGAGTCAATTTTGCCAAGAATTTATTAAAATCGCTCACCTGCCTCCTTCAGAAATGCAAACAACGCCCCGATTTTTTATTAAGATTGGTAATCATTACTAAATTTGTATTCCTCCGAACATTATAAAAAATATTTGTGTTTTTGGCAGCTGATCAGCTGTGTATATCTGGGAAAGCTGAGCTGAATTTGACTGACTTGCAGTAGCGGGGTTCACTGGGGCCATGCGAGAATATGCCATGTGGTTATACACCTCTGCCCAGTTTTCATGTGCACGATATGATGTTCATAAAAATGTATTTGCATTGCAAATTTTGCAAACATGTTCAAATATTTCTTCATATATTATAGTCAGCATTATGGCGCTTGTAATTATGGTATGCACAAAAGCATTGCTGCAATAATAAATATGAATAATATGCTTACTGTTGGATTAAAATTAGAACTGCGTGCAATTTTACTTCACTTTACATTTTTGACAAAACAAAAATAACAACAAGAAAAACTGAGCTTAAAAGCGTTTCTGATAAATACCGACGAATAATGCCTGTTATAAAATCTATTTGGAAACTAGAAACAAGTAGAAATTCAAGCATGTCTTGAAAGAGAAAACAAAGACAGAAAATCACCAATTAATCATAATTCAAAATATACTAATGTGCCGATAATATAATAACTTCTTTTATGGAAATCATTTTAACAATAAAGACTTACTTTTTACAATTGATAAAGTACAAAAGTTCTATAAGTTACAAAAGGTGTCCAAAGAATCAATTAATTGTGTACATTATTATTTCTTCAATGCTTTAGTGAAAACACGTTCTTAAAATTATTACAGGATAAAGTCGTTGTTCCCAATATACCTGGAGTTTGCACAGAGAGAAGAATTAAAACTGCTTTTAAGAAACTGGAATAACATTAGGCTAATCTTTTGAAACGTTTAGTGTAAAAAGTTGACTTTGAATTACGGGGGATGGAGGCTGTTGTGTTAGAAAAGAATGATATGAGATATTTTTTAAACATTCAAACACAAAAAAAGTCTACTTTTCTCATCAACAAACGTAAAAAGACAGCTCTCTTTAGTAAATAGACAATTACACACTCTGTGGTTGGCGAAACTTTTCAATTTACAGAAAATGCTTGTAAAGCTTATCTTCTAAAATGACAATTTTCATTTAAATTACACTATTTTCTTGAATTTACACTATTTTTATGCATGCACATTAATTTATGTTCTAAGCAAGTCCTAATTAACAGCTCTGTTAACAATTTAAGAAAAAACTACAACTCCAATGTATCATAATATTACTCAATATAAACCACTTATAACAGTGATGTAGATGTAACCATCTTTTTCTCTTTTAAACACAAAATACCATTTTCTGGAAATACTACACATCTAGTAACAACCTCTATTCAGTTTTTAGCCATGGTTAAGCTTGACAATCTCCAAAAGTCTGCAAGCACAACAAAAATTATTATTTCATGACAAGACTTACTCCAGTACACATTTGTAATCTAAAACAACAACGCTTACCCACATTACGTTGTTCGTTGGATACTCTTAACGTCAAATAACTGTTCTATTCGAACCCCAATCATTTATATGATGTTTGCGAATACTTTCTCCGGGTAGGTGGTAAGGTACAGAGCGCCCATTGTCCAAAATAGTCTTTGAAAAACTGTAATAAAAATGAGTAGATATGGCATTATCTGGTCTTATGAGAGACCCATCCCAAAACAAGTAATCTGTTAAAATAATCCAAATTTATAAAATCATTTACAACATCATCAAATTTACATATTTATTCTTTATTTTATTTTATCGATCACTTTAGTCCTTACCATTTCCCAATTTCTGTTAAGCTTTTGGGTTTGTTTATCCAACCGGGTCTTCATTCCATCAGCTTCATTTCCGCTTGCATTATGTTGACAGGGTTTGTATGGACTTGAATTTGAACGGCATTCGTGACAACGCTTTTATTTGTTGGTGTCTGAGTTTATCATACTCAAGCAAAACTGGGCGATGTGCACTTTGGGCAAAGACATTTTTTCCAAAATGCTAAGAAAGTTAGCACAACAAACTCATTAAAAACATCGTTTTTACTTTTTATAATGATCAACTATAAATTTATAAACAAATTAACCACTTACCCGGGATGCTGCTGGCGTCATGGTTAAGCAACAAAATAAATTAAATAAATAAAGTGGTCAGTTAATGTTCACACTGTCCGAATTGTAATGGCAGTAATCTTTGGAATAGTTTGTTTAATGAACCCGATCGGTTATCTATACAACATATTGTGAAAACAAAATATTTCAGTTGAAGCACACACAATTTTGTCAAAAGCTTCACAAATTATATTTAAATATGCTAATAAATTATATAACTATTTTCACTCTTTTTCACATTCACCACTATCCGCCTGCTGATCTCAAGCTTTTTAGAAAAAAAGAAAAAGATGTTCTTTTCTGGGCTGGTGCAAAGTCACCACTGTGTGCTGGGTACATTTTGAGATTTTTTCTATGACTTTGGGTATGCGCATCTAGTACTCTCGTTTCATTGTTGATGGAACGCGTCCTGTTTTGAGAATGCATGCATTACCAAAAATGCATATCAAGACTCTGGAATCAAGAGTTTTTGGCTTTTGTGCGTTTTAAATATTATACAGATTACATTGTCGATTGTCAATTTTGTGCTGCTGTTGCAAGTAAAATACCTATATATTGCTGTGTATAGAATCAAAGGATGCATTCTCTGTGGGAAGCTGTTGTCAGTAATTTAAAATTGAAAATGTTGGTAATGTTGAAAATCTGAAAGTACAAAGATTTCTTGAATAATAAACACGCCAAAGAGTTGCAAATAAACAGAATCTGAGCAATAACATTTATGTTACGTCGTCGAATCGAATAAGTCGAATAAAAGACTGGCGACTAAGAAACAAAAAGCGTATTTCCCTTGCACAAACCAATTGTCATATAGATTTGGTCTTATAAATTGCTAAAGAGAAAAATGTATGTGCTAATTCTAAAGATGATAGGAAATGTTACTTTCTATTTTCTAATTTGAAAATACAATTCAGTTCCAGGTGGCATACATCTCTGTTAATACAACTTAAAAGAAATTTCAGTAATCCAGAAAGCAAGAAATCTTTTTTAAATATATTATACTCATGCAATATTTTTCAATTTCACAAATTTTGATATTTTCAAACCGACCTAAATGATCACTTAACTGTTTTCTAATTTTTGGCTTTTTTTCTATTCAACATGCCACAAAATGCACTGATGAGTACTTAGCATTACCTGCAAAGTATTTTTGGTATCATTTGTTGGTGCACAAGAAGGTACTACCATTAAACAACAGATCGGACTATATGCTATTTGGCAATTTATGTAGTTCTATTGCATTTTATATAGAAACGTAAAACGAAAACAAAGACGCGTTCTTTCTATCAACTTGCTTGGCTTGATAGCTCGAATAATTTGGTCAAATCTGCTATTAATAATAAATATCTCCCAAATGAAATGGCATCCGCTCAGTTCAATTATCTGTAGTTGTTGCTCCAAATTAACCTCATCAGATTGAAATGAAAGAATACAAAAAATTAACGCAATACACAAGCAGCTCAGGTTTACAGATGACAAATGAAGCATGCGCAAAAGCGAAAGCATAGCTATACCCCATTTCCCTTAGAGTACTATATGATGCAGTGGAATCAAAGATGATGGATTGGGAAGATAACCGATAGGAATGAAAATGATGCTAAGGTGACTAGAGTGAATTTTGCTGAGAGAAAAACAGGAAAAACGAGTGAAATTCGGATTTGGAGAAATGAGGAAGTAGCTGTGTGCAATTTGGGAATGCCAGGTAAGGCATTTTGAATGTAAACATTGAATTATAAAATATATATAGGAAAGGGAACGGTTATAGTTTATAGCTCATTCGAAAGGGCTTTTAATGCGCTTTCTTACACTTGTGTCGTGCAATACCAAAATCCGTTGTACACGGATAGTTATTAAGATACCTGGGTGGACTGCCCGTGAAAATGACCTTCCACGGAAACACTTGACGGACCGAATTTCTGCACTGCACTGCACAAATCGAGATTATTATTACCAAAATATCTGATGGGCGTACATATTTGTACATCTCAATCTCAACCTATTTAACCTAAACAAAGTTACGCTTCAAATTTTATTGAAACTTTAATGTTAGAACAAGATGTAATAGTAATATTTTAGAGGATATTTTTAATAAAAATGTTTCAATAAGTATAAATGCTGAGCATTTTGCATTGACGATGGTTTCAAATGCTAAACTGTTTTGCTCTTAGAACTTTTGATACTTGTCTTGGAACATTTTATAAACAAGTTCTATGAATGAATACTCAATAACTCCTCAATAATTCTATGTAAATGTTTTTTTAAATAAAAAATAACACCGTGTTACCCTGTCTTAAATATTTAGTGTAGTTATTGAGCGCTTTTAAGAAAAGCGTGGTGATGCATTTTTGTGTGGTGCATTTATGACTGTTGTAATACCCATTGAATTAATTACAATCAAAACACTTAGCTTTCTGATAGTGAGCATTTGCTGTAAAAATCCAAAAAGTTGTCACGATTCTTTGTATTTGTTTTAGTTGTATTCTATAAAATAAAAATATTTTTTCAAATTTTAATTAATTCTTTATTTGTAACTTTGATTACCTACGTATACATACTTCCACTTTTGAGAGATTTATTTGCCGACTTCAAACCGAGAGCAAAGTAAAATACTGTCCCGGTTACACAGTGTAACACAATGCTCATCATCGTTCTTTGAAAATGCTTAGTGGACAAAGTACTTATACCAATCATTTGACTAATCTTTCCGCTTTTAATTCTGACATGGAAACACAATCCCAGATTCAACGAGCCAAATTTGGTATTCAATTCACGAATTCAAGTTTCATTTCATGCCCGGTTTTGCAAGCTGTTATGTAAAAGGTATTTATGATAGTATGGAGAAACGAAAATAAAATCAATAGAGTGCTGGAATTGGTTTTAGAATTTATGATTTTGAAACCGGCTTTAAAATCTATTTTGTATTTAAAATTTGTCTCACATGTTTTTTGAAGGAGCAGATTTTTTAGAAAATTGGAGTGTGTTTGCTGAGCTTTCAGCCTTTCTCATTTTGCATACAAACTCAACACATCTATCTAGCTTGCTATGCTAGGTTGAGCTTCAGCAGTTCTTTGTTTGGGTTTGTCTAGGCAATGCGGCAAGCGTTTTTATACATGCTTTGCAGCAGTTACAATGCTGAGCATGATATACGCCAAGTATGAACGATCCCGTTTTGTTATCAAGCAATTCGGATGGGTATGTCGTATTCGGAATACTTGGTGCAAGTTGAGCACACTTACGTACACAGGTTGACTTGCTTGCTAAGCTATATGATGAAAAAAGGAAAGGATTTTTTGCTGATACAGAAAAAGCAGCAGCAGCAGCAGCAAAAACTTGAATGCACTTTAGAGCATTAGTTACGGCAATGGATAATGCTATAACCTTTTTCTTTGAACCCTTCAACAGCAAACTGAATATCATATCTAGTTTTACATCAATGCAGCTTTCTTCGTGTGTTCCAATTGAGCTTGCATATTTCGTCTTTTGTGTATGAAACAGCATTCCTGCAGTTTTACCTGAAAATATTGCAATGTTTTGTTGTGGTTTTGTCAGCAGCAATATTGATAACAGATCAGTGTTACCTACTCCATGCACAATTAATTCCGATCACACACAAAACAAATATACATGCACCATTTGAAGCATCAAGATTTTGAATGGTCGTGTTCACAATCTTAATCAAGATGTTTGCTTTTCAACTCAGCTTTCTAGATAAATGTAGAGTACGAACACCAGTAAAAAGGCTATGATATGATGTTCGCTAAAATGTATTTACAAACAGTTAAAAGTATTTATTGCTAAATTTATCCAGCAGTAGGGCGTTTGATATTTTTGCATGCATAGGTGCATTGTCGCAATAATATGTACAGTAAACTGTAAGTAGGATTAGAATTATAACTGAATGCATAATTACTGGACTTTACATTTTTGACAAAACAAAAATAACATAAAAAACTATTGCCAAATTATTTATTCTATAAATATGTTTACTCATACATGAATATAAAGTAGACTAACAAAACTAAAAGTTTTCTTTTTCACCATTATAAGCTTTTAGGCTTTCTTCACAGTATATACATTTTAAGTTTTCTATATGCTTTTTGTGTCCTATGTCAAATCAATATTCTTCTTTCTCTTGCTAAGCTCAGTGTAAATTTGAGATAAATTTTACAATAATTCATTCTTCGCCTCCACTGTTTTGAGAAGAAGCATGATTTTACAAGTAAGATTTCTCGCATTTCTCCCTCTATAACGGGACAGACTGCCATTCAAAAGCATACTCTGGTTTAGCCACTAGAAAAACGTTTCTGATAAATAGCGACAACTAATATTTGCTTTAAAATCTATTTAGAAACAAAACAAGTAAAAACTCAAGTATGCCTTCACATAGAAAACAAATACAGAAAATTACCAATTAATCATAATTCAAAATATACTAACACAATGAAATCATGATATAATAACCCCTTTTATGGAAATAATTCTGACAATGAACACTTATTATAACAAACGATAAGTTACAAATGTTCCATTATACATATACAAAAACTATCCAAAATACCAAAAAAGTGTGCATATTATTATTTCCTTTTTGTTTTAGTGGAAACACGTACGGCACTTAAAATTATTACAACATAATGTCATTCTTCCAAATATGCAGGGAATTTGCACATAGTGAAGAATTAAAACTGTTTTTAAACAACAGGAATAACATTAAACAAATGTTTTAAAACATTTTGTGTAAGAAAATTTGACTTAAAGGTCCCCCAAATATTATGGAGGTTGTTGTGTCAGATAATAATGAACATTCAAACAAAAAAATCTACTTTCCTTATCAACAAATGTGAAAGCACAGCTTTGTTTGGTAAATAGACAATTACGCACTCCGTGGTTGGCGAAACGTTTCAGTTTACAGAAAAATCTTGAAGAGCTTATCTTTCTAAATGACAATTTTCATTTAAATTACACTATTTTCATGACGTTACACTATTGTTATGCATATCTATTAATTTACGCTCTAAGCAAGTCCTAATTAACAGCTCTGTTAAAAATTTAGGAAAGAATACAACGCCAATATATCATCATAATATTACTCAATATAAACCACTTTTAACAGTCATGTGGATGTAACCATCTATTTCTATCTTTTTTACGCAAATCACCATTTTTTGGTAATAGTACACGTCCAGTAACAAGCTCTATTCAGTGTTTTGCCATGGATAAGAGTAGCAATCTTCAAAAGTCTGCAAAACCAACAAAAAAGGTAAAACCATCACAAGTCTTACTCCGGCACACATTCTAAATTTAACCAGCAACGCTTACCTACATTATATGGTCATTTGGATGCTACTAAGGTCAAATATTAAACTGTTTTAGCCGATCACACAATCATTTACTGGTACATCCCATGCTCAAATTTGCAAGTACTTTCTCCAGGTAGGCTCTGAGGTTCAGAGCGCCCATTGTCCCAAAATGGCTTTAAGAAAACCTCCAATGGAAGTGAGGAGCCATAGCATTATCGGGTTCTATTACTAACCCAACCCATAAATGGAAATCTGCAAAAATAATCCAAATTTAAAACATCATTTTCAGCAATGCCAAATTTACATATTGCTTACTTTATTTTATCCAAGCTTCAAACACTTTAACTCATACCACTTCTGCATTTTTTATTAAGGATTTGGGTTTGTTCATCCAATTGAGCGTCCTCATCCTGGCATTTTCCAGCAATCAAAATTGTTGCTAGACAATGTAAAACGGGTTGTCATTCTGCCAACATCATTTACGCTTGCGACATGTTGTCAAGTTTTGTATTTGAAGGGCATTCCTGAAACTATGCCCAGTTGCTGGCGGCTGTGTTTACAAAACTCAAAGAAAACTGGGCGACGCACACTTCAGGCAAAGGAACTACCTATTTCCAAAATGCTAAGAAAGTTAACACCACAAACCCATTAAAGCATTATTTTTAATTTTTAGAATGACCAACTATAAATTTTTAAACAAATTTATCACTTACCTAGCGCAAGTGAATTGTAGACATAAATAGTTTTGATGGCGTTCTAGTTCAGCATCAAAATACATTTTTACCGGCCAGTCAGTCACTTAATGCTTTCCCCAATTATAATTTGAGTAGTACTTATAATACTTTCAGTTTGTTTCCTTAGCCGGATCAACCACTTTTACGCCGGTGTGAAAATTTATTGAAATTCAAGCACTTACTATTTTGTGAAAAGTGCAACAAACTTTAATAAAAATTGCTACTAAATTAAATAATCGTTTTTACTCCTTTTCTCCTCGCTATCCACCTGCTGATCACAAGCATTAGAAAAAAAACAAACTGATGTTTTTTGGCTTGTGTGAACTCATCGCTGTGTGTTTGGGCAATAAGAGATTTTTTCTATGAATTTGGATATGCGCATCTGATACTCTCTTTTCTTTGTTGATGGAACGCGTCTTGTTTTTAAAATGCATGCATTGGCAAAAATGCATTTTAAGAGTATGGCTTTTATAAGTTTTTAGTAATTCTCAAAATAAAATAGTTCTAGCCATTAACGTGACTAACTAAATAGCTTGTAAAGCTAGTTAAGCTGTTGTCTGTGTACTGACTTTTCAGGGAAGTCATAAAACTTCAATAAGCACTTTCAGTGATATGGGAAAGGGAATGAACCATCAATGAAAAACAAAACCGATTTTTAAAAGGAATGGGCAAGTGAATTATAATGTACATACGCCACTTTGAAATACAAAAATGAGATTTTGACACGTTTCAGAGGTTTTGAGTTTTAAAAGCAAATGGATTTGATTCTAGATTGTAATTTTACAAGAAAGAATGCAATATTGTTGAGAAATGATTAGCCATATTATAAATGATGGATATATACGCAGTAAGTAAAATTTCATGGCAATTGTATTGACGATTTTGTTGGTCTTTTGAATTAAATAAAGAACTCAATGGCTGCATTTGGAGCAGATAGTTCAAGCTTTGAAGTTTTTTTGTTCTTGGTGTATTGTCATTTCTTAGACTGGAAAGTTGTTTCGCTTAAAGAGCAAAAAAAATACAAGTTTTAATCTTCCCTTTGTATAATGGTGACACTTGGAAATGGAAAAGACAAAAACATATAGCATTTTATATGTTTATAGAACATATAGTGTGTAATACATAATACGCAATAAACTATATTCCACAACTGTTTTCAATATTTTTCATAACCGTTTTGCATAACCAAAAATTGCCGATATTAAAAAAACAGCAAATAAAAATGCCATGTATTTCAGCAAGTACATCGAGCGGTTAATACTGACCAAACCTAACCAAAATTCTAAAAATTCTAAAATCACAAAGACGTACAGATTAGGAAAAATATTTCAATATTATTATAAACTGAGAATATTCCCAAAACTTTCCCTTCTAAAATAGCAACTTCCAACCATTTTGCTAAAACAAATTTTGGCATATGATTTTTCATCCATACAAAAATTATTCTTCTGCCATGAGCACTTTCAATGTACACTGAAAAAGATAGTTGAATACACCCTTATCACTATCTCTCCTACGATGATAAAGCAATATTTATACTTTAGCAATTTATTACTTAGTGTAAATTTCGAGGTGACATAATAATATGTAAAGTTCTATGTTTTCAAAATTTGCTAAATCACAAAAATATATTTTAGTATGCGTAATGCGTATGGCTTGTTCACCAATTTCACTAGACTTATTTTGCATTTGATGCATGCGTGACATTGTCACTCAACTGAACCCAAATATTAGTAAATAGTAAGTATAGCAAACAGGGAAACACAAGTAGTTTGTATATTTTTCAAGAGGAGATATTTTTCACTGGCTTGAGTTTAGCAGTTTGATAGGTGATTCTTTGTAGTATTTATTTATATTAATTAGAAATAAATGAACTTCACAATGCCTGAGCATAATATACAATTTGTTTCATTTTTTTATTCCGTAAAGCCACATCCACTTTGTTGAATAGGCAAAATTGACTGGTGGCGTTGGATGTCAGGGAAACGTTTAACTCTAGCTCACTCTTTATCAAACTTTTCAAATAGAAACATTCAACTGTTACATGTTTTGACTTGCAATCGTCCCAAATTACAATTTCAGCTTAAAAGTGTTTACACATTACACAAAGTGAAACAGTTTTTAAATTGTTTTTAACTCAAAAGTTGTAATTTTCATATTCACTTATAACTTTTTGAAAACTGCGGAGCATCCACAATACTCTAATTCATAATGAAAAGCTTTCTAATTCACAGAAAATTGCTCGTAATGCCCCAAATATCCAGCAAACAACCTCACTCAGGCACTAAAACGCAGCAACTGCGCTATAAGCTCTTAACTATGTTAACTGTATGAGGAGTTGGATTGGGTTTTTATCGACATTTACCCACATCGACTGTGTTTGTTTGGCTACTAGGCGTTCAAAACAGGCGTTCTTGCAATGTAATATCAGGTTTGTTGTGCCAATGTGCCAGGCTTAGAAGGTAGTTCTTATTTATTAAAAAACCTCTCAATCCGCCTAGAAACCTGTTTTGTTGCTGTGTATTTTTTGTGGCCGCAACGCCAACCCACTCACGTAATCCTACGAGAATGAAAAAGCATTGTCCGAAAGGTGTCTGTTGATACATTAGTGTTTTGTGGCACAGGCAACCATGCAAATAAATGCTGAGCTGTTATCATGTGCTTTATACGCGTAGAACCAATCATAATTGGTTGACGCCATCGTGTAGTCAAAAATCGCTTGTGATTAGTAGCACGCCACAGAGTGACTAGTATTAAGCTTTCAATTGCATGTCTGGTTGTAATTTGCATGAATCAAGATGTAAAAAGAAAGTGTAGAACGACTTTACTACTGCAGCAATTCCTAAAAACTGATGACCTTTAACCTATTAACCTGAAATTCAAAGGGGGCTGTCTGATGTCCTCTATTGTTTGTGTACCTAATTTGGTTGAAAATAGATTGGCTATCTCTGAGAAACACGCGTTCAGACAAACGGAAGGCCGGAATAAGAAATTAAGAGGAATTAGATTCCTAATAAAATAGGTTTGTAGAGAAACAGTTGGACTATTTTGACAATAAATATTCCATGTTTTATGGCTTACGATTAAAACGATATTTAAATATTTCGTGAAATAAAATATAATACATAGGTATGTTGCAAATATTGGCATTTTCCTGGTTATCAAATAGAGGTATCACACCCTGCCCCAAATTCTGATACAATATTATATTACTTGTTTATTCAAAACACCTGGCTTTAAGATAATACCATTGTCAGTAGGTCTTTCAGTCAGCGGATAATAGTAAGTTAAAACTATTACAGTAAACCAACTCAAATAATTGAATTTTTCTTTTAATTCTGCACTTTAAAATTATTCATTTAACACTAGCCATTGGACTTCAGCGTATTAGTACTTTTTAAGACTTTTCTCAAATTGGAATGGGTTGCCTAAAGCAATTGTATTAAATGCAGTTTTTTAGTATCAAAAATTGAATGCGTGCTAATGCACCATACGGTAGGTATGTATTTCCCTTGCCGTTTCCACGATAAAGCAGGGAAAAGTATGAACAAATAATTGATAGCTTTCGGAACAAATGCTTTACTCAGCTCAAAGCCAAAATAAAACGTTGTCTGTCTCATGGAAATATGTAGAGTATTCAGTATGGCAATGAACTACAACAGTTGGTCAAAGGTGAATCAAGTTTATAGTGGGGTATTACGTATCCTACGATATTGTAGTCGAAAAAGGACAAGTGAGCTGATATTGTGTTCATTGTTGTATTTTGCTCGAAATTTACAAAGTCTGTTCGTAGCTTTGGATGATAGTCACGAAAATAACTATATAAAGGGTGTGTACTTGTTATGGAGACATTCTTACAAATAGAGATAATATGCAAATGAAGGCAACATATAAAAAATCAAATGTACCATGCGATAGCTCATCTTTCGGGGGTTACATGATGTATTTTTTGGTTTTCCAAAAATAACGCATCATCATGAAATCCTGGGAGAATGAAGCGTTTGCAAAACGGGTTATATCCTACTTCGAAAATGTCCCTAATAGGTCAAAGGTTAAAACCGTGAAACATTTTGTAGAAAATGATTAGCGCCAGACTGTTATATACAAAATTATTCTAGGATATTAGTCTACAAAAATCCAGACTGTGGATTCTCTGAAAGACGTTTTGCAATGTTGGCTCCCTAAAGAAATTTGAAGATGGCTTTAAAGTTTTTCAGGTAGGAGTCCTAAACTTAATTAGCGCTGCATCCAACAAACTTCACATTCGTCCACAAACGCTAGAACAAAATTAAACTTCAGAGGTTGGGCTTCAAAACGTACACCATGCAC
Source organism: Entomobrya proxima (assembly GCA_029691765.1). Lineage (NCBI taxonomy): Eukaryota > Metazoa > Arthropoda > Collembola > Entomobryomorpha > Entomobryidae > Entomobrya > Entomobrya proxima. The sequence goes on from CM056171.1 coordinate 46,978,604, forward strand.
CCGGCACCCAAGTGTGTCAAGCATCAGGATCATGGTCAAAAATCTGGAGCACGATTTGTTTACAAAAAAAACTTTCTAAAACCCTAGTTAATTATGACGGTGCCTACTTCCATTCAGATGGGCAAGGTGTTCCTAAAAACAAATATTTCCATGCTTTCAACCCTAAGCAAGATCCATAAAGCAAGAAAGTGCAGCAAACTGCCAAGGACTCCAAAAAATTGACGGTATGGCAGGCTATGGACAAAAATGGGAGCGGTTCCGAACCTTATATTTAAAAGGGGACTATGTCTACCAAAGAAGACCTAAGGGAATGTTTGATGGCACGTTTAATTCCGGTTATTCTTGAGCACAATCACCGCGAAAAAGTTATCTTCTGCACGGACCTGGCCACTTCACTCTAGGCCAAGAACCTAACTCTTACCTGGAAGCTCAAAACACCGATTTTGCCCAAAATCCAAAAATGCCCCAAATATTCCACTGGCTAGAGGAATCGAAACATGTTGGAGTTTATACAGAGTGGAGTACTCCAATCTACAAAAGCCACCCAACTTACCCCGAGATTTCTCTACCATTTAGAAAAAATTACCACCCAAGTGGCAGAATCATCGGGATATTGGGTTATATGATAAGCCAATTGAGAACTCTACAGCACTGGATACAAAGGCAACAATGAATCCTAATTTATGCGAATATTGTTAACTATTAGTAGTACTAAATGTTAAAAAATATTGTAGTTCAATAAGGCTTAAATATTAGGAAATATCACAATTTCAAAAATGTCTCCATAACAAGTACACACCCTTTAATAATAATAAATAGGAAATACTATGGTATAATATGGTTTGCTGGATTACATGACATTTCTATTTGCTTGTGTATTTATCCCGTAAAAAAATTATTAGTTCGCCCAACCATTATGAAAAATATGAGTTTGGGAAAACATTTTATAAATAGTATATCATTATTATGCAATAAGTAACTTTTGAATTTATTGTAAGCAACATTGCATGGAGAATGCATTTTCATATTTCAACTGTTCAACTTGAACTTGTGTAAATATAAAGTGATGGACCATTTCATCTGTTATTATATCATTTTTACCCAAAAATGAAAGCCATGAAATAAATTGTGTTAAAATGCATTCATATTGCATTTTGTTAAAACTGAAAAATTGTGAAAATTCTTCAATGCGCCATGTCAATCATGCTGCTTTTATGGTAGGTAGTATATATTATATAATCAAGTGTTAATGTGGTGATGGCTGAGAACCTAATAAATTCTCCTAAAACCTTTTTTGTTAATGCACCTGTACTACGGTCGAGTTCCACAACAAGTATATTGTGTGTAGGCAGTTTTGTTGCTGGTGTATGCTCCTATTGCCACTATTAAATCAGGTTTTGGTTTTGTTTGAAGCTTATGTGAATGGAATATAAAAGTGGAGTTTTTTTCTAGCAGTGCGACTAGGCAATATATACATTACTTATAGAAAGGTATTATGAAATAAATTTTTATTATGGTTACTATTTCGGTCGTTTTGAATTTGTTGATGAATTTTAATTCCAAATGATGAAAACTGCTACTTTTTAAATACCATGACTTTAGTTTGTGGCTTTTATACACACATGAAAAAAGTTTTATTTCCGTTTATTATATAAAAAGTTGAAACAATTCAATTTGTAAAATTATAAAGGATCAAGATAAGATACATCAATTGTTGCATATATAATAGCGTTTTTTATTAGCTGATAATATTTCAAGCAGTGTTGTGTAAGAATTTTGTAGCCATTTTAATATCTCTGAACAAGCTGGTAGGTTACCACTATAATAGGCTAGTTCTCAACCATTCATTTTTCACCGAACGGAATCATGCATTATATTGAGATTTGACGCGTGGCCAAAGCATCTGCTTTGAAAAGTGGACGGCGCAAGGATGATGAACACACTTGTGTCTTTCTTTTAAAGTGAGGTGAATAGCTTGTGCATGCATTTCGGCTCCAAGCCGACAAACAATATTCAATAGGCACTTGCTTCATATAATTTGTGTTTAAAATAGGAAAAAATAGCATGCTACCATGGTAAGAGTAATGACAAATTGATGAATGTTGTAAAAGTGCGCAGTAACCAGTAAACAACTGAACGGATTCTCCAAATGTCAAAATCATTTTTGGCAATGTTTACAAACTAAGTTTGTGAAGTAGGCAACTGTGTTCAAGTCTCAAAACTTGTTCCAGCAAAACACAAAAGCATGACGACAAAATCCAGTTTAGTTGATGCATTTGCAAAGGTGTAATCCAGGTGTCAAAAATGAACCTAAAAACTAGTTTTCAGAATGTTGCATAAAATGAATTCTTACAGATTTTTTTGTTGCATTATTGCGTGAATATTTCTTCAACAAAAGTATAATATCTGTTTTAGTGCGTGCTTTGGTGCAAATTCCATTTGAAAAAAATAAAATAAGACCAACATTCTCCAGGGAGTAGCTAATGCACCTATACATTATGTAAAAACTTTGTTTTAGTTTAATCATCATTCTGTTTACCATGCATAATTAAAAGCGAAAATTGTTTCGTTCCAAAAAAGTTGTTATCTGTGTAAATGAAAAGCTAAAAACAGGGTATATAATTTATGTTCAGCATGTTTTGAGTCGATGGATAAAAAATTAATGTTGAACTCTGAATCATACCTAATAAACTCGTTTACCGATGACGTTGCTCCACAAATGAATGAAAGAATGTGATTTTCTAAAAGTACATTCCACTCATTTTCAGATTTATATTTCACACAGTAATAAAAACATTGTAAAACATTTTATTTTTTTATTTTTGATAATTGTGCAACAAGTGCACCCAACATGGATTAAAATTTAATGAATGTACAAACAATTTAAGGTATTTAAAACTGAAACATTATTCTAGAATAAAACAACAAACATTTTTCAAATCACAGGAAAGCTTATTTAAAATGTTCTCCAGTGTTGTTGTTCCCAAAGTCTTGGGTCAGGCTAGCAACTTCATTTTCCATGCACGTTACAAGCTCCTTACATGATTCACTGCTCATTATGGATTCAACTGCCATCACAGCAAACCTGATACTGTTTTTAAATGAGAATATGACAGTATACACCCCTGCGACAATAAAAAAATAACCATAATAAATACTTGATTTACATTTGTTTTCAAAATGTTATAAAATGCATACTTACCAAGAGACCCATGCGGCCGACCTACAGACAAACTAAAGTCCTGACAGGGATATCCAGCAAAGTTAAAGTCTTTTTTTTCGCCAGATATATTAGTTACCGCATATGGAAGTGTGTCCATGACTGGAATTTTGGATCTGAGAAAACTCGGTAGTGCAGCAAGGAAATTGATGTTCATTGAGTAAGGGGATACAAAGCGAGTCCACCAAAAAAACGCTATTTTTTAAATCGCTCGAAACCATGCGCATTTGAAAGAGCATCATTCAGTGACCCAAAATGTGAAAACAAAAAAAAATTATCTTTTACCGTTTAGCCGCTAGAGGGCTAAAAAGAAAAATTTAGTATCCAGAGCATAGCTCCTCCATAAAACAAGATATTGGAATGAAACCTTCACCAAAAAATAGCTAATTTAATTCCTCAGACAGTATTTGTCTTCGATTTTCAAAATTCGAAATCTCTGATTTTTAAAAAAATAAAAAATAAATATTTTTTAATAATTTTCAAATTTGCAATTTTAATCATCTTCTAACGTCCATACAACGTAAAAAATGGCATATCAAAATGTACTGGTTACATACTCCCACCCCAAAAATAAAAAAAAACAAAAAATGTCAAAAATCATAAATCAACTACGCAAATACAACATTTTGCACCTATAATAAACACAAATATAAATGCTATATATTATTACTGCAAAACTCCAATAAAATTACATTTAAAACCCATAATTTTAGTAACATATCAGTATTCAGAGCATAGCTCCTCGCTGGTAGATGCTAGCAACTTGAAACCACTTTTATCGTGTTCCTGGGATTAAACTGCAGACAGTACTTTCATTAGAATCTGTCCAAGTAGTTTCCAAATTAGTAGAAATTCATCAAGCCCTATGGCCGTCAACTCCACCGCCATGGCAGTTCAGTATTCAGAGCTTAGCTCCTCGCTGGTAGGTCCAAGCAACTTGAAACCACTTTTATCGTGTTCCTGGGGTTAAACTGCAGACAGTACTTTCATTAGAATCTGTCCAAGTAGTTTCAAATTAGTAGAAATCCATCAAGCCCTATGGCCGTCAGCTCCACCGCCATGGCAGTTCAGTATTCAGAGCTTAGCTCCTCGCTGGTAGGTCCAAGGAACTTGAAACCACTTTTATCGTGTTCCTGGGGTTAAACTGCAGACAGTACTTTCATTAGAATCTGTCCAAGTAGTTTCAAATTAGTAGAAATCCATCAAGCCCTATGGCCGCCAACTCCACCACCATGGCAGTTCAGTACCCAGAGCATAGCTTCTCGCTGGTAGGTGCTAGCAACTTGAAACCACTTTTATCGTGTTCCTAGGGTTAAACTGCAGACAGTACTTTCATTAGAATCTGTCCAAATAGTTTCAAATTAGTAGAAATCCATCAAGCCCTATGGCCGTCAGCTCCACCGCCATGGCAGTTCAGTATTCAGAGCTTAGCTCCTCGCTGGTAGGTCCAAGCAACTAGAAACCACTTTTATCGTGTTCCTGGGGTTAAACTGCAGACAGTACTTTCATTAGAATTATTACGATTCCGACTACAGTCCTACCAACTTGTGTCTGTTGGGATATTGTCAATGCAACAGGAACACGATAAAAGTGGTTTCAAGTTGCTAGCACCTACCAGCGAGGGGCTATGCTCTGGATACTGAACTGCCATGGCGGGGGAGCTGACGGCCATAGGGCTTGATGGAATTCTACTACATTGAAACTAGTTGGACAGATTCTAATGAAAGTACTGTCTGCAGTTTAACCCCAGGAACACGATAAAAGTGGTTTCAGGTTGCTAGCACCTACCAGCGAGGAGCTATGCTCTGGATACTGAACTGCCATGGCGGTGGAGCTGACGGTCATAGGGCTTAATTGAATTCTAGGAATTTGAAACTACTTGGACAGATTCTAATGAAAGTACTGTCTGCAGTTTAACCCCAGGAACACGATAAAAGTGGTTTCAAGTTGCTAGCACCTACCAGCGAGGAGCTATGCTCTGGATACTGAACTGCCATGGCGGGGGAGTTGGCGGCCATTGGGTTTGATGGAATTCTAGGAATTGGAAACTACTTGGACAGATTCTAATGAAAGTACTGTCTGCAGTTTAATCCCAGGAACACGATAAAAGTGGTTTCAAGTTCCTAGGACCTACCAGCGAGGAGCTATGCTCTGAATACTGATATGTTACTAAAATTATGGGTTTTAAATGTAATTTTATTGGAGTTTTGCAGTAATAATATATAGCATTTATATTTGTGTTTATTATAGGTGCAAAATGTTGTATTTGCGTAGTTGATTTATGATTTTTGACATTTTTTGTTTTTTTTTTATTTTTGGGGTGGGAGTATGTAACCAGTACATTTTGATATGCCATTTTTTACGTTGTATGGACGTTAGAAGATGATTAAAATTGCAAATTTGAAAATTATTAAAAAATATTTATTTTTTATTTTTTTAAAAATCAGAGATTTCGAATTTTGAAAATCGAAGACAAATACTGTCTGAGGAATTAAATTAGCTATTTTTTGGTGAAGGTTTCATTCCAATATCTTGTTTTATGGAGGAGCTATGCTCTGGATACTAAATTTTTCTTTTTAGCCCTCTAGCGGCTAAACGGTAAAAGATAAATTTTTTTGTTTTCACATTTTGGGTCACTGAATGATGCTCTTTCAAATGCGCATGGTTTCGAGCGATTTAAAAAATAGCGTTTTTTTGGTGGACTCGCTTTGTATCCCCTTACTCCATTTCGAAGAGGTTGGGCTGTATGTTCAGCCCTCGTAAATCCGTATAAATGTTGTCCAAACTTGCAAGCCGATGAAATTGGTCCGTGATTAAATCCGCAGTGGTGAGAATCCCCACATACATGTGGTTTGTTAGTGTGCTGGGGTGATTCTCTTTAGGCAGCGAAATAGGTATTCTTAGAAAATTGGGATACGACGAGAAATTTGGATGGTGGTTGTGGATGAACTTTAGGCTAGCTTGCGAAACTATATCCATAAGAACAGACGTTGGCCGAAAGTTTCCGATTCTGGACGCAGCCTGCTTGATACAGTCGATTGGTATATAATTGCTATACGCCACGCATATATTAGCCTCATTAAAATGGTTGTTTCGCCAAGGATGGCGGAGAAACTCGTTGCGATAACGCAACATGTCGAAGGAATTTTTGATAAAGAAAAATGGAAACCAGCAATTATATTTCCAACCGTTTTTACTCTCATTTTCTTTTGGGGTTGCTGTGCAAACTGACTTTTTTCCAAAACCCTCCACTATCAACTTGACAAACGATCTACCGTCAGTAATAAAGTGGTGTACAATAACACCCACAAATGTACTATTCGCGTTATTTGGAAGCGGAAATGTTACAATTTCCCAAGGACTACGGTTGTCAACAAGGTCAATGTTCAACAAGTATTCCGTGATTCTTTCTGTAATCACTTTGTCATCTAAATCACTCGTGTTATTACTTAGCAGCAAATTAGATTCTTTGACGTGATTTTTGGCAGAAAAACTGGTGTCTGTTTTCCAGAAACTGTAACCCCATAAATCAACGGGATACTGCTTCAGTTTCTGAAACCGTGGTTCAGAAGAAGCTGGTAATTGCATTTCTAACACATCTTTTAGGGCTTGCTCAATACGCAATTTAGAAGCTTTACCTTCCAACTTCAAAGTCCCTATTACGGAGAGCTTTGCATTAAACTTTTTGTTCGCTAGAACCATCGCCCAGTTGTCAAGAATCGCTGTAACCCCGACTGGTTTCCAAACTTTGACACAACCCCGAACGAAACACTTGTAGAGAAAAAAGATGGGCCATAGTGGCAGCTGAACTAGTAATGTAGCCAAAATTGCTACCACCAACAGTAAAATAGTTTTTAAATTGTACGCGTGCGATTCCATTTTGTTTTCTGATACGAGCGAATTTATATTTTGCTTGGTGTGGACTACTGAAATCACTAACACCGAAGTTGAAAATACTGAGCTTTTATATATGACTTGTGAATAACATTGGAACCCCTTTGTTCCAAGTATAAATACAACAGTTTAGTTATTTCATCTTTGGCTATATGATCAACATTTTGACTTCCTACATCGTTATTCAATACCTAATTTTCGCACACAATTTTCCTCGTTCTTTCATTTTTGATTTTAAGGGCGTTGTTGTAGCAAGCAACATACTAAATACGTAGTATCCATTTTGTAAGTTGGCAAGCTTCATGTCATTTAAATTTTTTAGGAGTTAAAGGGTTTACTAGAGGTTTAAAAAATGCAATTAATACAAATTTTGTTATAAAAGTTGAAATTTGAACGCAATTTGTACTTTTAGCCACGTGGAGTTGGTGTTTTGACAAATCCAACTTTATTATGAATCATAGCAAAAAACATTGCATAAAATGTTGTCCATAAACATAGTTTTTATGCAGATTTTAATAAGAATATAACATAGTGATAGGTTGAACCTGTAATCACTACATTTTGCCAAAATGGAACTGGTTTTCTTTTTTCATCGGTCACGTACATTGCTTTATGCACACAAAGGAAATGTAGTGGTAACTGCAATTTATTCTCTTTGCTTGTTCAAGAACAAGTTTTTACCGTTTAGGTATTGAGAAGTTTGCTGGAATGCATTTTGGGTACATGGATTGAGCTGCTTAATTTCTTAAATTTCCAGGTTTTTTAGGTTTCCTAAACAAGCAAATATACAGCAAAGAAAAGAGTTTTTGAAATGAAAATGATTTTGAAATTTTGTTGTATATGATGCAAATTGAAATTCTGTGGGCAGCTAAAAACTACTTTAGCTGGTGGAACAAGTTTGCATTTTTTAAATTTTTAAAATCACGCCAACTCCTTAGAAACGCAGCAAGATCAGTGTTCCTTGTCATTATATATTCCCTTCTCTTTGTTGAGTTAAATTCGTTGCGGATTGATAAAACAGGAGAGAAAAAACGAGAAACAAGACAGAATAAATCGATTCTTTCATAATCACAGATTCCCTTGGTTGGAAATTGTTAACATTTTCAAATTTAAAAGCCATGTGAAATGAGTAATCTGTTGCATTTTATAAAGCACAAAACTGCATGAAAGTGTGTCCTGGGGATGTTGTAGGCGATACCATTTAAAATCATGAGCCACGTAATTTTTTGAATTTATTGCCATAACATTTTACACATTTTAGCTCAATATGTACATACATGTATCAATAAATGCATGCCGCATTTTCAAAAACCAGAAGCATTTTTATATATCATAGTAGGAAGCATTGTAAAAATTTGTATAATTTTAATGCACATTCTATTAATTCGTTTCATATCCACTGATATCAGCTTCAGAGCTAATTATCGAATGTACGCTGCCACGGTCAATCTCTGTCAATAAAAGTATTTACATAATATGAGTAGGTAATAGCCGTAAATTAAAACCAGTTTGTACAGCTTATGCCTAGATAAATTGGTGTTCACGTGCTGGTTTACAAATATCAACAATCGCACAAGTTCCAAGATTTCTTTAACCACAACATCACCTGTTTCATAATAATAACATATTACTGCAGGAGTTGTAGTAATAGTTTTAAGATATCATGCATAATAACAACCTTTTTTTGCAACACTACCAACCTATAATTTTTTCACGCACCCAAGAGCAATGTTGCTATTGTTTTTTTGTGAAATGCACAATAAATATATTTACGTAATTTCAGCAGGTCTCCTTGTGGTTACCATGTGAAATTTTTTTTAAATGTACCTAAACCAAATTGCATCTGTGCTGTAAACATACCTAATGTACGTCGTATGCATATTAAGTGGTAGAAAGGTTTTGTATTAATGACAATAAAACGTAACAAACGTTTCTTAACCTGAAAATACCCGCATACCATAATTGATAGGAAGTGATTGCTTACCATCAAATATATTCGCCCCCGTTTGGGGTAACCAGATCCATTCCACTTTTTTGAGCCAGGTAGAAAACAGAGCAGTCAGAATTCGACATGGCGTAAATGAGAAATGAAACCAAAATGCAACATTTCCTTGCATTCATGTGTTTTGCTAAGTTGGAATCTGAGTTGAAATTTTATGTTAAAAATATTATCAAAATAATTTTCCGATAATTAAATAATGTGTTGAATTGTTTTGATAAGCTCTTTCAAAAGCTGAAAATTCAGCTCCGATAAACACATAAATACAAGAAACTGGATTGCACATCGATTTCATTTGTCAATTTGTCAAATCCAAACGAATATTGACTGCTACGCTTGTATAAAAGCATGCAGGGTTCATATTTTCGCTAGAGAAACAACATAACTTTGTATTGTTGAAAGGAAACAGTTCAGATTATGGAGGATCAGCCATCAAAAATATTTGCATGCTTTAATGAACCGACTTAAAAAAAGAGGAAGACCACGAATTCTTTTATTAAGTTGATTGAAAAATGTAGATTTTTGGATACCCGATGTTTCAAAAGTCTGAACTATTTTCTTTCAACTCATACTTATATGGTCATAGTTTTTCTTTGGAGGGAAGCTTGATGATCTACATATACGCCGGCACCCAAAAGTATTGATTTATTTTTAATAGAAGAAGAAACGGAGATCATGGATGTAAGATGGATCATAAGATTTATTTTACAAAATTGTGATCGGCTCATTATCATTTAACGGGAATATGTCTGTTACTGCCACAACGCGATTCTAGTTTTAGCTTATATTTATCTTACTAAACAGTTCAATTGTATTCATTTTTATAAAGAACCATGTATTCTAATCGTAAGTGTTTTCATATTCTTATTTTCAAAAATTAACTGCTACTTTTGTTCTTAAGAACATTCTGACAACTTAAAAACAACAAAATATCAAAAAATGTAAGCAAAAAAGTTTACCTTCTAGATTTTTGTTTCTTCGTTGTATGGTCCTTATGTGGGGAGGGGGTGCATTTCAGGGGTGGGTGGGGGTGTATTTTATGGGTGCGGGTGTATTTTATGGGTGCGGGTGTATTTTAGGGGTGCGGGTGCATTTCAGGGGTGGGGGTGTGGTGTATTTTAGGGGTGCGGGTGCATTTCAGGGGTGCGGGTGTGGTGTATTTTAGGGGTACGGGTTCATTATAGGGTTGGGAAGCAAGAGGGGTAGAAACCAATAGTCACTATTGTTTACTTCAGTACCCATTGCCAATGGGAAAAAACGGTGCCTAGGTGGTTTTTCGAAATGTTGCAATACCTGTAGATTTTCTGCGACAATCGTAGAAACGCACATGGGAATACAATGCGGTTTGTTTGTTAACTTGTAGAATCATGGTTTCCTCGCCGATTAAAGCCATGCTTACAATAGTGTTATCATGCGTACCAAACAAAGGTTTTCTTGGTTTAAAATTCTAACTTTATTATTATTTAAAGGGTTCGTACTTGTTATGGAGACATTTTTGAAATTGTGATATTTATTGTTTATATGGCAATGCTTTAAGAGTAAATAGTAAATGACATAAGCATACACTTGTAGATCTCGGGTTTGGAAAAAGCTATTTTATATAACCACGATGCGTACAGTAATTTTTGCATCTAAAAAATAGCTTAGCTTACATGAACTTGGTACGACTAACGAAGAATTAAATGGTTTTCATAATTGCATTTTCCTTCTGTTAAACTATCGCTTCATTCGGTTGTAATCTTTTAATTTCATTTCTGGCACAATGGGATTGTCTTGGAGTCTACAAAGCTCATCCAAAGTCATTGAAGCCACGAAGCAAAAGTTTTGCAAGTATTCTAAATACAAAGCTATACAGTACGGGAAGGGTAAGAACATTAAATAATTTAAAAATTACAAGACTGACGCAATTTCGACAAATGCAATATGTTGCGTACAAAAACAAATCAATGTTCTATTGCTTTTTAAATAATAATAATATGCATATTATTCTGCTGGTATTCTTGCCAATCGAAGCTAAAAACAATCTTGTAAAATGTCGAACCCGGTTTGGGTTTGATACAAAAAAATGTTTCACATACTATATTGTACTTTGGTAAACGAAACTACACAATACTGGTAGCAGATTTATGATTTAAATTTCATTTTAAATGAACAATAAAGCATGTATATTGAATGAGGTATTACCGTACTTCGCTTTCTGGAAACACTTCAAATGATTAAACTTCAAAGTTAAACAATAAAACTAAACAGAACTCATGTGGTATCACGATATATTAGAATACTTTTTGATTATTAGAATGGATTGTTTTGTAATTTTCCATCCCTTTATAATTTAAATCTGACATAATGCAGCACCGAGTAAACAAACTCTAAATGACCAAGCCAAAACACCTGGGGATAATTGCAACAGATATGTAGAAATTCCACAGAGAATATTTCTTTTCTCATTAACCATTACCTCATATGTCATGTTTGGGTATCTTTTTATCTATTGGCAGAAATACAAGTAATTAAATAATAGTAAAAATCTCATAACCACTTAAGACCTTTAAGATAGTATAGAAAAGAAACAATTTGCTATTTAAAAACTGCGATACTCAGCAAACACAAAATTAAAAGAACTGACATATTTTGTTTTGCATTCAAATTCTTAATTTGTATCTATTTTACGTTACTGTTACTAATTTCCAGTTTTATCATTGCAATTCAATTTTACTGAATAATATTCTAATTGTTATAGAACGTACATTCTATCATAGTAAACTTTGGGTATGTCATGTTTGGGTATCTTTTTATCTATTGGCAGAAATACAAGTAATTAAATTCATTCATTCATTCATTCATTCATTGCTTTATTGCAGATCAGTTTAATAACAAATCCATCTGTACATTATAGTAAGGTAAATATATTTGGTAATGTCAACATTTGTCCATATTTATACAGAGACATAAAAAAACAGGTAGGAAAATGACAATAGCACGCAGGCTTTACTGTGGAAGTCCATTGCCGCATTGGGACCACGCTCTACCCTTATCGCACCCGACTTGCATTACGCCATTAAGGGTTTTAACCCGGTCGGAAGTTTGCTTACAGGCAGAAGGAGGAACCACAACATGACAACAGCACATATCACAGTGCACCATTAAAATGCTAATGACTAGTCAAGATTAAATTTCATAGATAATATATTATACAGTTTCAGTGAATAAGGTTCATTTAAGTCTGGTAGCAGTAAATCACACCAGGATTTGTACAGAGACGATTTGAGAAAAATATTTGAGTTAAAAATGGAGCTGAGTATAGGATTGCTTGTATCAGCAAGACGTGTCGCAAGCGAGTAGCATGACCGTCTCCATGTGCCAACAAAGTCGTAGATCTGATTGTTCATAAACATTTGTGATGCACTGCACCGACGTGAGTATCCAAACAAGATTCGAAATGCATCATTATAGGCAACTCGAACGCTAGCGATAAGTTCCTTATCGACGGGTAGCCATAAACTTGAGCAATAGATATTGCTAAAGAATGTCTTGAAGAAGTATATTTTTACATCTGAACTGCACGCACTGAATTTCGACATGACTAGATTGGCCTGCATGTATAGTTCGCGTTTCCTTCTTGTGAGTTCGGCTGTATCTCTGTTCCAACAGCTTATTTCATAGCCAAGATATTTGACAGTTTCAAACCACTTTAGTTCAGTTCCATTCATAAAAATAGATGGGTTATTCTCTCGGTCCATGCGCTGTGAACAGAACCGTTGTAGAGCTGTTTTCACGGGATTGAACGTGATGTTGTGGCTTTTCCCATAATCCTCGCAGATTTTCACCAGTTTTTGAAGACTTCTCACTGTGTTTGCCATCAGGAGTACGTCATCTGCGTATCCAAGCGAGTTACAAATTTGGACTCCGGCACGACATCCGAGGCCACTGTTTCTTAGTTTTTCATACATTTCGTCCATGAAGACAGCGAAGTATTGGCTGGAATTTAGTCCACCTTGTCGGACACCTTGTCTAACAGAAAAGGGTTCAGAAAAGATACTTTTCCACCTGCACACAAACAACTGTTTGTTAAACCAATACTGGAGAAAGTTTAGTGTTTCAAAGTGGATGTCACGTTTACAAAGTTTGTCCAGCAAAGTGGAATGGGACACTCTATCAAAGGCAGACGTAGAATCGAGATAGCAAAGGTAAACGGGAGTATTTTTACGCACATAATGATGAGCCACTTGCCTCAGTGTGAAAATTGCCGTCTCTGTTCCCACACCTTTTTTATATCCAAATTGACAGGGTTCAGTGTTGAGCTTTACTCCAAATTGCTTCATTATTAGTTGCTCAAAGATTTTGGAGACTGTTGTAGCGAGCGCGATGGGGCGATAATTTTTTATGTTGGAACTGTCCAGACCATTCTTTTTCAGAATTGGCACTAACACGACACGAAGACAGTCATCCGGTATGAAACCATGAGCAAGGCATGAGTTAAACACATTAGCGATAATACAATGAATGAGCGGATGAGCAAATTTAACTGATTCAGCGGTTAAGCTATCACATCCCGCTGCTTTACCGTTTTTTAGTTTTGCAACACACTCTGAAACTGTAACTGAGGATACACGAAAACTGTCACTCCTGTTGCAATTTGAGCAGTCATGAATCGATTCATTGCCGGTACCCTTGAAGGCTTCAGCATAGTGCTCGCGCCACATTTTGCAAATTTCGGTATCACCATGAGCACCTCCAACATTTAATGAGACTGTGGCAGCCTCCTTGTTAGCTCGTTTAACGGCCTGCCAAAATTTGCAAAAAATTTTTTCCTTCATAGGCTTGTGCTAAATTATCACTAAGTATTCTAGTTTTGTCACGCTTGACACGTTGAAGGGCATGCTTAAAAACTTTACGTTTCACAGTCATATTATGGTAAGCAGCGAAGTCAATTTTTCCTTGTGAAGCCCAATATTTGTGGCTATCTTTGTACTCATTGTACTTGTCCTTCAGATAATCATTCCAGCCTGGAATCTGGAGTATTTGATTTTGAGGATTTTTTAAGTTTATTTTCGCAATTGCGCAGGCACGAAACAAGAATATTATATACATCTGATTATCGTCTGTGCAGTTTTTAGCATCACAAAGTTGCCACTGCAGTAGATTGGACACTGATTTTTCAGTCAGTTCGTAATATTTTGCACGTATATTATCAGTCGCGTTCGTCCATTTAAAGGAGGTTTCTGTTGCTGTTTCAGAACACAAAGAATGTCCAGGATTTAGATCAAGCTTGCATAAAATTGGAACATGATCACTTGGGGTAACTTGAAACGGCAGCTTAACAATAACGTTCCTTGTAAGACTATCAGAAACTATTACATAATCTAGCCAGCTACTCGACAAGTTAGCTCTTGTTAGTAAAAGTAATGGTATCACTATTCAGTTTCTTAAAATCAATCAAATCGCAACAATTGTCATTACAGAATTGCACTAGTTCACTAAATTTTGAATGGTTTGGAGAAATGTTGTAGTCACCTACAATAATAAATGGACCATTGTGATTGGATACTAAACTGTTGATTTTTCATATGCATTCGGAGATCAGCTGAAGATTTTCTTTACAGTTCACAGGAAAGTACACGTTTATAACTAGAAGATTTGTAGTCAATGAGTTAATAACCAGTCAATGGTAAACCATTAAAAATGCTCGCTGCTGAAGACGATAATATGAATATAAACATACAATAATAAGAGCCTGGTCTAGAGCCGATTTAACCTGGTTTAGGACCGATTTAACCTGGTCCAGGGCCGATTTAACCTGGTCTAGAGCCGTTTTATTCTGGTCTAGAGCCAATTTAACCTAGTCTAGAGCCGATTTAACCTAGTCTAGAGCCGATTTACCAAAAAATGCAAGTGTACCTTAAGGCACCTAGCGTCCTTTTATGAAATATAAGCATTACAAATTGAAGTTCTCATTATGATTTGGAGCAATTTTACTTCGATGAAAACTGTAAAAAGCTTGCCTTTGAAACACTCAAGACTATATGTCGAACAAAACAAAACTAGCCTATATACTGCCTAACCTGCGCTTGGTCTACTAGCCTCTACCGTTTCTTCAAATGGCGCTAAACTTAATTGTTTCCGTTAATTCACAGTATTCTGGGGAATTTTGTAACATAAAACCACGTACCATGTAAATACCTTAGAAAATATGCTTATATTTCATAAAAGGACGCTAGGTGCCTTAAGGTACACTTGCATTTTTTGGTAAAATGACGACATTTCGGGGTAAATTTGCAACGTTTAACGACTTTAGATAGCTTGTAGATTAAAAACGAGTAAGAACTAATGCATAATACAACCACAGTATTCAAGTTTGGTTGGCGGTGTACCACTCCATGTGCCGACCACTGCTTGGACCGTCATAAAAATTACGTAACATACCAAAATTTTGCTAAATTCATATTTTTCCGAAACTTTTCTTGGATTAGGACTTCTGGAAGTTGCTTTCATCAAAAATGTCGAAACCGAGTTTATAATACCACTTTTGTTATAAAAGCTGCAGTTATAATGCTTGATTTTATAATTTCCGAACAGTCCAGTTTTCAGGATATTTTCAAACTTTTGCGTTTTCTTCAAAAGTAGTAACCGGGATTTCGTGACACTTTGGGAATACATTAGGGCTTAGTTCATGAACAAACTCCAATATTTGGTTTATCATTCAAATGCTTTATACTGGCTTGGTGGACAAATGTTTTCAAATATACATGCGATTTTATAATTTTCGTACACACCTTAAGATCATAGACTCAGATTTTCTGGCGAGTACTGTACACGCTCTCGACACAGGCAAAACGGCGGATGATATTGCCATATACTTCGCCCGTGTTTACTCTGATACTGAAATCAATATCGCTAGAGAAAAACTTAAGGAATTGGGATGCCCCCTTGCATCTCGATCTACTCGAATTGTGAATGACATAAAGTTGAAACAGAGGCATGTTGAAGAACTGATTAAGGCACTGATTAATCTTGACTGGAAAGGACATAACGTTTGCTGCAACTGACTTGACCAGAGTTCAATTTGTACCTTCCTCTATTGATGATGAGATACAGATGAGAACTGAAATTGCCACCCTCCAGAAGAAATATTTTGACCTTGAAACCATGTGCCAAGGAATAATTGGTTTATTGAAGGCCATCAACTTAACTGTAGATTCTTCAGCATTAGAAATGCGCAAAACTGTGTCAGATTTGGGAGCAATGCATGATAAACATGTGAATCAGAACTTGGGCAAGCCACTGCTACATTTGAGTATTCCGAAAACACCAACATCGGAGGCTGCTACTGAAAGTGTGTTACCAGTGACACCTCCAGTGATACAAACCACGGACCCCAGATTCAACAACATTCCACTTAGTCCATCAGATCCTAGATATCGTGCTGGAATGACGGTATTAAATGTGCGACCACCACCTTACCAAAACCGGGATAGTAAAAGAGATGAGAAGTGGTCCGTTGTTGTCTCCAAAACCACCAG
Source organism: Entomobrya proxima (assembly GCA_029691765.1). Taxonomy (NCBI): domain Eukaryota; kingdom Metazoa; phylum Arthropoda; class Collembola; order Entomobryomorpha; family Entomobryidae; genus Entomobrya; species Entomobrya proxima. The sequence continues at coordinate 46,995,237 of CM056171.1, forward strand.
GAAGAAACTAATACTGGGCACTGGACAGACTTCCTCTATTCGTGCTGTGCCAAAACCAGTAAAAATTTCCTCTGTGTTCTTCACGCGCTGTGAGCCGGATACTGCCGCGGAGGAAGTGAAAACCTGCTTATTTGAAACCAACAAATGGGAAATCGACAACGTAGTGAAACTTCATACGCATCTTTTCGAGTTGACATAAAACATTCAGATGACATTACAATGGACTCTCTACTAGCACCATCCAAGTGGCCTCCAGACACATACGTTCGGAAATTTCACAGAGTGAGGAAAGCTGGCTCCACCAATGGAGTAAATAACACTCCCCGAACCAATGATTAGTGTCTTAACGTGGAATTGCCAAGGAATTAAAACGAATGGTCCTTGGCTAAGTAGCATTTTACAAAATTTTGACATTATTGCGCTTCAAGAGACGTGGCTCTTTGACTTTAAAACTTCTTATTTGAAACTTCATGATGACTATGGGGTTTTTCACTCCAGTTCAATGGAACGAGACCGGAAGTTATCAGGCAGACCTTACGGTGGTTTGGGGCTCCTAATCAAGTCGACACTAATGAATGACATCAAACCGCTAAAGCAAATTGACAATCGAATTTTAGCTGTTATTAGCTCGCTGCTTCTGCAGGAGAGCTATTTAAGATATCAGTGTCCGTTTGTCCGTCTGTCCGTCTTTCCGTCCGTCCGTCCGTCTGTAGACTTTATTTTTGGGCTCTAAACCAGGATAAATCGGCTCTAGACCAGGTTAAATCGGCTCTAGACCAGGTTAAATCGGCTCTAGACCAGGTTAAATCGGCTCTAGACCAGGTTAAATCGGCTCTAGACCAGGTTAAATCAGCTCTAGACCAGGTTAAATCGGCTCTAGACCAGGTTAAATCGGCTCTAGACCAGGTTAAATCGGCTCTAGACCAGGTTAAATCGGCTCTAGACCAGGTTAAATCGGCTCCAGACTAGGTTAAATTGGCTCTAGACCAGGTTAAATCGGCTCTAGACCAGGTTAAATCGGCTCTAGACCAGGTTAAATCGGCTCTAGACCAGGTTAAATCGGCTCTAGACCAGGTTAAATCGGCTCTAGACCAGGTTAAATCGGCTCTAGACCAGGTTAAATCGGCTCTAGACCAGGTTAAATCGGCTCTAGACCAGGTTAAATCGGCTCTAGACCAGGTTAAATCGGCTCTAGACCAGGTTAAATCGGCTCTAGACTAGGTTAAATTGGCTCTAGACCAGGTTAAATTGGCTCTAGACCAGGTTAAATTGGCTCTAGACCAGGTTAAATCGGCTCTAGACTAGGTTAAATCGGCTCTAGACTAGGTTAAATTGGCTCTAGACCAGATTAAAACGGCTCTAGACCAGGTTAAATCGGCCCTGGACCAGGTTAAATCGGTCCTAAACCAGGTTAAATCGGCTCTAGACCAGGCTCTTATTATTGTATGTTTATATTCATATTATCGTCTTCAGCAGCGAGCATTTTTAATGGTTTACCATTGACTGGTTATTAACTCATTGACTACAAATCTTCTAGTTATAAACGTGTACTTTCCTGTGAACTGTAAAGAAAATCTTCAGCTGATCTCCGAATGCATATGAAAAATCAACAGTTTAGTATCCAATCACAATGGTCCATTTATTATTGTAGGTGACTACAACATTTCTCCAAACCATTCAAAATTTAGTGAACTAGTGCAATTCTGTAATGACAATTGTTGCGATTTGATTGATTTTAAGAAACTGAATAGTGATACCATTACTTTTACTAACAAGAGCTAACTTGTCGAGTAGCTGGCTAGATTATGTAATAGTTTCTGATAGTCTTACAAGGAACGTTATTGTTAAGCTGCCGTTTCAAGTTACCCCAAGTGATCATGTTCCAATTTTATGCAAGCTTGATCTAAATCCTGGACATTCTTTGTGTTCTGAAACAGCAACAGAAACCTCCTTTAAATGGACGAACGCGACTGATAATATACGTGCAAAATATTACGAACTGACTGAAAAATCAGTGTCCAATCTACTGCAGTGGCAACTTTGTGATGCTAAAAACTGCACAGACGATAATCAGATGTATATAATATTCTTGTTTCGTGCCTGCGCAATTGCGAAAATAAACTTAAAAAATCCTCAAAATCAAATACTCCAGATTCCAGGCTGGAATGATTATCTGAAGGACAAGTACAATGAGTACAAAGATAGCCACAAATATTGGGCTTCACAAGGAAAAATTGACTTCGCTGCTTACCATAATATGACTGTGAAACGTAAAGTTTTTAAGCATGCCCTTCAACGTGTCAAGCGTGACAAAACTAGAATACTTAGTGATAATTTAGCACAAGCCTATGAAGGAAAAAATTTTTTGCAAATTTTGGCAGGCCGTTAAACGAGCTAACAAGGAGGCTGCCACAGTCTCATTAAATGTTGGAGGTGCTCATGGTGATACCGAAATTTGCAAAATGTGGCGCGAGCACTATGCTGAAGCCTTCAAGGGTACCGGCAATGAATCGATTCATGACTGCTCAAATTGCAACAGGAGTGACAGTTTTCGTGTATCCTCAGTTACAGTTTCAGAGTGTGTTGCAAAACTAAAAAACGGTAAAGCAGCGGGATGTGATAGCTTAACCGCTGAATCAGTTAAATTTGCTCATCCGCTCATTCATTGTATTATCGCTAATGTGTTTAACTCATGCCTTGCTCATGGTTTCATACCGGATGACTGTCTTCGTGTCGTGTTAGTGCCAATTCTGAAAAAGAATGGTCTGGACAGTTCCAACATAAAAAATTATCGCCCCATCGCGCTCGCTACAACAGTCTCCAAAATCTTTGAGCAACTAATAATGAAGCAATTTGGAGTAAAGCTCAACACTGAACCCTGTCAATTTGGATATAAAAAAGGTGTGGGAACAGAGACGGCAATTTTCACACTGAGGCAAGTGGCTCATCATTATGTGCGTAAAAATACTCCCGTTTACCTTTGCTATCTCGATTCTACGTCTGCCTTTGATAGAGTGTCCCATTCCACTTTGCTGGGCAAACTTTTTAAACGTGACATCCACTTTGAAACACTAAACTTTCTCCAGTATTGGTTTAACAAACAGTTGTTTGTGTGCAGGTGGAAAAGTATCTTTTCTGAACCCTTTTCTGTTAGACAAGGTGTCCGACAAGGTGGACTAAATTCCAGCCAATACTTCGCTGTCTTCATGGACGAAATGTATGAAAAACTAAGAAACAGTGGCCTCGGATGTCGTGCCGGAGTCCAAATTTGTAACTCGCTTGGATACGCAGATGACGTACTCCTGATGGCAAACACAGTGAGAAGTCTTCAAAAACTGGTGAAAATCTGCGAGGATTATGGGAAAAGCCACAACATCACGTTCAATCCCGTGAAAACAGCTCTACAACGGTTCTGTTCACAGCGCATGGACCGAGAGAATAACCCATCTATTTTTATGAATGGAACTGAACTAAAGTGGTTTGAAACTGTCAAATATCTTGGCTATGAAATAAGCTGTTGGAACAGAGATACAGCCGAACTCACAAGAAGGAAACGCGAACTATACATGCAGGCCAATCTAGTCATGTCGAAATTCAGTGCGTGCAGTTCAGATGTAAAAATATACTTCTTCAAGACATTCTTTAGCAATATCTATTGCTCAAGTTTATGGCTACCCGTCGATAAGGAACTTATCGCTAGCGTTCGAGTTGCCTATAATGATGCATTTCGAATCTTGTTTGGATACTCACGTCGGTGCAGTGCATCACAAATGTTTATGAACAATCAGATCTACGACTTTGTTGGCACATGGAGACGGTCATGCTACTCGCTTGCGACACGTCTTGCTGATACAAGCAATCCTATACTCAGCTCCATTTTTAACTCAAATATTTTTCTCAAATCGTCTCTGTACAAATCCTGGTGTGATTTACTGCTACCAGACTTAAATGAACCTTATTCACTGAAACTGTATAATATATTATCTATGAAATTTAATCTTGACTAGTCATTAGCATTTTAATGGTGCACTGTGATATGTGCTGTTGTCATGTTGTGGTTCCTCCTTCTGCCTGTAAGCAAACTTCCGACCGGGTTAAAACCCTTAATGGCGTAATGCAAGTCGGGTGCGATAAGGGTAGAGCGTGGTCCCAATGCGGCAATGGACTTCCACAGTAAAGCCTGCGTGCTATTGTCATTTTCCTACCTGTTTTTTTATGTCTCTGTATAAATATGGACAAATGTTGACATTACCAAATATATTTACCTTACTATAATGTACAGATGGATTTGTTATTAAACTGATCTGCAATAAAGCAATGAATGAATGAATGAATGAATGAATTTAATTACTTGTATTTCTGCCAATAGATAAAAAGATACCCAAACATGACATACCCAAAGTTTACTATGATAGAATGTACGTTCTATAACAATTAGAATATTATTCAGTAAAATTGAATTGCAATGATAAAACTGGAAATTAGTAACAGTAACGTAAAATAGATACAAATTAAGAATTTGAATGCAAAACAAAATATGTCAGTTCTTTTAATTTTGTGTTTGCTGAGTATCGCAGTTTTTAAATAGCAAATTGTTTCTTTTCTATACTATCTTAAAGGTCTTAAGTGGTTATGAGATTTTTACTATTATTTAATTACTTGTATTTCTGCCAATAGATAAAAAGATACCCAAACATGACATATGAGGTAATGGTTAATGAGAAAAGAAATATTCTCTGTGGAATTTCTACATATCTGTTGCAATTATCCCCAGGTGTTTTGGCTTGGTCATTTAGAGTTTGTTTACTCGGTGCTGCATTATGTCAGATTTAAATTATAAAGGGATGGAAAATTACAAAACAATCCATTCTAATAATCAAAAAGTATTCTAATATATCGTGATACCACATGAGTTCTGTTTAGTTTTATTGTTTAACTTTGAAGTTTAATCATTTGAAGTGTTTCCAGAAAGCGAAGTACGGTAATACCTCATTCAATATACATGCTTTATTGTTCATTTAAAATGAAATTTAAATCATAAATCTGCTACCAGTATTGTGTAGTTTCGTTTACCAAAGTACAATATAGTATGTGAAACATTTTTTTGTATCAAACCCAAACCGGGTTCGACATTTTACAAGATTGTTTTTAGCTTCGATTGGCAAGAATACCAGCAGAATAATATGCATATTATTATTATTTAAAAAGCAATAGAACATTGATTTGTTTTTGTACGCAACATATTGCATTTGTCGAAATTGCGTCAGTCTTGTAATTTTTAAATTATTTAATGTTCTTACCCTTCCCGTACTGTATAGCTTTGTATTTAGAATACTTGCAAAACTTTTGCTTCGTGGCTTCAATGACTTTGGATGAGCTTTGTAGACTCCAAGACAATCCCATTGTGCCAGAAATGAAATTAAAAGATTACAACCGAATGAAGCGATAGTTTAACAGAAGGAAAATGCAATTATGAAAACCATTTAATTCTTCGTTAGTCGTACCAAGTTCATGTAAGCTAAGCTATTTTTTAGATGCAAAAATTACTGTACGCATCGTGGTTATATAAAATAGCTTTTTCCAAACCCGAGATCTACAAGTGTATGCTTATGTCATTTACTATTTACTCTTAAAGCATTGCCATATAAACAATAAATATCACAATTTCAAAAATGTCTCCATAACAAGTACGAACCCTTTAAATAATAATAAAGTTAGAATTTTAAACCAAGAAAACCTTTGTTTGGTACGCATGATAACACTATTGTAAGCATGGCTTTAATCGGCGAGGAAACCATGATTCTACAAGTTAACAAACAAACCGCATTGTATTCCCATGTGCGTTTCTACGATTGTCGCAGAAAATCTACAGGTATTGCAACATTTCGAAAAACCACCTAGGCACCGTTTTTTCCCATTGGCAATGGGTACTGAAGTAAACAATAGTGACTATTGGTTTCTACCCCTCTTGCTTCCCAACCCTATAATGAACCCGTACCCCTAAAATACACCACACCCCCACCCCTGAAATGCACCCGCACCCCTAAAATACACCACACCCCCACCCCTGAAATGCACCCGCACCCCTAAAATACACCCGCACCCATAAAATACACCCGCACCCATAAAATACACCCCCACCCACCCCTGAAATGCACCCCCTCCCCACATAAGGACCATACAACGAAGAAACAAAAATCTAGAAGGTAAACTTTTTTGCTTACATTTTTTGATATTTTGTTGTTTTTAAGTTGTCAGAATGTTCTTAAGAACAAAAGTAGCAGTTAATTTTTGAAAATGAGAATATGAAAACACTTACGATTAGAATACATGGTTCTTTATAAAAATGAATACAATTGAACTGTTTAGTAAGATAAATATAAGCTAAAACTAGAATCGCGTTGTGGCAGTAACAGACATATTCCCGTTAAATGATAATGAGCCGATCACAATTTTGTAAAATAAATCTTATGATCCATCTTACATCCATGATCTCCGTTTCTTCTTCTATTAAAAATAAATCAATACTTTTGGGTGCCGGCGTATATGTAGATCATCAAGCTTCCCTCCAAAGAAAAACTATGACCATATAAGTATGAGTTGAAAGAAAATAGTTCAGACTTTTGAAACATCGGGTATCCAAAAATCTACATTTTTCAATCAACTTAATAAAAGAATTCGTGGTCTTCCTCTTTTTTTAAGTCGGTTCATTAAAGCATGCAAATATTTTTGATGGCTGATCCTCCATAATCTGAACTGTTTCCTTTCAACAATACAAAGTTATGTTGTTTCTCTAGCGAAAATATGAACCCTGCATGCTTTTATACAAGCGTAGCAGTCAATATTCGTTTGGATTTGACAAATTGACAAATGAAATCGATGTGCAATCCAGTTTCTTGTATTTATGTGTTTATCGGAGCTGAATTTTCAGCTTTTGAAAGAGCTTATCAAAACAATTCAACACATTATTTAATTATCGGAAAATTATTTTGATAATATTTTTAACATAAAATTTCAACTCAGATTCCAACTTAGCAAAACACATGAATGCAAGGAAATGTTGCATTTTGGTTTCATTTCTCATTTACGCCATGTCGAATTCTGACTGCTCTGTTTTCTACCTGGCTCAAAAAAGTGGAATGGATCTGGTTACCCCAAACGGGGGCGAATATATTTGATGGTAAGCAATCACTTCCTATCAATTATGGTATGCGGGTATTTTCAGGTTAAGAAACGTTTGTTACGTTTTATTGTCATTAATACGAAACCTTTCTACCACTTAATATGCATACGACGTACATTAGGTATGTTTACAGCACAGATGCAATTTGGTTTAGGTACATTTTAAAAAAATTTCACATGGTAACCACAAGGAGACCTGCTGAAATTACGTAAATATATTTATTGTGCATTTCACAAAAAAACAATAGCAACATTGCTCTTGGGTGCGTGAAAAAATTATAGGTTGGTAGTGTTGCAAAAAAAGGTTGTTATTATGCATGATATCTTAAAACTATTACTACAACTCCTGCAGTAATATGTTATTATTATGAAACAGGTGATGTTGTGGTTAAAGAAATCTTGGAACTTGTGCGATTGTTGATATTTGTAAACCAGCACGTGAACACCAATTTATCTAGGCATAAGCTGTACAAACTGGTTTTAATTTACGGCTATTACCTACTCATATTATGTAAATACTTTTATTGACAGAGATTGACCGTGGCAGCGTACATTCGATAATTAGCTCTGAAGCTGATATCAGTGGATATGAAACGAATTAATAGAATGTGCATTAAAATTATACAAATTTTTACAATGCTTCCTACTATGATATATAAAAATGCTTCTGGTTTTTGAAAATGCGGCATGCATTTATTGATACATGTATGTACATATTGAGCTAAAATGTGTAAAATGTTATGGCAATAAATTCAAAAAATTACGTGGCTCATGATTTTAAATGGTATCGCCTACAACATCCCCAGGACACACTTTCATGCAGTTTTGTGCTTTATAAAATGCAACAGATTACTCATTTCACATGGCTTTTAAATTTGAAAATGTTAACAATTTCCAACCAAGAAAATCCGTACTTATGAAAGAATTAATTTATTCTTTCTTGTTTCTCATTTTTTCTCTCCTGTTTTATCAATCCGTAACCAATTTAACTCAACAAATAGAAGAGAATATATAATGAGAAGGAACACTGGTCTTGCTGCATTTCTAAGGAGTTGTGCGTGATTTTCGAAATTTAAAAAATGCAAACTTGTTCCACCAGCTAAAGTAGTTTTTAGCTGCCCACGGAATTTCAATTTGCATCATATACAACAAAATTTCAAAATCATTTTCATTTCAAAAACTCTTTTCTTTGCTGTATATTTGCTTGTTTAGGAAACCTAAAAAACCTGGAAATTTAAGAAATTAAGCAGCTCAATCCATGTACCCAATATGCATTCCAGCAAGCTTCTCAATACCTAAACGGTAAAAACTTGTTCTTGAACAAGCAAAGAGAATAAATTGCAGTTACCACTACATTTCTTTTTTTGTGTGCATAAAGCAATGTACGTGACCGATGAAAAAAGAAAACCAGTTCCATTTTGGCAAAATGTAGTGGTTATACATAGGTTCAAACTATCACTATGTTATATTCTTATTAAAATCTGCATAAAAACTATGTTTATGGACAACATTTTATGCAATGTTTTTTTGCTATGATTCATAATAAAGTTGCATTTGTCAAAACACCAACTCCACGTGGCTAAAAGTACAAATTGCGTTCAAATTTCAACTTTTATAACAAAATTTGTATTAATTGCATTTTTTAAACCTCTAGTAAACCCTTTAACTCCTAAAAAATTTAAATGACATGAAGCTTGCCAACTTACAAAATGGATACTACGTATTTAGTATGTTGCTTGCTACAACAACGCCCTTAAAATCAAAAATGAAAGAACGAGGAAAATTGTGTGCGAAAATTAGGTATTGAATAACGATGTAGGAAGTCAAAATGTTGATCATATAGCCAAAGATGAAATAACTAAACTGTTGTATTTATACTTGGAACAAAGGGGTTCCAATGTTATTCACAAGTCATATATAAAAGCTCAGTATTTTCAACTTCGGTGTTAGTGATTTCAGTAGTCCACACCAAGCAAAATATAAATTCGCTCGTACCAGAAAACAAAATGGAATCGCACGCGTACAATTTAAAAACTATTTTACTGTTGGTGGTAGCAATTTTGGCTACATTACTAGTTCAGCTGCCACTATGGCCCATCTTTTTTCTCTACAAGTGTTTTGTTCGGGGTTGTGTCAAAGTTTGGAAACCAGTCGGGGTTACAGCGATTCTTGACAACTGGGCGATGGTTCTAGCGAACAAAAAGTTTAATGCAAAGTTCTCCGTAATAGGGACTTTGAAGTTGGAAGGTAAAGCTTCTAAATTGCGTATTGAGCAAGCCCTAAAAGATGTGTTAGAAATGCAATTACCAGCTTCTTCTGAACCACGGTTTCAGAAACTGAAGCAGTATCCCGTTGATTTTTGGGGTTACAGTTTCTGGAAAACAGACACCAGTTTTTCTGCCAAAAATCACGTCAAAGAATCTAATTTGCTGCTAAGTAATAACACAAGTGATTTAGACGACAAAGTGATTACAGAAAGAATCACGGAATACTTGTTGAACATTGACTTTGTTGACAACCGTAGTCCTTGGGAAATTGTAACATTTCCGCTTCCAAATAACGCGAATAGTACATTTGTGGGTGTTATTGTACACCACTTTATTACTGACGGTAGATCGTTTGTCAAGTTGATAGTGGAGGGTTTTGGAAAAAAGTCAGTTTGCACAGCAACCCCAAAAGAAAATGAGAGTAAAAACGGTTGGAAATATAATTGCTGGTTTCCATTTTTCTTTATCAAAAATTCCTTCGACATGTTGCGTTATCGCAACGAGTTTCTCCGCCATCCTTGGCGAAACAACCATTTTAATGAGGCTAATATATGCGTGGCGTATAGCAATTATATACCAATCGACTGTATCAAGCAGGCTGCGTCCAGAATCGGAAACTTTCGGCCAACGTCTGTTCTTATGGATATAGTTTCGCAAGCTAGCCTAAAGTTCATCCACAACCACCATCCAAATTTCTCGTCGTATCCCAATTTTCTAAGAATACCTATTTCGCTGCCTAAAGAGAATCACCCCAGCACACTAACAAACCACATGTATGTGGGGATTCTCACCACTGCGGATTTAATCACGGACCAATTTCATCGCCTTGCAAATTTGGACAACATTTATACGGATTTACGAGGGCTGAACATACAGCCCAACCTCTTCGAAATGAACATCAATTTCCTTGCTGCACTACCGAGTTTTCTCAGATCCAAAATTCCAGTCATGGACACACTTCCTTATGCGGTAACTAATATCTCTGGCGAAAATAAAGACTTTAACTTTGCTGGATATCCCTGTCAGGACTTTAGTTTGTCTGTAGGTCGGCCGCATGGGTCTCTTGGTAAGTATGCACTTTATAACATTTTGAAAACAAATGTAAATCAAGTATTTATTATGGTTAATTTTTTATTGTCGCAGGGGTGTATACTGTCATATTCTCATTTAAAAACAGTATCAGGTTTGCTGTGATGGCAGTTGAATCCATAATGAGCAGTGAATCATGTAAGGAGCTTGTAACGTGCATGGAAAATGAAGTTGCTAGCCTGACCCAAGACTTTGGGAACAACAACACTGGAGAACATTTTAAATAAGCTTTCCTGTGATTTGAAAAATGTTTGTTGTTTTATTCTAGAATAATGTTTCAGTTTTAAATACCCTAAAATGTTTGTACATTCATTAAATTTTAATCCATGTTGGGTGCAATTGTTGCACAATTATCAAAAATCTAAAAATAAAATGTTTTATAATCTTTTTATTACTGTGTAAAATAAAAATCTGACAATGAGTGGTGTTTACTTTTAGAAAATCACATTCTTTCATTCATTTGTGGAGCAACGTCATCAGTAAACGAGTTTATTAGGTATGAACCACAGTTCAACATTAAATTTTTATCCATTGACTCAAAACACTCTGAGCATATATTATATACCCTGTTTTCAGCATTCACACAGATAAAGTCAATAATAATAATAATAATAACAACTTTTTTGGAACGAAACAATTTTCGCTTTTAATTATGCATGGTAAACAGAATGATGATTAAACTAAAACAAAGTTTTTACATAATATATAGGCGCATTAGCTACTCCTTGCAAAATTTTGGTCTTATTTTATATTTTTCAAATGGAATTTGCAATAAACACGCACTAAAAAAGATATTTTACTTTTGTTGAAGAAATATTCACGCAATAATGCAACGAAAAAATCTGTAAGAATTCATTTTATGCAACATTCTGAAAACTAGTTTTTTAGGTTCATTTTTGACACCTTTGCAAATGCATCAACTAAACTGGATTTTGTGGTCATGCTTTTGTGTTTTGCTGGAACAAGTTTTGAGACTTGAACACAGTTGCCTACTTCACAAACTTAGTTTGTAAACATTGCCATAAAATGATTTTGACATTTGGAGAATCCGTTCAGTTGTTTACTGGTTACTACGCACTTTTACAACATTCATCAATTTGTCATTACTCTTACCATGGTAGCATGCTATTTTTTCCTATTTTAAACACAAATTATATGAAGCAAGTGCCTATTGAATATTGTTTGTCGGCTTGGAGCCGAAATGCATGCACAAGCTATTCACCTCACTTGAATAGAAAGACACAAGAGACACAATAAAAAACGCTATTATATATGCAACAATTGATGTATCTTATCTTGATCCTTTATAATTTTACAAATTGAATTGTTTCAACTTTTTATATAATAAACGGAAATAAAACTTTTTTCATGTGTGTATAAAAGCCACAAACTAAAGTCATGGTATTTAAAAAGTAGCAGTTTTCATCATTTGGAATTAAAATTCATCAACAAATTCAAAACGACCGAAATAGTAACCATAATAAAAATTTATTTCATAATACCTTTCTATAAGTAATGTATATATTGCCTAGTCGCACTGCTAGAAAAAAACTCCACTTTTATATTCCATTCACACAAGCTCCAAACAAAACCAAAACCTGATTTAATAGTGGCACTAGGAGCATACACCAGCAACAAAACTGCCTACACATAATATACTTGTTTTGGGACTCGACCGCAGTACAGGTGCATTAACAAAAACGTTTTGGGAGAATTTATTATGTTCTCAGCCATCGCCACATTAACACTTGATTATATAATGTATACTACCTACCATAAAAGCAGCATGATTGACATGGCGCGTTGAAGAATTTTCACTATTTTTCAGTTTTAACAAAATGCAATATGAATGCATATTAACACAATTTATTTCATGTCTTTCATTTTTGGGTAAAAATGATATAATAACGGATGAAATGGTCCATCACTTTATATTCACACAAGTTCAAGTTGAACAGTTGAAATATGAAAATGCATTTTCCTTTTACGGGATAAATACAGAAGCAAATAAAAATTGTCATGTAGTCCAGCAAACCATATTCACCATACTGTTTATTGACCAGCCATTGTGGCATTTTCGTGACTATCGTTCATAGCTTTGAACAAACTTTGTAAACGTAAAGCAAAATACCACAATGAACAAAATCTCAGCTCACTTGTCCTTTTTCAACTACGATATCGTAGGATACGTAATACCCCACTATAAACCTGATTCACCATTGACCAACTGTTGTAGTTCATTATTCATTGCCATACTGAATACTCTACATATTTTCATGAGACAGACAACGTTTGATTTTGGCTTTGAGCTGAGTAAAGCATTTGGTCCGAAAGCTATCAATTATTTATTCATATACTTTTTCCTGCTCCATCGAAGAAAACACAAGGGAAAATACCTACGGTATGGTGCATTAACACGTAATCAATTTTTAATACTGAAAAACAACATTTCATACAATTGCTTTAGGCAACCCATTTCAACTTTAGAAAAGCCTTAAAAATGGTAATATGCTCAAGTCCAATGGCTAGTGTTGGATGAATAATATAAAATGGAGAATTAATTGAAAAATTAAATTATTTGCATTTGTTTTACAGTAATAGGTTTACTATACTGCTATGACTTTACTAGGCTGATAGTTAGACCAACTGACGAGGGCATTAGCATAAATACTAGGTGTTTCCAGTAAATACGTAATACCATTTTTTATAAAAATTTGGGGTAAAATGGGACACCTCCACTGAATAACAAGGATAATGCCCATTTTTGCAACATACCTATTTATAGGATTTTATTCAACTCAATATTTAAATATCGTTTTTATCGTAATCTACAAAGCATCCAAAATTAATTGCTAAATTTTTCAATTATTTCTACCAATCTTATTTATAGGAATCTAGACATTCCTCCTAGTTTCCTATTTTGGCCGTCCGTCCGTCCGAACGCGTTTTTACAGAGCTGGCTTATCCGCATTCAACCAAGTTTCAAATACAGACATAAAAGGACCTCCGACAAACCTCTATTGAATTTCAGGTCAATAGGTCAAATTAATATTCAGAAATTATCCGTGGCTTAATTTGAGGAATTGCTCCAGCAGTAAAGTAGTTCTGGATTTTCTTTCTACATCTTTATTCATGCAAATTACAACCAGACATGCAGTTGAAGGCTTAATATTAGTCACTTAGTGGCGTGTAACTAATCACAAGCGATTTTTGACTATTCCATGGCGTCAATATACTACGATTGGTTCTACGCGTTTAAAGCACAGGATAACAGTTCAGCATTTATTTGCATGGTTGCCATTGCCACAGAGCACTAATGTATAAAAAGACACCTTTCGGACAATGCTTTTTCATTCTCGTAGGGTTACGTGAGTGGGTTGGCGTTGCGGCCACAAAAAATACACAGCAACAAAACAGGTTTCTATATGGATTGAAGGGTTTTTTAATAAATAAGAACTACCTTCTAAGCCTAGCTTGTACCAACATTGGCCACAAACACCTGATATTACGCCCGTTTCAAAAGCAAAATAGCCAAACATTCTACTATGGATGTGCATTGCTTGATAAAAATCCAATCCAACTCCTCATACAGTTACAATAGTTAAAAGTTTTTAGCACAGTTGCTGCGTTTCAGTGCTTGAGTGCGTTTGTTTGCTGAATATTTGGGGCATTAGAAGAATATGGCTGTAAATCAGAAAATCTTTTATTATGAATTAGAATACTGCGGATGTTTCGCGTTTTTCAAAAGCTATAAGTTATTATGAACATTTAAAAATTGTAAGTTAAAAACAGTTTGAAAATTTTATTAGTGCGTATGCTGTATGCTAGTGGGATTGATTTCTAAAGCATCAGCATGAAGTATCAAACTAATTTAGTCACTTGTCAATGTAACTTGCGGCGTCTAGGATAAACATTGCAATTTGCAACAGTTTTTGTCTAAATTACCCTACTGAAATCGAACCTTCCAACAGCTCAAGATTTCATTTTGATAAGTTTGATAAAATGAGTGAGCTGAAGTTACAAGTTTCCCAGAAATAAATAATTTAAGGCTAACTTTCAATTTTGCCTATTCCACGAAATGAACGTGGTTTTATGGAATAAAGAATATGAATAAAAATGAAACAAATTGTAAATTATGCTTAGGTATTTTCAAGTCCTATTCTCTCTAACCAATAAAAATTATTATTACAAAATATCATCTATCAATTTACAAAATTCAAGCCTGTGAATGCAATTTTATATTAAAATGAATACAGACTACATGATTTTCCTAAACTTACTCAATGCCATTATTTGGGTTCAGTTGTGTGATGATATGACGCATTCATCAAATGCAAAATGAGTCTAGTGGTATTGGTGAACAAGCCATACGCATACTAAAATATATTTATGTGATTTAGTAACTTTTGAAAACATATAAAATAAAACGGTGAAAAGTTTACATATTATTATGTCACCTCGAAGTTTATACTAAAGTATAGATATTGCTTTATCATCGTAGGAGAGATTAGTGATAAGGGTGTATTCAACTACCTTTTTCAGTTTACATTGAAAGATGGCAGAAGAATGATTTTTGTATGGATGAAAAATCATATGCCAAAATACGTTTTAGCAAAATGAATTGGAAGTTGCTATTTTAGAAGGGAAGGTTTTGGGAAGATTCTCAGTTTGATAATACTAAACGGTGCTACTTATCTTTTGCCAAACTTCACGAAGCCGTCAAGCTTACAATTTTTGTTTCTGAATCTTGTAACAACTTTCAAAATAATCTCCAGAGTTTAATTTTGGTTGGGGACATCGGCACTAGAGCCATTTGTTTGTTTTTTGTTTTATTTATAGGGCGGCTTTTATCCGTATTCGTTAGTGGCTTTCCAAACAAACGTGAAAAATTCTTCTCTCCTTTAGAAATAATGGCTGTTTCAAATAGCTAAGGGTATCAAAGTCCATTGGGCTTGCATCTAAACTTTCTACAGGAGTGTTTTCTTTAGTGTATGGCTCACTTTGAGTATTTTTTAAATCTTTTTGGCATAATCCATGGTCAATCTTGCGGTGTAAGATGATGAAAAGTTACGATGATCAAAGATATTTGACCTTTTTCAGCATCACTTTGCTCAAATCTTCCAGGATAACTTTTTAAACAGTGCAACAGGGAATTATGCAATGTTTAGCACTTTCACCTTTACCGTGGACATTCATATTTGCAGTGAATAACTTGGATTTTGCTTACATCGCAAAATTTCGGTATAGATTGTTTCAAACTTATGGAGATGCAGTAACTTTAACTTTCCGTACAGACCAAACTTTTTATACGGAATGGGTCCAGTGCTAAATAATCTTCTCAGAAACGTTGATTCCAGTCGTAGAAAACCTAAAATTGTAACCTGTTCAGCTACAAAAACCCGTGAAAAACTCTAAAAGGTGTTTCCCTATTTCTGTTGACGCCTCTTTGAGGCAATTGTTTTTAAAAAAGGGTGTTACATCACAAACGTAATAAAAATGCCTGCTCTTTCAAACCATACCATGACAATTTATGTAGCGTTATTAGAACATACTTTTCCGACCCTCATACTTTTGGCAAAAGTTAAGTACCACCCCTGTAATATTGAAATAATTTTCCTAATCTGTACGTCTTTGTGATTTTAGAATTTTTAGAATTTTGGTTAGGTTTGGTCAGTATTAACCGCTTGATGTACTTGCTAAAATACATGGCATTTCTATTTGCTGTTTTTTTAAATATCGGCAATTTTTGGTTATGAAAATATTGAAAAACAGTGGTGAAATATATTTTATTGTGTTTTATGTATTGCACATTATGTATGTATGATTCATTTTTTGTTTCTTTTTAAAAGACTATAAAATGCTATATGTTTTTGTCTTTTCCATTTCCAAGTGTCACCATTATACAAAGGGAAGATTAAAACTTGTATTTTTTTGCTCGTTGAATATAACAACATTCCAGTCTAAGAAATGACAATAAAGCAAGAACAAAAAGATCGAGAGCTTGAATTATCTACTCAAAATGCAGCCATTGAGTTCTTTATTTAATTCATAAGACCAACAACCTTGTCAATGGAATTGTCATGAAACCTTTTTTTACTGCGTACATATCCATCATCTATAATATGGCTAACCATTTCCCAACAATTTGGCATTCCCTTTTGCAAAATTCTAATCTAGAATCAAATCTACTTGCTTTTAAAACTCAAAACCTCTGAAACGTGTCAAAATCTCATTTTTGTATTTCAAAGTGGCATATGTACATTATAATTCACTTGCCAATTCCTGTAAAACAGTCGGTTTTGTTTTTCATTGATGGTTCATTCCCTTTTCCATATCACTGAAAGTGCTTATTGAGTTTTTTCTAAAATGTTAGTACACAGACAATAGCTTATTCAGCTTTTCAAGCTACTTAGTAACGTTAATAACTACTTTGTTTTGAAAAATACTAAACATTCACAAAAGCCAAAAACTCTTGATATGCATTTTTGCCAATGCATGCATTTTAAAAACAAGACGCGTTCCATCAACAAAGAAAAGAGAGTATCAGATGCGCATATCCAAATTCATAGAAAAAATCTCATATTGCCCAAACACACAGCGGTGAGTTCACACAAGCCAAAAAAAACATCAGTTGGTTTTTTTCTAAAGCTTGTGATCAGCAGGTGGATAGGGATGAGAAAAGGAGTAAAAACGATTATTTAATTTATTAGCAACTTTTATTAAAGTTTTTTGCACTTTTCACAAAATAGTGAGTGCTTGAATTTAAATAAATTTTCACACCGGCGTAAAAGTGGTTGATCCGGCTAAGGAAACAAACTGAAAGTATTCTAAATACTACTGAAATTATAATTGGGGAAAGCATTAAGTGACTGACTGGCCGGTAAAAATGTATTTTGATGCTGAAATACAACGCCATCAAAATTATTTATGTCTACAATTCACTTGCGCTAGGTAAGTGATGAATTTGTTTAAAAATTTATAGTTGGTCATTCTAAAAATTAAAAATAATGCTTTAATGGGTTTGTGGTGTTAACTTTCTTAGCATTTTGGAAATAGGTAGTTCCTGTGCCCGAAGTGTGCGTCGCCCAGTTTTCTTTGAGTTTTGTAAACACAGCCGCCAGCAACTGGGCATAGTTTCAGGAATGCCCTTCAAATACAAAACTTGACAACATGTCGCAAGCGTAAATGATGTTGGCAGAATGACAACCCGTTTTACATTGTCTAGCAACAATTTTGATTGCTGGAAAATGCCAGGATGAGGACGCTCAATTGGATGAACAAACCCAAATCCTTAATAAAAAAATGCAGAAGTGGTATGAGCTAAAGTGCTTGAAGCTTTGATAAAAAGAAATAAGCAAAGCAATATGTAAATTTGGTATTGCTGAAATTGATTTTTTAAATTTGGAATATTTTTGCAGATTTCCACTTATGGGTTGGGTGAGTAATGAAACCCGATAATGCCATGGCTACTAATTTCCACTTGAGGGTTTTCAAGGGCTATTTTGGACAATGGGCGCACTGAACCTGAGAGCCTACCTGGAGAAAGCCATTGCAAACATAAGCATGAGGTCTACCGGTAAATGATTGTGTGATCGGCTAAAACAGTTTAATATTTGACCTTAGTAGTTTTCAAAGGACCTAATAATGTAGTTAAGAGTTGCTGGATAAATTAAGAATGTGTGCCGAAGTAAGTCTTGTAATGGTATAACCTTTTTTGTTGTGCTTGCAGACTTTTGAAGATTGCTACTCTCAACCATGAATAGAAACTGAATAGAGCTTGTTACTGCATGTGTACTATTTCCAAAAATAGGCGATTTGCGTAAAAAAGATGGAAAAAGATGGTGACATCAGTTTGAATGTTATAAGTGGTTTAAGTTGAGTTATATTATGATAGGCTGGAGTTGTAATTTTTCTTTGATTTTCAGCAGAGTTATTAATTAAAACTTACGACTTATTGAACATGCATAAAAATAGTTTAACTTCAACAAAATAGTGTAATTAAAATTAAAATTGTCATATAACAAGATAAGCTTTACAAGTGTTTTCTGTAAACTGAAAAGTTTCGCCAATCACAGAGTGTGTAATTGTCTAATTACCAAAGAAGTAGTAGTTTTTTGTGTCTGGATGTTCATTCTTTTCTAATAGCCTCCATAATATCCGGGGGACCTTTAAGTCAAATTTTTTTACACAAAATGTTTTAAAAGATTAGTTTTATGGTAATCCAGTTGTTTAAAACCAGTTTTAATTCTTCACTATGTGCAAATTCCCAGCATATTTGGAAGAATGATTAAATGTTGTAATAATTTTAAGTACCGTACGTGTATTCACTAAAACAGAAAAGAAATAATAATATGCACACTTTTTTGGTATTTTGGATAGTTTTTGCATAGGTATAATGGAACATTTGTAACTTATCGTTTGTTATAATAAGTGATTATTGTCAGAATTATTTCCATAAAAGAGTTATTATATCATGATTTCATTGTATTAGTATATTTTGAATTATAATTAATTGGTAATTTTCTGTATTTGTTTTCTATGTCAAGACATACTTGAACTTTTACTTGTTTCTAGTTTCTAAATAGATTTTAAAACAGACATTAGTTGTCGCTATTTATCAGAAACGCTTTTAAGAAGGTAATCCCGATTATGCGTTTGTATGGCAGCCTGTTTTGTCCTGGAGTGAGAAACGAGAGCAATCTTATTTGTAAAATGATGCTTCTGCTCAAAACAATGGAGGAAAAGAAAGAATTAGTGTTAAATATATCTCAACTTTTACACTGAGCTTAGCAAGAGAAAGAAGGATATTGACTTGACAAAGAACACAAAAAGCATATAGGAAACTTAATGTGTTTGTACTGCGGAGAAAGCCTAGTATAAGCTTATGTTGGTGAAAATGGAAATCTTTAGTGAGCCCTGTAAAATTTCACGAGTCTGAAAATATTTAAGTTTGGTAAGTCTACCTGATATTCATGTATGAGTAAAATATTAATCGAATAAAGTAATTTTTCATTAATTTTTCATGTTATTTTTGTTCTGTCACAAAATGTAAGGTACAGTAACTATGCATACCGTTATAATTCTAATCGAACAGAACGTTTACTATGCATATTATTGCGACAATGTATCTATGCATGCAAAAATAACATGCGCATAACATTTACTCGCTAGAAAGCAAAGTTGAAAACCATACACCTAAATTAAAGTTGTGAACAAGATTATTCCAAATCTTGATGATTCAAAAGGGGCAAGTATATTTTTTTTGTGTTTGTTTGGAATAAATTGTGAACGGAGTAGGTAACGGTAGTCTGTTATCAATATCCCTGCTGACAAAACAACAAAATTTGCAATATTTTCAGGTGAAACTGCAGCAAAGCTGCTTCATACACCAAAGAAAATCCAAGCTCAATTAGGACACACGGAGAAAGCTGCATGATATTCAGTTTGCTGTTCAAAAGTCCAAAGAAAAAGGTTGTAGCGAATCCATCGCCGTACCTAACGCTCTTTTGCTGCTGCTGCTGCTTTTGTATCTTTTTTCATCATAGAGCTAAGCAAGCAACTCAACCTGTGCTCAACTTGCACCAAGCATACCGAATACGACATACCTATCCGAATTGCTTGATAACAAAACGGGATCGTTCATACTTGGCGTATATCATACTCAGCATTGTAACTGCTCCAAAGCACGTATAAAAACCCTTGCCGCATTGCTTACACAAACCCAAACAAAGAACGGCTGAAGCTCAACCTAGATAGATGTGTTGAGTTTGTATGCAAAATGAGAAAGGCTGAGAGCTCAGCAACCACATTCCAATTTTCTAGAAAATCTGCTCCTTATAAAAACATGTGAGCAAAATTTTAAATACAAAAGATATTTTAAAGCCGGTTTCAAAATCATAAATTCTAAAACCAATTCCAGCACTCCATTGATTTTATTTTCGTTTCTCCGTACTATCATAAATACTTTTTACATAACAGCTTGCAAAACAGGGCATGAAATGAAACTTAAATTCGTGAATTGAGTACCAAATTTGGCTCGTGGAATCTCAGATTGTGTTTGCATGTCAGAAGTAAAAGCGGAAAGATTGGTCAAATAATTTGTTATACTTTGTCCTCTAAGCATTTTCGAAAAATGATGATGAGCATTGTGTTACACTGTGTACCCGTGACAGTATTTTACTTTGCTCTCGGTTCGGAGTCGGCTAATAAATCACTCAAACGTGGAAATATGTATACGTAGGTTCCCAAAGTTACAAATAAAGAATTCATTAAAATTTGAAAAATATTTTATTTTATAGAATACAACTAAAACAAATACAAAGAATCGTGACAACTTTTTGGATTTTTACAGCAAATGCTCACTATCAGAAAGCTAAGTGTTTTGATTGTAATTAATTCAAAGGTTATTACAACAGTCATAAATGCACCACACAAAAATGCATCACCACGCTTTTCTTAAAAGCGCTCAATAACTACACTAAATATTTAAGACAGGGTAACACGGGGCTTATTTTTTTAACTTTTACATAGTATTATTGAGGAGCTATTGAGTATTCATTCATAGAACTTGTAACAAAAATGTTCCAAAACAAGAATCAAAAGTTCTAAATGCAAAACAATTTAGCATTTGAAACCATCGCCAATGCAAAATGCTCAGCATCTATACTGAAACATTTTTACTAAAAGTATCCTCTAAAATATTACTATTACATCTTGTTCTAACATTAAAGTTTCATTAAAATTTGAAGCGTAACTTAGTTTAAGTTAAATAGCTTGAGATTGAGATGTACAAATATGTACGCCCATCAGATATTTTGGTAATAATAATCTCACAGTTTTCAGAACACCCATTTTCGTTGCCACTTAAATTATTTTTCAAGATTCGTGCAATGCAGTGCAAGTGCAGAAGTTCGGTTCTTTAAGTGTTTCCGTGGAAGGTCATTTTCACGGGCAGTCCATCAACTTATCTTAATAACTGTTCGTGTAGAACGGATTTTGGTATTGCACGAGTGTGTGTAAGAAAGCGCATTAAAAGCCCTGTTGAATGAGCTATAAAATATAACCGGTCCTTTTCTTTTGCATATTTTATAACTGAATGTTTACATTCAAAATGACTTACTTGGCGTTCCCAAATTGCTCGCAGCTACTTTCTTATTTCTCCAAATCCGATTTTTACTCGTTTTTCCGGTTTTTATCTCTACAAAATTCTCTCTAGTCACCTTAGCATCATTTTCATTCCTATCGGTTATCTTTCCAATGGCATGTAATTTCTCGTCCCTAGTAAATCTGCATTATTAACCTTGTTTTTTGTTGTTTTATCCAACCCCGAAAAAAAAGAATATTCATTTATCCCAAAATGATTTTCCAGGGATAAAGTAATATTTTCATTTAGGGATGAATAATTATTCCGAAAAGTCTTTCAAACATACTATTATGTGTATGTAACAACAAGTCATGTAGAGTTAATTTGTTCGTTCTGCACTCAAAGGCATTCGTTTATTTAGCTAGGTAATATTAAGTCGGTTATCTTTCAGACACTACAACTGAATGCAACCCCAGTGTACACAAGCGTATCTGTAAAGACTGTCCGTGTTAAGCTTTCTGTTATAAATAACGTTATAAATAATATATGAATAATTGCTCAATGCAAATGATCCTAAATTCCGAAGAAACTTTACTCCAAGACTCAAACTAACGGAAAATACAGATTCAAATAGGTGCCGTAGTTGATTTTTGCTGCCATAAAAAGATATTGCACTGAAACGCTGTAAAGTAAAAATAATTCTGATGAAGTTCTGAGTGACTTTTCTCAATAATGGCCTGCCTCACAGTAATCATCGCAAATCTGTCTTTGGATTAACTGACGACCGAAGAAATTTTATTTATTTGTAGTTTATTTTATTTATTGATTGATTCATTTTAGCGACACGGGATACAAAAATAGTTTATAACCTTCCTATAACCCTTCCAGCAATATGTCAGGAAAATAGGTTAACTTGACCAAACGACCAAGTAGGTGATGTAGTTGTTTGGGTGCATAAGCATGACAAATTATCTGAATATTTAGGTGCAAAAGAGGACCAAGTCATCTGAAAAATGCACAAAAGCCTAAGCTAAATAGTGACCAGAATTGTTTCTTGATTTACAACTTTTAAGAAATTGTTTTTAAGACCGGAGTAATTGTTTATCACTCAGAAAATCATCTTGGGATAAATGAATATTCTTTTTTTTCGGGGTTGGATAAAATAATGATTTTTTCGTAGATAAAAGTTGTTTTTATAACGCCTGACAAAAATTTTGCCCTTTCCAATCCATCATCTTTGATTCCACTGCATCATATACTATTCTAAGGGAAATGGGGTATAACTATGCTTTCACTTTGGCGCATGTTTCATTTGTCCTCTGTTTACCCGAGCTGCTTGTGTATTGCGCTTATTTTTTGTATTCTTCCATTTCAATCTGATGAGGTTAATTTGGAGCAACAACTACAGATAATTGAACTGAGCGGATGCCATTTCATTTGGGAGATATTTATTATTAATAGCAGATTTGACCAAATTATTCGGGCTATCAAGCCAAGCAAGTTGATAGAAAGAACGCGTCTTTGTTTTCGTTTTACGTTTCTATATAAAATGCAATAGCACTACATAAATTGCCAAATAGCATATAGTCCGATCTGTTGTTTAATGGTAGTACCTTCTTGTGCACCAACAAATGATACCAAAAATACTTCGCAGATAATGCTTAGTACTTATCAGTGCATTTTCTGGCATGTTGAGCACAAAAAGCCAAAAAATTCCAGGATAGTTAAGTGATCATTTAGGTCGGTTTGAAAATATCAAAATTTGAGAAATTGTAAAATATTGCAGGTGTATAATATATTTAAAAAAGGTTTCTTGCTTTTTGGCTTACTGAAATTTCTTTTAACTTGAATTAATAGAGATGTATGCCACCAGCAACTGAAATTTATTTTCAAATTAGAAAATAGAAAGTAACATTTCCTAGCCTCTTTAGAATTAGCACATACGTTTTACTCTTCAGCAATTTATGAGACCAAATTTATATGACAATTGGTTTGTGCAAGGGAAATGCGCTTTTTATTTCTTAGTCGCCAGTTGTTTATTCGACTTATTCGATTCGACGACGTAACATAAATGTTATTGCACAGATTCTGCTTATTTGCAATTCTTTGGCGTGTTTATTATTCAAGAAATCATTGCACTTTCAGATTTTCAACATTATCAACAGTTTCAATTTTAGTATACTGACAACACAGCTTCCCACAGAATATGTATCCTTTGATTCTATACACAACCATATATAGATATTTTACTTGCAACAGCAGCACAAAGTTGACAATCGACAATGTAAACTGTATAATATTTAAAATGCACAAAAGCCAAAAACTCTTGAATCAGTAGTGTTGGTATGCATTTTTGCCAATGCATGCATTCTTAAAACAGGACGCATTCCCTCAACAAAGAAACGAGAGCACAAGATGCGCATACCCAAAGTCATAGAAAAAATCTCAACATTGCAGTACACAGCGGTGACTTTACACCAGCCCAAAAAACATCAGTTTGTTTTTTTTTCTAAAAAGCTTGTGATCAGCAGGCGGATAGTGGTGAATGTGAAAAAGAGTGAAAATAGTTATCTAATTTATTAGCGTATTTAAATAAAATTTGTGAAGCTTTTGAAAAAATTGTGTGTGCTTCAATGGAAATATTTTGTTTTTACAATATGTTCTATAGATGATTAATCGGGCTCAGGAAACGATTATAAGATTACTGCTGTTACAATTCTGACAGTGTCAACATTAACTGACCAATTGGCTAGTGATAATTTATTTTGTTGCTTAACCATGACGCCAGCAGGATCCCGGGTAAGTGGTTAATTTGGTTAAAAATTTATAGCTGATCATTATAAAAAGTAAAAATGATGTCTTAATGAGTTTGTTGTGCTAACTTTCTTAGCATTTTGGAAATAATGCCTTTCACCAATGCCATTCAAATTTATGTCCATACCCTGACAAGATGATGTAAGCGGAATTGAAGCTGGCAGAATGAAGACCCGGTTTACATTTTTTAGCAACAACTCTGATTGCTAGAAAATGTCAAGACGAGGACGCCCAGTTGGATAAACAAACCCAAAGCTTAACAGAAATGGGGAAATGGTATGGACTAAAGTGATCGATGAAATGAAATAAAGAATAAAAATGTAAATTTGATGATGTTGTAAATGATTTTATAAATTTGGATTATTTTAACAGATTACTTGTTTTGGGATAGGTTTCTCATATAACCCGACAATGCCATGTCTACTCATTTTTATTTAGAGTTTCTCAAGAGGCATTATGGACAGTAGGCGCTCTGTACCTTACCACCTACCCGGAGAAAGTATTCGCAAACATCATATAAATGATTGGGGTTCAAATAGAACAGTTATTTGACGTTAAGAGTATCCAACGAACAACGTAATGTGGGTAAGCGTTGTTGTTTTAGATTACAAATGTGTACTGGAGTAAGTCTTGTCCTGAAATAATAATTTTTTTTGTGCTTGCAGACTTTTGGAGATTGTCAAGCTTAACCATGGCTAAAAACTGAATAGAGGTTGTTACTAGATGTGTAGTATTTCCAGAAAATGGTATTTTGTGTTTAAAAGAGAAAAAGATGGTTACATCTACATCACTGTCAAAAGTGGTTTATATTGAGTTATATTATGATACATTGGAGTTGTAGTTTTTTCTTAAATTGTTAACAGAGCTGTTAATTAGGACTTGCTTAGAACATAAATTAATGTGCATGCATAAAAATAGTGTAAATTCAAGAAAATAGTGTAATTTAAATGAAAATTGTCATTTTAGAAGATAAGCTTTACAAGTGTTTTCTGTAAATTGAAAAGTTTCGCCAACCACAGAGTGTGTAATTGTCTATTTACTAAAGAGAGCTGTCTTTTTACGTTTGTTGATGAGAAAAGTAGACTTTTTTGTGTTTGAATGTTTAAAAAATATCTCATATCATTCTTTTCTAACACAACAGCCTCCATCCCCCGTAATTCAAAGTCAACTTTTTACACTAAACGTTTCAAAAGATTAGCCTAATGTTATTCCAGTTTCTTAAAAGCAGTTTTAATTCTTCTCTCTGTGCAAACTCCAGGTATATTGAGAACAACGACATTATCCTGTAATAATTTTAAGAACGTGTTTTCACTAAAGCATTGAAAAAATAAAAATGTACACAATTAATTGATTCTTTGGACACCTTTTGTAAATTATAGAACTTTTGTACTTTATCAATTGTAAAAAGTAAGTCTTTATTGTTAAAATGATTTCCATAAAAGAAGTTATTATATTATCGGCACATTAGTATATTTTGAATTATGATTAATTGGTGATTTTCTGTCTTTGTTTTCTCTTTCAAGACATGCTTGAATTTCTACTTGTTTCTAGTTTCCAAATAGATTTTATAACAGGCATTATTCGTCGGTATTTATCAGAAACGCTTTTAAGTTCAGTTTTTCTTGTTGTTATTTTTGTTTTGTCAAAAATGTAAAGTGAAGTAAAATTGCACGCAGTTCTAATTTTAATCCAACAGTAAGCATATTATTCATATTTATTATTGCAGCAATGCTTTTGTGCATACCATAATTACAAGCGCCATAATGCTGACTATAATATATGAAGAAATATTTGAACATGTTTGCAAAATTTGCAATGCAAATACATTTTTATGAACATCATATCGTGCACATGAAAACTGGAGAGAGGTGTATGACCACATGGCATATTCTCGCATGGCCCCAGTGAACGCCGCTACTGCAAGTCAGTCAAATTCAGCTCAGCTTTCCCAGATATACACAGCTGATCAGCTGCCAAAAACACAAATATTTTTTATAATGTTCGGAGGAATACAAATTTAGTAATGATTACCAATCTTAATAAAAAATCGGGGCGTTGTTTGCATTCCTGAAGGAGGCAGGTGAGCAATTTTAATAAATTCTTGGCAAAATTGACTCGTAAATATTTTAAACGTTATCATTATCATCCACCAAAAAATTAACACATAACCGTTTTGTGTAGGAGCTGTATATTTTTACAGTTAAAAAAGTACTTTTATAACGCCGGCTGCTCCCGTGGTGTTAAAAGAATTTGTAGCTATTGTGGCTATGACCCCGTAAAAGTAATAAACATACAAATTATTTACCCTTATATGATTTGTTGTTATTTGTCAATGCATGTTAATGCTTTGGTCTTATTGTTGGCGTAAAAACGTAATGTTTTGCATTTTTATTATTGTGATGATTTGTAGGTATTCTGGAATTGGGAAAATTAATGACCTGCTAAAGTTCCGTCTTTTTTCATAGCCAGAACTTGATTGAGATTCAGGCTTATTACAAGTGTCAATTTTGAAAAATTGGCCAACACTAGGTCACCAGGGTTCCGTTGAGGAGTAACCTGTGAATAAAATCTGTATATAGGACCCTGCTCATTATTAGGACCAACAAAGTAACAACTTTCTGTTGCTGGATGACCAAAATAAGTATATGCTGCTTTCAGTATATTTGGGTGTGAAGCCAAGAAGCGTACGTGCAATTGCGTCGTATTTATTTGAAGAGCGAGTGAAAGTGAAAAATGAAAGTGTAAAGTTTAATAAATTTCAACACAGTCCCATATCAAGCTTTTCATAAAGTTTACTGACTTTCTCATTTGCTTATCAATCTTCTAAAATTTTTGTTGTTTTTACGGATAGGTTTTGTAGAGTTTATTAATTCCCCAGCGCTCTGAGGAGGATTCAGGAAGTGATTCTCAATGTGCGGCAACGCGCTTCGTGAACTCCCGTTGCACCATCGATCATCGGATCGTCCATACTTTACTTTTCCAGCGTTATAAAAATCCTGTAAACTTGTGTTTATATCTGTTACGCTCACGAAGGTACAATTTTTCTCAAAATCTGAAAAGAAATTCTTGGCCAACTGACCTGTCTAACTTCAATGGTCTAAATTCGGAGAATATTATTTTTGGATTTTAAGATTTGATCCGTTACAGATACAACTGGACCCACAATCTAAGTACATTAGAACTTCAAATTCAAATGGGTGGCGTACTATTTTATCAAACAACTGATTATTGAATTCTATAAATGTAAATTTCTATTGTGTTTAAATTACATGTGATGAAGTTATAAGATAAAATACAATCCCAAATAAAACTTTATTTTAAACACCATAAACGCCTACTGTGTTGATTTATATGGAATGCATTTTAAACGTGCATTTACAAATATTCGTGCACTTTGACTCTGTTTCTGTCTGTTTTCTTTTTCCGTAAACGAACATAATATGACAATATATCACGTACAACGTACTATCTGGTTGACAAACCTTTCCAGCAACCCAGATTCATTCCTCTAGCTCACTTTAGCTCAGTTTACCCTTATCTTCCATGATATTCTTGTGTAGCTAAAAATAGCTAATCATCTAGGCTAAAATAAATGGTCAGTAAGGCAAACAGTTAACTTTTTTATCGCCTCTTTTTTACAAGTTAAAATGATAACTATACTGTGAAACTTTCCAAGGAGAGAGTGAAAAAGTGACGACAACGACGAGAACGACGATTATCCGATGATGACGACGACGACGAGACTGCCCTTTCCTCCGTTTTCTCTTCTAAATGCACCCAATCTCATTGCGTTTGACGCAACTTTCGAAATTTAAATGAAAAATCCCCTTATCTCCATTTTGCCCAAAAATGCCTACAAACAAAATGCTTTTGACAAAGCAGATTATGACTTACCTTTCTACTTTTGCTCTCAGTCAGGGTCCCTCCATCTGCACATGTATTTCGTACAGATATAGACGAGCGTTTATCCATCTAAATGCACTTTGACCTTGACTCAATCGCTTTTGAGGATATTGTTGGAAGAATAAAGCCCATTGAATTTTTTATCACACAATAATTTATTTGCTAATGGTCCATACTAATTTTACTTTTGCAAAACTGGTCATTACATTAATTGCTTACTACTCTAATTAATTTTTAGTTTAATTCTCAGTTACTCTACCTTACAGAAAATTTGTGGTTTACTGGCAATGAACTTTCGTGTCTTGCCTTTGAGAACTGTTTTTGCATAGTACCAGGTAACCCCTGCAATCACCCATCATGAAGTGTATAATAAATGGGAACGTTCTCAGAATGCACGATGAATTATTTATCATGAATAAGTGGCTCTGGCGATTAAGGTTTGTGTTCCAAATTTCTAGCTTTTTGTAAATAATAGTTTAAGTAGGTAGAATTTATTTGAAGCCCAAGACCCAACCAGGGTGTGCACATTAAATACATGCACCATGTAATAAATATGGAACACATATAGAAAAGAAAGGCAATTGAAAAAACAGCATGGACGAAAGATGTAAAAATTTAATTTTATTTAGAAAATTGATTAAATTCGAAAGTAGTGTGCCAATAAATTTATTTTGTTAGAACTAAACTATAATCAGATTTAAAACCATATTAGTTCTGCCATGTTTCTGCTTTTAAACGTAAGAGCTGGGCACTACAAAGCAGTCCTTTTGACAGAAACGTATTGATTGTTTCCATAATATTTAAATTTTACATTTTTACATGTAAATATGTGAACATTTCTAAAATACAAGGAGGAACACACACATTGGTCCCAACCCATGCCAAAAAACAAGAGTTTCAGCTTGTGGGAAATATATACCAAGTTAATATGGTTAGATACATAGAGAATTTTCATCTTGAATACTTATTTGACAACAACTTTGAAAGTTGATAAATTTGTCGTTACAAAATATCCCTTACCACACTCTATTAAACACTGTTCTGAGGATTAGTAATGCAACGCAATAAGTATGCAATTGAACAATTCTTAAATCCCATATGGCCAAGCTCTCTGGGCTAAAATCTAATGGAATGCCGATTGTCATCGAAACCAAGATTTCTCGACAACGCCTTCATATTTTTTCATGGGGTCTTTTGTGCCAAGTGAGTATCAATTTGGGGTGGTTGACACCCCAAAAATTTTTTTCTTCTGATTTCAATTGTTTGGCAGTTATTTAGTAGTACTAGGCCTACTAAAGTGGTCAAATGAGTTTTGGACTCCAGAGCCTCTTTACGTAGAAATGGCGGCTTGTTGAATATTGAAATATAGGGTTCAAGAACTTCATTTTTCTTTCAACCAGGATCAGTTCTGGAGCTGAAAATTTTTACACTAATTGCAAAAAGCAGTACCTAGATGGGCATTAAATTGACCACTCTGTAAATTATTACTGTGATTTTCTAAAAAAAATCCAAAAAATTGCAAAATTTTGGTTCAAGAAAAAATGTATTAATTTTTGCAATTTAAATTAAAATAATATTCTGGTCGCTCAAAATTGTTGCAAATTTACTGACTAACGTTAGCAGATGCCCATACATGGACTGTGTTACCGTTTGGAGAAATCTCATGAGGGAATGCGGAGCCGCAAGTTAGAAGTCACAGTTACCAATAAAAGTTCGTATTTTCAGTTTTTGGCGTTTCATATAGTTTTGTAAGTGTATTGAACCAAAATTTTTCAATTTTTTGGATTTTTTAAAGAAAATCACAGTAATAGTTTACAGAGTGGTCAATGTGATGCCCATCTAGGTACTGCTTTTTGCAATTAGTGAAAAAAATTTCAGCTCCAGAATTGATCCTGGTTGAAAGAAAAATGAAGTTCTTGAACCCTATTTTTCAGTATTCAGTAGGCCGCCATTTCCAAGTAAAGAGACTCTGGAGTCCAAAACTAATCTGACCACTTTAGTAGCCCTAGTACTACTAAATAACAGCCAAACAAACGAAATCAGAAGAAAAAAAAATTTGGGGTGTCAACCACCCCAAATTGTTACTCAGTAGCCCATATGAGTGACCTTATAGGCATTTTTAAGTTTTTGAAAAATACTGTTTGGTATAGGCTGGAGAGTCATATATGTGTTGGGTAAATACCAAAATTTGAGATAAACTGCCTTGCAGATTTTTTATAATGCAGCAAACAACTTGATTCTCCGTTAGAAAATAGCCCAATTAGTTGTGTATCAGCATGCAAAGTTTCATTGGTTTTTGTTTGCACACAAAAAAATTACAACGGTTAAGCTGAGGTCATTCAAAATTCTCATGTTTTTTGCGCTTTTCCCGAATTATGGCAGTTTTTCGAATTAATACTTATAGGTTGCTGATTATTCATAGGGACGAATCAGCCCTGAAAGTTTGAAAAGATTTTGAGAGGATGAACAAAATTTTGGATACTTTTACAAAACGATGCTCATAGCACTCCGTAAAACAATATGGAAAAATTGTGTGGAACGTTAACTTGTTGTTAAAGCAACATTACCTGCGTTGCTTTAAAAATTCTTAGAACAAAAGTGGCAGTTTGGTATAGCAAAGTACATATTTTGTGCGATAGTTTCTTGTCATTCATCAGGCAAAACAAAATTATAAATCTTAAAATATGAACGTTTCAATTTGCTTATTTATTGCATTGCAATACTAAGAGCAATCTTCAGTAGAGTGTGGTAGGCAACGGATATATTTATATCAAATCATTTTAAAAATATTTTCTAAACGCCTAAAATATAAAGACGATGCTTTAATGATTGATAAAGGTGTACTTAATGTTGTGGATTTGAAAATTGAGGGCTTTAAAATGCTATGCGTTTTCCAGGACACACTTTCCCTAACTATTACACAGGCTTGCAGTAACCGTCCAATGCTTCCTGGATTTTATTTAGGTTCCCCGTGGTGTTCCCCTTCCTGAGTACATAAATCTAAAGCAATCTCTTGAACCTGCTTCCTGAATGTGTGAAATTCTTGTTGTCGATACGAGCCCCCTTTTCTCACCACAATTATGCCTCTCCACAGAGGAATCTAGCCAACTTCCTGTCATGCTCGCCTACGAAAAAACAAGGGCTTATTTAAATATTAAAACCAAGGGCGTACCCAGGGGGGTGCACAAAGTGCACGTGCACCTACCAAAATTCCAAAGATATAAAAAATATTCCATATTTTGTTCAGAAAGGTCAAAATTGGAAAGTGCAATACTTTTAGAAATGAAAGCAATAAACACGACAAATTCTGTCTAAACCCATTTTTTATTAGGTCGCTGCTCCAGCAGGAGAGCTATTTAAGATGGCGTGCCCGTCTGTCCGTCCGTCCGTCTGTCCGTAAACTTTATTTTTGGGCTAACTGGGCCCTAAACTAGCTAAAATGTGCCCTAAACTAACTAAAATTGGCTCTAAACCAGCTACAATGCGCTCTAAACCAGCTACAATGCGCTCTAAACCAGCTACAATGCGCTCTAAACCAGCTACAATGCGCTCTAAACCAGCTACAATGGGCTCTAATCCAGCCAAAGTGGGCTCTAGTCCGGCCAAAATGGGATCTAATCCGGCCAAAATGGTATCTAAACCAGCCAAAATGGGATCTAATCCGGCCAAAATGGGATCTAATCCAGCTAAAATGGGCTAATAATTAGCTTAAATGGGCTCTAAACTAGAAAAAAGGCTCATAAGTTGCAAAAACTGTTTTTGAGCATGATTTTATGGCAAGTGGTTATATTTTAATATCGTCTTTAGAAGCGAGCATCTTTAATTGGTTTCCCATTGACTGTGTTCCAACCAAACGTTGAAGACAGGAAGTTTATATGCATAATATTTAAGATTAATTGGCTACTTATTGTAAATTAGGTATCACATATTATGTATACTAAGATCTGTGTATGTAATTTAGAAGAGAGTATGCCAATTGTATGGGGAATGAATAGGAGATCGACTCAAATGCAGATCTTGTGAGTTTAGAGAGATAACTGATTACTTTATTAGATTGTCGTGTATATTATGTACGATAGTGGTCATTCATTCAGCACTCATTCATTAACATTACGTCATTAGTCATCATATATTTACTATACTATAGTTATATACCTTATAGTCTGGCTATTTACATGCTTTACTATTACCAATCTGAAGCTGGTGACAAGCCAGTCTTCACTGTATATTGATTAAGATGAAATTTTGTAATTTTCCTGTCGTTATTTTCTTTGTAAAATGTACTCGAATTCTCACTTCCGGGGCAGGCAGGTCATAGTTCAATATTTTTTCTTGTGACCGTTCCAGATTTTCTTTGTCTTTCTTTGTGACTGGAACGGAAGTTCTTTGTACTGCTTTGCCCAAAAGCGGAAATGCTTTGTTAGTTACGTTTTTGTAGTTCGAAGTTTCGAAACTACTTTCTTTGTCTAAGTGGAAGTGAGAATCCGCTATACAAGCAGAACCCAAAATTGCTTCGGTAGCTGAGTCTTAACACAATCATCGTGTGTTAAGCAACAAATAAAGTCAAGTACTGCATTTTCTAAAGAGTCCTGTAGGGAATCATCATTTATTTCTGGGGAACAGCCTTCGCTAGTTAATACGGCGGAGTTAAGCTGTCCGATTATTTTCTCTGTTATCCTTGTGGCCCATATTTACACTGAGCTATCGAAGGCGGGGGTAACAGACTGGTTACTATTGAATATATAGAATTTTTTAAAAGACTAAAAAGACAGAAACATGCGAAAAATTTGTAAATGCAGTTTTGCACACCTAAAGTTGTGGGAGCGCACCTACCAAAATAGGCATCTGGGTACGAAACTGATTAAAACTGTTATGATGCACAAGACCACAGGATCCACTGAGACATTACTGTGGCAACCCTTTTAAATGTTCATTTACCTATTTAACGTCATACAACCTAAACAATTTTCTAAAGTTGCTTTTCGCACTGTTTATTAATTGGTACTTAGATAAACTAACCTGAGACTGAGGACACCAAGTAGATAAACTTGAAACAGGAAATAGAATTTTTCTGACAAAGAATAGTAGTTTCTTTTTATTCAATTTTTACATTAATGGTACACTTTCAAAATAACTACATTCAACTCAGCTCTACATGCAATGCATGTACAATGTGCAGGAGATTGCAAATTTCGGACATCGCAAGCATTCAGGAAGTAAGAACTTACTTTTTTACATCCAAATCATCTAAAATATAATATGAAAGACTGAAAGAGTGTTCCTGAACTCTGTATTTAAAGAATACCTTATACACAAATAACGCTTTTTATTTTCCCCTAAAACCTATTTTAAATTGAGAACTTCAGTACTAATAAAAACTTACACTAATTGACAGTTCTTAACTGATCGAATTAAATATCTGTATCTGTAAATATCCATTCTGTACGCACAATGTCATGTTTTCTGAAAACTGCATAAATATACATACTTACGATTATTAATGGAGTTGGTATGTTACTATGTATTGTCCACAGTCCAGTCCAGTGGCCGAATCCAGTTTCCCAGGTCTTTACGCTGTTGTTAAAATGCAGGACAGAAAGTATTATACCTTAGTGCGAAAACTAATCGAATTTATACATTCTTAAAAAGATTCACCGCGAAACTATTTTATTTCAAATGGCAATTAAAATCTTACTATTTCTCTCAAACCATGATGTAGAAACTTATGCCAGTGCTGGACTCTTCAATGTCAGGCTGTAGTGGAATAGAAATGTGCCGCTTTAGCTCCAAAAGTGAACTAAAACCTTAAAAGAACACTAGGCCTACTGCACATTGAACTGTTGCCGGGTTAAACCTGGCAATGCTTACGTTCCAAAGAGCAAATACCCACGTTTTTCCCAATTGTGAAATTAAACAGAGCTTGAATATGTTTACACAATATCCTGTCAACTTTCTCAAAGCTGGGTAAAACACGCTCACGTATGAGCTACAGGATGTACTTTTTTTAAAAATCAAAGCTCAGTTTTTCGTCGCTGAATTACACAAGCCAACATCGCATGACAGGACGTTCTATCTGAAAAAGTCAAGTTTTATGTTTTAAAGCAGGTTATTTCAAACATCCATATGAAAGCTTATTGACAGCAATGCAATGTAGTGGTCAGGTACCAACTAGTTTTAAATATAAATATGATAATGTAATAATTTCTAATAACGAGTCAAATTGCATTCCAGCTCACTAGTAACATGCTTAACATTTTTGGACGCGAATATTATGCTCAGGTTTTTGAACTGCAAAACGTGAAATATTCGAGTTTGGATATCGGGATACTCTCATAAATCCTGATAAAGTTTTTGTAAAAAAGTATGAGGTTAATTGTGCATGCCAAGCAGCCTTTTTTGAGACTGAGTACCTATTTGCTGATGTTGACACCAAAAAATGAACTTTCTTAAATTTTAAAACTTTTGATACATACTGATAGTACGTGTAATGAAAATAGCCAGTGGAAGATTTCAGTTCCCCAAACCGTCTGGAAGGCCGGTGACAAAAAACGTTGTTTTCATCCGTGTTGACGGAAGAAAATTCAATTTTTTTAAAACGGATTGTTGTATGGCTGTAATTTTTCCGTGATGCTTTGGAGGCGTATGAGCAATTTATTTGTGCATTAACTTTTTAAAATGGCTCGAGTACGAGTAAGTAGGGTTGCATCCGACTCGGATGATCCGAGTAAGTAGCCTTACATACTTGGGAAGCAGGTCCATAGCACCGCAAAGCACACACAAGTCCGTTACAATTGCTGTATTAGTAAAGTAAAATCAATGTGTCCCTAATACAAAAAGCTGTCTTGAGAGATATTTTAGGTCTTAACTCAAGACTGATGTAAAACAACTGATTTTGAGAAATATAGCTCATGGTTTTACTAAACCAGTCTTGTGCCAGAAGTAACCAAGCTGTCCCCCGCGGTCCGCTGTCGTATATAGACAACTGATAGGCTAAAATAATCCTTATACATTAAACTCTATTGTGCATTCTCAGATTTTGAAAACTATAGCAAATTTGAAACTTCATTCAATTTTCAAAACACTTCCGGACAAAGATTAGACGTACTATCAGTATGTATCAAAAGTAATACAATTTAAGAAAGTTCAATTTTGTTGTCAACATCCGCAAACAGTTACTCACTGCAACTTGGCAAACAAGACAAACTGAGCTGCAGTCGAGAAAATCTCAAAATGGGAGCATATAACAAAATCGTAAAAGTATTAAAGCACTCTTTAATTGCGCAATAGCAAATTAAAGCTGGTTTTGGGGACGTTCCCTTTCACGTGTAAAGTTTTTGGTATGAAGAGTGCAGGCTTGTCTAATCACGGATTAGAATCACTAATCCTTAAATCCAGATTGGTGATTAAGTTAATCAATTAATCACCAATCTTACTTCAGATTTTTCGTATTTAATCACAATCACTAATCGCAAAACCAGCAACCTTTAATCACTACTAAATTAATACATAGATTAAGGCGTAATATTAATATTTAATATGCTCATGGTTTAGTGGTATTGTGTAAAAATGCCTGTAAAATTGAAATAGTGTCAAAAACATTGGAAAAGAAATAAAAAATAGTTGGCATCCTGACTCAGGGATAATGAAGCTGGAATATAAGAAATAAAATATGCTATGAAAACACTTAACCATTAAAAGCAACTACATGCACTCACCTGGTGTCACTTATCACAAAATTCATATTGAAATCATAATTCATGAATCTTGTTCTTTTCACCAAAATCCACTCTTACTATTTCATTCCCATCAACAATTCATGCATACTGAAATCCCATTCCTACCTCAAAATTTTGTAATTCACTCCCACATGAATTTCATTCCTATCTTGAAATCCATTCATACCTCGAAATGCATTCCTACCTTGGAATTCACTCCTGCCCCACAATTTATTCTTACCTTATGGACTCATCAAATCTAAACAAATTCATTCTTACATTCATGTCGTTCCCACCCAAATTCATTTCTAGTTGGGTTTTCATCCCACACTAAAAACTCATTCATATACTCATTCATATATGAAGAAAATAAATCTTTAGCTGTTTTTTAAAAAACTCTCTACCGGGTGAGTTTCCTAATTACTCTACTAAAACTTTAATTAAATTTGAATATAATTTTAAAAATGAGATAAGATTGAGAAATAAAAATAATAACATCCTGGACACGGGAGCCTGCTGCTTATTGTCATAGATACCCACATTTGTGTAGCACAAATAAATGATTCTAATAAAATTTCGATCGTCTATATCATGATTGAAATATCACGTGGCCGGTCTCAAGTAAAAATGAGACTTTCCACCGACTGCTATAAAATATTTCTAATAAAAATACAATCTCTACTACCTTTTATTAAATTGAAAAGAAAGATCGTAATATTGGAAAATTTTGCGAGAATCAATGAATCAAAGCTGGAAAACGAAATTTTTAAACTTGCGCTAATTTGGCCTTTGCATGGAGCTGTTGTATGGGGATTATTAATTATATATTACACGACGAAAGTACAAATAGTCAAATTCAATTTGTTTTTACTTAACTATGGAGTAGTATCATTTTTACCACAAATTCTTCCTGTACGTAACACAGTTGAATAAAAATTTTATAATTTGTAAAAGAAATTGTACTTAAAACCTTGTTGCCTCTTTGCCTTGTGTATTTTTCCGAATAATTATATTTCAAACAATTTCAGAAAAAATATATAAACCCTACAGGAATATCTAAAACTGTTTAGTACCCTGAAACTATGATACTTCTGGAACATAAATATCGCAACTAGAGATTTCTTTGCAAATTATTCTGTTCAGGCAAGCCCGCCAAAATCTGCAAGCTTTTTATCACTCTAGCCTCTTTCCCATTTAAAAAACATACTGCCTTCAAGAGAGAAACGGCCATTTTAAATTTTATTTTTTATAGTAATAACTGGAATTTTAAAAATCTGGTTAGCTGCCGAATACTACGTAATCTAGGGAACATATCTAACGCAATTAAGTTTTTTAGGACAATTTATTCTGTTAATGCAAACTTGCTGAAAGTTGCTGAAACTTTTTATCACTCCCATTTATTTAAAATGCGTGCGTTTTAAAGTCTATCATTTCTTAAACCCGTGCTCAATTTTATACCCTATGTATGTACTTGTATTGTGAAAAAGTATAATAGCCTTATTAATGTCGTCACAGTCTTTCCTATGCTTCCATACTAATTCATTTTTGCGTGATGCAAAGCTTTGGAAAATAAGAAGTTGTGAGAGCTCCTAGTTAGCTTAATACTCCGGTGTCTAAATGTGCTACTGACTTGCTACTAGTTTGTCTGTCTTTCGTCTCTACAAACTTTTGATTGCTGCTCATTCTGCTGTTAGCTGAAGTGTCCACTAAAGCAATCTGTGGTGGTGATTATTGCTGGAAGAGACCAAAAGGCGTTTCTGGTGTTTTTGGTACATTTGGGCATGAAGCAAAGAAGCGTGTGTGCAATTTTGTCGCATTTGTTAAGGATATTGAGTGAAAGTAAAAACGAAAGTGTAACGTTAAATAAATTTCAAGACAGTTGAATAAGAGATACTTAAAACTTGTTTTTTCAGGTAGTTTGGTTATTGTAGCTGTCAGTGAAAAAAACTTAGTAAATGTATCATTATACTCAATCAAGTTCACCCTAAAAATCAACAGCAACATTGCAAATCTGTGAATCTCCATTAATGAATTCGGGAAGATGTCATAAATCAATAAATTTTTGTGTGACACTTTGTGCTATATTCAAAGCTTGTGTTTAAAATTTTATGTAATATCTTGAACAGTGCATGTAGCATATAGTGAAATAAATAAAAACTGGAAATATTTACTGATTTTGTGAAAACTGATAAAAACAAGAAAATGATTAATATAATTGTATTTTAATAAAAATGATTTAACTCGCTAACTTGCAACGCAAACTGTTGCGGACTCGTGAAAAAGAAGCCATCGGCTTTGTTCCAATTTTAAATTTGAGACAGCGGGAGCCATGCGGTCTGGTACGGCGGCGGAGGTGATCGTGTACTATCCTTCGTCCTTGCTCAGTGCCGTCGACTCGTCATTTTTTTATCCACTTGCTTCGGAACTTTGTGAAGAAATTCGTCTTGTGAATTTTGAGATAATTTGTCGTTTTAATTTCAGTCTAATTGTTCGAAAATAATTGTGATTCCATTTTGGGAAATAAATAAAAGCTCCTGCTGCCTGTTAAATTATAGATTCTCCTGCGTTTACTGTGGTTAATTTTTAGTGTTTATTCGGGAAACACGGGCATTTTCGGCCGGTTAGCCATTAGCGAGGACGTGTAACGGGGAAAGAAGATAGTTTTAGCAGGCATTCGGGAAACTAGACATTTTAAAACATTTATCCGTGCACCGAACGAGCTGGGACAAGTGCCTGATTTGGGGAATCCACAATATTGTGCCGAAACTGTGGATTGTGACCGGAAGTGTTTAAAATGTCGTCGGTTAGTTCGAAAACGTCGGTGACTTCAGTGCCCAAGACCTCCGTGTCAGGATCGAGGAAGATAGTGTCCGCCACCAAGAAATTGGAGCTGAGAAGAGGAAGCAGCTGCTAAAATTGCAGCATCAATTTGACGAGGACCTGGACGTACTCCAGGGATTGATTGACGAGGAGCAGCGTAGGCCAGCCGGGAAGAAGCGTGACGATACGGTGGCCAAGTTGGAGCGAGACAGGCAGCGCTTGCAACGGAAATTTGAGCGCAATAGGACACTGGTGGATGAGGAGTTTGAACTGGAGCTTGAGGAGGCCAATCTGGCGGAGGAGGATAATGATGATGACTACCAAAGCTTTGATGACGAGGAGAAGCAAGTCATCCAAAAGTTCCAGTTTCCGAACCATGCCAAGGAGGATGACGAAGCCCTTGGTGATGACATGAGTGCTAGCCGCAGTCAGCAGCCAGCCCTACCACTGGAAGGACAACAAGGAGGACGACATGGAGGCACCATGGACAAGGACGTCATGTTAATGACTTTGATGAGGAGTCAGCTAAGCTTTATGGAAAAAAGCACCGCCGCTAAAAGCGAGAAGTTCCTCCCAGAATTTACTGGAGATGCCGCGCAATGGGGAAACTTCAAATCTTCCTATGATCGGTCCACTGCCAAGTTCAGCATCAGCAACGGTGAGAACCTCGGGAGGTTGCAGAGAGCCTTGAAGGGTAAGGCAAAAGAGGTTGTCGAGCACATGCTTGCCAATATCGACAACGTCCCTGAAGTGATGAAGACGTTGGAAATGAGGTTCGGTAGGCCAGAGTTCGTCCTGGACTACTTGGTTGAAAAGGCAAAGGAGTGCAGAAGGCCGGATGTCAGCAAGCCAGAGTCAGTAGTGGACTTTGGAACATGTGTGCAGGCCCTTGTGACGAGCCCAGAGTCTTACAAGAGGCCAAGTTACATGAAAAACACGCAACTGGTGAAGGAGCTGGTAGAAAACTTACCCGGAACTCTTTGGGGATCATGGTTTCTGTTTCTGGCTGACGATGACGAAAGGGAACCGGACTTGGTACAGTTCTCGTCATGGCTGAAGAAGAAGGTGAAGACGGCCTTGCTGCAGATCAAGCCAAGTGTGGGAAAAGAAAGGTCAGAAGAAAAACCAACTGGCAGAAGAAGTTTTGGATCATTGTATGCCTCTTCTGGGGATGAAAAGGAGGAGACTGGAGGAAAGGAGGACCCATTTTGCGGAAAGAGTGGACATGATCTGGACCAGTGCTGGGGACTGAAAAAGAAGACTCGACAAGAGCTTTGGAGAATTGTGAAGGAGGCTAAGGCATGTTTTTGTTGCCTTAAGCCTAATCACCGGACGCAAGATTGCCCCGACACCAAGGAATGCGGAAAGGATGGATGCACACGACAACATCATCGATTGTTGCACTACAAGGAAAGAGTTAGATCCAGATCTCCAGCGGTGGATCAACCTGAAGCTAATCAAGAAGAAAAGAAAATTGGAGGAAGGTCTGTGGCCAACGATGCTGGGAAGCCGCCGGATATGGGGTACATCGGGTTGTCTGCCACAATAATTAGTGGAACGGATGGGCCGCTACCGATTGTACCAATCCGAGTTCATGGACCTCACGGGGCACGAAGGGTACACGCCTTACTGGATTCCGGGTGCACACGTTGTTTGATTACAAAGGAGTTGGCGTCTTTTTTGGAAATGCAAGGCCCAACAATTAGTTATCGGCATAACGTGATGCAAGGAGGAGTAGTGGAGGTAAAGGATGCCAAGAAGGTGAATTTTGCAGTGTCAGGAGTCTACAGAGGTGCCAAGACCTTAAGCATTTCCGATGCTATCACAATTGAGACGGTTGGAATAGCTCCCTACTCTATGGATGTGGAAACGGCCAAGAAGAAGTGGCCTCACCTACGGAGATACCAGGGTTCCTCCCTTTGGAACGTGGTTCCTGAAGTTGTAATTGGTGGGGATCACGGCTTTGTAATGATGGACATGGTTCTACTTTACACGAACGAGGATGAACCAGTTGGAAGGAGAACAAAACTCGGCTGGTACGTCCAAGGAAAATTAAGTGGTACGAATGCAGTGGGCTCAGCATGTCACCTCAGTGGAATGGTGGCGGAGGAGGAACTTGCGAAGGATGGCCAAGTCCTGAAAAGTGAGCTAATGACGGCTTGGTACGATTCGGATGACGAGATGTTGAATGAACAGGGCATCAAAAGGACAACCCTAGAATCTAAACCGGATCAAAAGTGCGAGGACAAGTTTAAGTTGATTTTTGGACCAACTCCGAAATGGGTGGATACAAATTGGTTGCTGGGAGGTAGAGCAAAGAAGACTACTGATGAGGAGGAGGATGACGATAGACCGATTACGGATGATGGAAAGCATCCTGTCGGAAACGCTGATCTCAGCTGCGAAAGTCACTGGATACGGGGGCCGGAGGTTTTAAAACTGGATGAAACACCCCGGTCACCTTGTGATGAAAACGAACTAGGGGTAGCCACAGCCGCGACATCATTCAAAGAAAGTGCAATGGAACACGTCGGAGAGGAAAGCGGAGAACGTAGCGAAGTTGTGGAGGTGAATGAAGTTCTTCCTCCAATAAAAAACTCTTCGTGCTACTATAGATTCGTCAGAGCGTCAGAAGAGGTAATTGCAGCAACTGGTTTTTGGCTCGGCAAAGTAAAAAAGCCTGAGAACCTTGAGAAACGTAAAACACGAGGAAACTATAGACCGTGGAACCGGCATGGAGACGAAAATGAGTCTGTGCTGAAAGATGGAGGTGTTGAAAAGCTGGTACGAGTCAACCGGAAACTGAATGGAGTACGGGATCAGGATGGGCTTATTCGAGTAAAAGGGACCAATCAATCGGCTACGTCGGTTTCGGAGTATTTTGGAGAAAGTGTACCAGAGGAGCGAGAAAGGTATGGAAAGCAGTGGCAGAAAGCACAAGTTATGGCTAAAATTTTTTGGGATCGCTGGAGCAAGGAGGTGCTACTTGGACTACTGCGAAGGAACAAATGGAACGAAACAACGGAGCCTCTGGCGGTCGGAGACATCATAATATTGGTGGAAGACCAGAAGCCAAGAGGAGAATGGAGTAAGGCCGTTGTGACGAAGATCTTTCTGGCGAAGGACGGATCTGTGAGGAAAGTGGAGGTATCTGTTCGAGACTTCGAGACAAAGAGCGTGAAGGCGTACCTGAGAGTTGTAGCCAAGGTGTGCCCTACTGGACTCCGAGTTGGTGATTTGGGAAACCGGAAGTTCCCAAATCAGGGGGCCGGAAATGTTGCGGACTCATGAAAAAGAAGCCATCGGCTTTGTTCCAATTTTAAATTTGAGACAGCGGGAGCCATGCGGTCTGGTACGGCGGCGGAGGTGATCGTGTACTATCCTTCGTCCTTGCTCAGTGCCGTCGACTCGTCATTTTTTTATCCACTTGCCTCGGAACTTTGTGAAGAAATTCGTCTTGTGAATTTTGAGATAATTTGTCGTTTTAATTTCAGTCTAATTGTTCGAAAATAATTGTGATTCCATTTTGGGAAATAAATAAAAGCTCCTGCTGCCTGTTAAATTATAGATTCTCCTGCGTTTACTGTGGTTAATTTTTAGTGTTTATTCGGGAAACACGGGCATTTTCGGCCGGTTAGCCATTAGCGAGGACGTGTAACGGGGAAAGAAGATAGTTTTAGCAGGCATTCGGGAAACTAGACATTTTAAAACATTTATCCGTGCACCGAACGAGCTGGGACAAGTGCCTGATTTGGGGAATCCACAACACAAACAGTAAGACTCTGTTTTGTTTTGTTTTGTCTCTAAGTTTTGTGCTTCAATGCTTGGCCACTAACAATGTTCCTTATCTTTGTTTACGCTCTGCAAACGCTTTTTTATATGAGGTTTGTGAGGCAGTCATGTCCGGCCAATAGATAACTTTTTCGCGGTCATTGTGCTCAACAAAAACCGGAACTAAACGTGCTATGCCTTCAGGACCTCCTTTGAAAGTAGAATTCCCTCTGTAAAACAGGTTCAAAAACGCTCCCATTTTTGCCCATAGCCTGCCTTAGCGTCAATTTTTTGAAGAACTTGGCTGTTAGCTGCACTTTTTTGCTTTGAGGAAATTTTTAGGGTTGAAAGCATGGAAATATTTGTTTCTAGGAACTTCTGGATCATCAAAATGGACGTAGGCCTCGTCACATATAACTAGGGTTTCAGAGAGTTTTTTTTTGTAAACAACTCGCGTTTCAGATTTTGGACCATACTCCTGATCCTTGACACACTTGCCGGCTGCTTGTTGTATGCTTTGATGGTCAACTTCTGAAATTTAATTTATCCTACCACATGTGGTCTAATGTGGAGTTATTTGGTGGTGTGGTGCTGTAGCA
Organism: Entomobrya proxima; assembly: GCA_029691765.1. Classification (NCBI taxonomy): domain Eukaryota; kingdom Metazoa; phylum Arthropoda; class Collembola; order Entomobryomorpha; family Entomobryidae; genus Entomobrya; species Entomobrya proxima. The sequence goes on from CM056171.1 coordinate 47,038,480, forward strand.
CTAATTGAAGTAGAGGGCTCCTCGTTGAACAACTTTGAAGTTTGAAGTTTCTTAACCTTTTCACATGGCAATTAAATACGACCATTTTTTGGTTAAAGTAGGGTTAAGATTATTATGTTGTCAAAGCCTAAATGGCAATTAAAATGGGGAAGCCAAGCAGTCAAAGTGGGAATTCTTTTGGAGCAGGTATCAGCTGGAATGGGAATTTCAAAAATATGGTTCAGACCTTGACGTGGGAGTTGTTTGTATTACAAGGGAAACGAACGTAATAATACGTTTTCCCACGGGCACGTAACGGCATGCGACAACGGATAAATCCGTTTCACCGCTCAGCTGATCAAATAGGGGCCACGGACAAACACGTTTTTCCGCTCGCAAAACGTTTTTGACCACACGTAATAATACGTTTTACCACTCAGCCAATCGGATTGCGAGAACGGAATTTTCCGTTTTCCCGCGTTAGAAAACGCACTCGATGAACGTATTATTACGTCTTCCCAAACGTAAACATTAGAGGAACCAACGTTTCATAGCGGTCTTCAGAGATCTTGTGTTTATGTAGTTAAGTATCCCTGAATCATTTTGTATATAACAGTCTGGCGCTTACCTTTCTCCACAAACTTTGTAGTACAAAGTGTTCCCATAAAAAGTGTATCCATTTGCATAAATGTCTCCATAACAATTACGAGCCGTTTATTTATTAGGTTTTATTCTATTATTTTTATTATATATCAAACTCACATATACCGAGATTTAAACCATATACTGTACATAATTTAACTTATTGTATTTGACAATTCCTAGATTTTTTATTTAGAAGAGAGCAATAGTGCATTAATTGTTAAATCATTTGCCATATCCACACAATTCAGTGGCGTTAGGCTATCAAAGTAGTTAAAAGACCCAAAACATACTTTAATAGTTGCGCAACTTTTACAAAATATGCGCTCCCATTTAATCACTTTTCGATATTTGCTTCTTTTTGCAACTAAGGTTTGCAGTGTTTTCAAGAATTTTTCAGATGATGTATGTACTTGTGCCATTTCTCCACCCACTTGAATAAGTACATAGATTGCGTTAAAAGCGGCATAAGCAAACACAAAAAGCAAAATAAAGTTTTCCTCTGAACGTTCTAGTCTAAGCATCATGGTTACGGACAGTGCCTGCAGCATTACAAAATACATCACCAGAATAACCAGAAGTGCTCTTTGAAAGTCATTCATCACTGAAGCAAGTAATTGCAATGTCCTGTATTGAACAGCACTATGGTCATTTATCAAACCATCGGTGGCAGCTGTGTCCGTAATTCTGAAACAAAATATTAAAAACAATATCAACTTGTTCATAACACACTCACTGTGTATAAAAAAATTGATCAAAAGTTGACGTCATACCTTTGCAGGTATTCCCGAATTGTTGTAATACACATTGTAAACAATACCGAAAATGTGCAGTTAAATACACTAATAAAATATTGAAAAAACAAATGGTTTATGCCTAATAAAAGCACCTTGGTTGTAAAATTTATTACTGAAAAAATTCTACTTTTCAAGTCAAAGCTGTCGTGACATTCCAGCAATATCCAATACCCCGCTAAAGTAGGTTTGCAAGGGTTTGCCGAATGCAGTACCCAATACCATGGAATTGCAAACAATATATAAGCAAAATGACCCATGTACGGAAAATATATTTTTAGTATATCGGAAACAGTTTTTCTGTTCCTTTTCTTAGTGCAGATAGCTGGAAAGTATCGGGCAAATATTAAAAGCCCATTGATGTACAAGCAAACTTCTTCTGATTTGGAGCGAAGTATAAATACATAAAATAGATTATATAGAAAGCTGGCCAGTAGAAATCCAAAAAGCACCAAGTCTATTAAGATTACATTGGACTTTTTGTAATCTTGAAGTTTTGTGAAGCCACCGACGCAGTAAATGACTAACATAAATATATTGAAAGTTAATAATTGCTTTTTAAATTTTGCGTGTGCACGGCTAACGTTGGTTGGTATTTTTAGTGTCATGTGGGCTTTATCCCAATGCACATTGATAGTACCAAAAAAGCTGGTGATTTTAAAACATTCGGATAGTAACCACAAATGTTTGTGTATCATTTTTTAGTATTTTTAGTACTCCTGTTATCCAAAACAAACCTACTTAAGCTGGTTGTGTGTTGATTACTGCAACTAAATGTTTTGACTAATTTGGTGCTTTCAGGCTTTTTGCAAAATGTCAAAGGATTGTCAGATGCAACTCAAAATTAAAGCTTGCAGAGGAAGGCTTGGAATCGAGGACTTTTAATTTTGCGTGTTGATATAAAGCTGCCTTGACTCTTTAGAAATACATTTTATATTTGCAAAAGCTTTAAATGCCCTTTTGACTCTGATGTGACCTTGCTATGGAGAAAGCGGAACCAGAATCAAAATCCTAAGAAATATTAAATTTTAATGTAAAAGCCTTCTTACAAAACAATCTTTTTTCTCAGCTTTCATACTTGCCAACCTAAATAGGCTCTAACCTGAGAGCATAATTAATTATGGTTATGTAATTTACACTTGCCTCTTATTCAACTGCTCCATGATAGCTCAAGGATTGTGTACATGGTCATTTAAATTCCAAAATAGATAAAGGTTGCAAAACGTATTGGCGTAATACACAAAAGAAGATGAAAGAGAGTACATTTGAGCACAGTCCGTTATATTATCATACTATAATATGGAATAAAGTTGTAAAGACTGACCAAGAAGTTGAAGGAGACACACACATATTTTCCCACTATTCCATCTTAATTTTTTGTTTTTCAATTTTAATTTTTGACATAGTGCACTTAAAAAGTTTTTACTTATACCATTTTGATCGTTTTTTTCTGAGGATCATACATATTATGTGATTTTAAAAGTTTTTAATAGTTTAATTTGTGATTAATTTTGGTGATTAGTTTTCTAATGAAGTTGTGTGTGTGTGTTATTCCCCTATTTTCCCTTCACTTCTATATATCCAAGCCTCATCAATCAGCTCATTCATATGCGAAATTGGAAATCTACATTAAGCAGAGAAGATAAGTGATTTTTATACTTGTATATGTATCTCCGTGGTGTACACTGTCTCTTGTCAAGACCTGCTCCCGTGATACTGGCACACACACACTGTTGTTTCTTGTAGTGGCTGCAACAAAGACTGATTGGAAGGATGACTATAGAGGTTATCATAGCGACTGCCAACTGCTACAACGTCATCCTCAGAGACCTTCCCTGCATTAGCGGCTTTGATAAAGATATAGATGACTACAAAATGGTAACGGACGTGAATGAAGATACCTACTGGTACTACCTAGAAGACTTGCCAGACGAATGTGAGGATTACTTTTACGGACCTGACTGTGCATTGTGTGGACGCTTGGCCTTAGCAGATGAGGAGCCAATTTTATATCAGGACCAGAAATACACAATAGTTTATAGGAAGACGGAGGAGCAGAAAACTGAGGGAATTCTTGAAAGATTTTTAAGATGCACTTACTGTTTTAAATATTTTCATCGTACTAACTGCTCTGTACAAATGAATGATTATTCATATTATGAAGCAAAGTGTAATAGGACATGGGCTTGTCCCACTTGTGTACCTGAGTTTGTAATGCCAAGTGTTCAGAAAAAAGATAAAAAGATATCAGAGCTGGATAGCATACAAACTATTCTACTGCTTTTTAAAGCTTTGTATCATTTGAACAATTTTCTTTCGTCAAATACTCTGTTCTTTAGTGTAGCTGAATTTCTGTTTTTTGTGTATGGTGTTTTTGTTAGTTTAATATTCTGTGTTGATGTGGGTTGATTCAAGATATTGTAAGACTTCTGAATAAAATTGGTAATGACTATGTTTTGAATATCTGAATTGTCCACTCTGGTATGTTTTGACTAATGGTTACAATTAGGCATACGAATTTGATGTCTCTGTTTATTGGAATTATTTGTTAAAGTAAGGGTTATTAACAGCGGCGGGGTGGAGCAGTTTGCTAAACATGCACTCTGAACCTACCTCATCAGGAGTTCGATCCTCGCTGGTAAAGTAAGTAAGTGCTGCTTTCCCCTATTTGAGATTTATTCTTGTAGTTGTAAATGTGACTTCGTTCTCTCACTGGGGTGAAACCTGTATGGGTATCCCCTGTGAGATTGGGCATGTTGTTGATTTACCTACTTGCAATTTCCATAATATCTCTCGTAAAAAGCAGCACTGTGTAAAAACGTAATGGGAGAGCCTGCAAAATCCAGAATGTTGAATACGCGGCTGGGTCCTCTCTATGAGCTTGCTCATCTATAGGGGGGATTCCTTCCCAAATTACATACATACAAGGGTTATCCTTTACTTCTGTCTTATTGTTGGAAAGCAGCTTTTTAGTTGAACATTTAACACATGAATAAACTCAATACTCAATAAAGTCTATCAAGTATCTTCCGTGTTATTAAGAATGCAAACCTTACTTGCAGCCTACCAGTTCTCATTTTCAAATCTGCATGTGAGTACAAGATGGCAATGCAAGCATACCGCATCCGCCTCGCTTTTTTTAACAACCTTAAGCATAGAAGGCCGTACCCACTTTTTCGTAATTTTTCAAAGGACTAAAAGTGCACAGGGTCTAAAAATTGTACTTGAGAAGTTTTACACTTAAGGTGTGTTCCGCATACAGTTGTTGGCCACAATACCTAGTTGCTTCATTGGAAGAGAAATGCCTAGAATCAAGTCCCGTTTTTCTACAATTCGCCCCAAACCTCCCACGTCGCTGCTTGATTTATCGAAAAAAAGACCCGTCATTCGACGTGTGAGGTGAATTGAAAAAAGTGAGGGAAAAAGTGGAAAAAATGACGAAACGACGTGGAAGGTCTGGGGAGAATTGTAGAAAAACGGGACTTGACTCTATGCATTTCTCTTCCAAAGAAGGAACTAGGCATTGCGGCCAACAACTGCAGTTGGTAGCAGCTTAGAATACCAGAAAGATTATTTTCCCTTTTAACTTTCACTCCTTGCATGCTATTCATTCATTGATCAGTGCAGTGCACTAATTACTTAACCATAGTCGTAAGTTGCTACTGTAGAGTATAAATACTGCAAAAAAATAGCCAAAAGCTAACTGTTATGCCCAAACGTCCAACAGAAAAAGCCATTTTTAAAGGAAAGTAACTTTATTAAATGGCATAAAAATTTCATGCATAAAATGATGGATTAATTTCAGTACGCTTATTAAAATTTTACTTCTAAAATGCTAAAATGCTTTTATTCTATTATTCTTTTTATTATGTATTAAACTCACTCATACCGAGATTCAAACCCCCTCATGCACATAATTCGGCTTATTGTATTTGACAATTCCTAAATATTTTATTTAGAAGAAAGCAATAGCCCATTAATTGTCAAATCATTTGCCATATCTACACAATTCAGTGGCGTAAGGCTATCAAAGTAGTTAAAAGACCCAAAACATACTTTAATAGTTTCGCAACTTTTACAAAATCTGCGCTCCCATTTAATCACTTTGGGATACTTGCTCCTTTTTGCAACTAAGCTTTGCAATGTTTTCAAGAATTTTTCAGATGCTGTATGTACTTGTGCCATTTCTCCACCTACTTGAATAAGTACATAAATTGCGGTAAAAGCGGCATAAGCAAACACAAAAAGCAAAACAAAGTTTTCTTCTGAACGTTCCAGTCTCAGCATCATGGTAACGGACAGTGCCTGCAGCATAACAAAATACATCACCAGAATAACCAAAAGTACCCTTTGAAACTGATTCATCACTGAGGCCAGTATTTGCAATGTCCTGTATTGAACAGCAATATGGTCCTTTATTAAACCATCGGTGGCAGCTGTGTGCGTAATTCTGAAAACAAATATTACAGATTGAACCAACCAGATTACAAAAATACAAGTATTTGTTCATAACACACTGAGTGTGTATAAAAATTGATCAAAAGTTGACGTCATACCTTTCCAGGTATTCCCGCATTGTTGTAATACACATTGTAAACAATACCGAAAATGTGCAGTTAAATACACCAATAAAATATTGATAAAACAAATGGTTCATGCCTAATAAAAGCACCTTAGTTGTAAAATTTATTGCTGAAAGAGTTCTACGTTTCAAGCCAAAGCTGTCGTGACATTCCAGCAATATCCAATACCCCGCTAAAGTAGGTTTGCATGGGTTTGTCCAATGAAGTACCCAATACCATGGAACAGGGAACAACATATAAGCAAAATGAATATTGTATGGAAAATATGTTTTTAACATTTCGGAAACAGTTTTTCTGTTCCTTTTGTTAGCGCAGATAGCTGGAAAGCGTCGGGCAAATATTAAAAGCCCATTGAAGTACAAGCAAATTTCTTCTGATTTGGAGCCAAGTACAGGTATGTATAATAGGTTATATAGAAAGGTGGCCAGTATAAATCCACAAAGCACCAGGTCTATTAGGATTACATTGGACTTCTTGTAATCTTGAAGTTTTGTGAAGCCACCGACGCAGTAAATGACTAACATAAACATATTGAAAGTTAATAATTTTTTTTTGAATTTTGCTTGTGTGCGGCTAACGTTGGTTGGTATTTTTAATGCCATGTGGGCTTTATCCCAATGCACGTTTATTGTACCAAAAAAGTTGGTGATTTTAAAACACTCGGATACTAACCACAAATGCTTGTTTATCATTTTGAAATATTTTCTAGTACTAGTGTGATCCAACAGTATGTGTCCTCAACAGTATTTTTTGATTTTTAAATATGAGTTATTAAGATGGAATTAGAAAACTTGATAGGGGTGTGTTTGAATTCTGCAAATTTTTTTTGACAAGTTTGCTGCTTGCATGCCTTTTGCATGTCAAATTAACGTCGGATGGAACTCTAAAATAAAGCTTGCAGAAGAAGGGAAGAAATTGAGGACTTTCTAATTTGCGTGTAGATACAAAGCTGCCTTGGAAGTACATTCTAGAATAAGTTTTAGAAATACATTTTATGTTCACACAAGCTACGAATGCCCTTCTGACTCTGATGCAATGTGACCTTGCCTTGGAGAAAGCGGAATGACAATCACAATGCCAAGAAATACACGGAAATATCCAGAACAAATTATAGTATGGGATTATAAATATACATATTTTATATAAACAATTAGTGCCAATGCCGAGATAGCACAGTTACAGCACAACACAGCTTTGTATAAACACGAGAACTTAAAAGTCCTCGATTTCTAGCCTTCTTTTGTAAGCTTTATTGTCGGGTTCCATCTAACATCGCATTGACTTTGAGCAAAATGCCTGGAATCATAAGGAAGGATATCAGCGCCTGGAAGGTTGTTTCATAAGTTAGCACGTATAACTTAAGCTTGCTTTGTCATTTCGTACCCACATAAGCAGATTTGAAAATGAGAACTTTAAGGCTGCAAGCAAGGTTTGCATGCTTTATAACCCGGAAGATACTCTATTCCTTATTATATGATAATATACAGAGCCTAAGTGACGAGGGTCATAGAGGAAAGACTCTGCCCGGGCCGGGACCCGGTTGGGTGCGGCAGGTGCCGGGATTTGCTAGACTAGCCGCTGTATCAATAAAAAAACGAAAATCAAAACTTGTAATATAAAAGTATTTTTGAGTGACATTAACGTCGCTTGCTGCTGCACAGTGAATTTTACCATTCATTTCTTGAAACCTAGTTTCAGGTGATTCGTTGGCTGGTTCAAAATTGTTGGTCAAAATTCTGGATTTTCCATTTCCAGTTTTCTACAATCATTCTTTGCCAATGACAAAACTGATTAAATAAAATTTGTAAATTGAACGATTTTTACGGCTTAACCGTAGTTGTTAATTTTCTACCTTAATTTTGGAAAAATGACTCGGAGAAAAAAGGACCTAAATATGGATATCTTATATTGAACAAAGGCAATGGATACTTTGTAAAAGCTAATCACTTATTCGTTTTACTTGAGAAATCGTTCCAATTTACTTTTAACTAATTTAGTGCATAAATTGAACTTGGGTTTCGTTTAAAACGATTGTTAGATCCAAGCACTTGACCTCTTGCATTGAACATCAGATCAGAACATCTGATCAGTTCAAAGACAGATAATATGTTCAAACACTATTTATCAATTGAGCGGCAACGGGTTTGAAACCAAACAAAAATGGACGTATTCTTGTTCTCAAGAAAATACAATGTTGGAGACAGAGCTAACAACGAGCCATTTTGCAGAACACGGATGCGCATAAGCGAGACAACTAACGGTGTGCTCACCCTGTTGAATATTCACCAAAATCGCATTACTGTAGACTAAAGGAGGTTTAAATTACTTTCACGGAGATCTCAAATTGTGAAACATTCGAACTACAAGCAAAGTCTGCCCAAAGACGCAAGCTGCGAAAAATGAGCAACTGCCACTTTCTTCTGAAACTAGCAAATTGGAATCAGCCACTCTTACAAATCAACCTTCGATATAACGTTAACCTAAGTATGATAAAAGTCGATACCTACGTCGCACAAAGTCGGCTAAAAATTCTGGCAGAGTAGTTAGAACAGTTTGAAAAGACGGATTTCAGAAATTGAAGCAATTTCAAGGCTAAAGTAAACCGAAACAACATTCCGTTGGATAGTAAATTTTTCAACTTGTCGCCGTTGCAGAATGTATGCTTTAAAAGTCGCTTCTGGTCAATGTCTGAAACTGAGCGCTTCAAATGGAATTTTTTGATAAGTTGGTCGAAAAACGAGGGAAGAGGCGTCAAAAAGATTCACACAAATTTGGGCTTGCCTTGATAACTTAAACTTTCTTTGGGGCATAGGTTGAGTTTTGATCACCATATAAAACTCGAGAAAATTGAAACTTTATGGCAAATTTACCCGTATGATTTTGACAAAATTGAAACGCGTGATGCTGTGTTACGTGATCTTGGAAAGCCAAACAAAGCTTTGATAAATATCAACCACAGGAAATTTAAAGCCTTTTATACAGGAATGGATTAGACTCTGCGTAGACTGCACGAAGTATATTTCTGTTGATTCTTACGAGCTGTCATATTTCAAGCTAAAAGTCATAAGAACTATCGTCGGTCAAGCACTGGACAAAATAAATTCGGCTGCCTTTCAGTTGTGTCAATCGAAAGAGATATTGCATAACAGCTCGATTTTGAAGAAACCATGAACGATTTAATTCAAAAGTCACAAAGAAAACTGGTAACGCATAGAAGATTTGTAATCAAACCAAAATTACTTTATCTGCACTAGGGTAGAAATCTAGTTAAGTAAGCATACAAACATATAGTTATGTAAACGCCTAGAACGTATTACAATAGTATTCAGAACATGCTTTTTTCTAATTGCATTTAGTATTTCTCCAATCTGCATAAGATCCTAGTTTTGCCCGGGCCGGGACTTTTCTCACTTAGGCACTGATAATATAACGAACTGTTTACCTTTTTTCTTTTTTGTATATTAAGTGAATACGTTTTACAACCTTTGTCTTTTTTGGTATTTCAGTGAGCATGTAAACAACCGACAACCCTTGAGCTATCAAGGACCAGTTGCATAAGCGACCAGTACAAATTACTTAACCGTAATTAATTATGCTCTCAGTTTAGAGCCTATCTAGTTTGGCAGGTATGGGAGCCGGGAGCCGAGAAAACAGATCGTATCGTAAGAAGGCGTTTTCCATTAAAATTTATATTTCTTGGCATTGTGGTTGTGGTTCCGCTTTCTCCAAGGTAAGGTCACATTGCCATTGCATCAGAGTCAAAAGGGCATTCAAAGCTTGTGCGAATATAAAAAGTATTACTAAAAAGTTAATATAGAATGCACTGTCAAGGCAGCTTCATATCAACACGCCAACTTGAAAGTCCTCGATTTCTTGCCTTCTTCTGCAAGCCTTATTTTAGACTTCCACCTCACATTATTTTGCCATTGCGCAAAAGACCTGGAAGCAGCAAACTTGTCAAAATTTAATAAATTTAAAAATTTAAATTTAACTGTGGTATTCAAACACAACTAGTTAAAATTTTCCTATTCCATCTTAATTACTCATATTGAAAAATCAAAAATACTGTTGAGGACACATACGTAGGTTTGTTTTGGATCACGGTAGTTCTAAAAATATTTTAAAATGATAAACAAGCATTTGTGGTTAGTGTCCGAGTGTTTTAAAATCACCAACTTTTTCGGTACAGTAAATGTGCATTGGGATAAAGCCCATATGGCACTAAGAATACCAACCAACGTTAGCCGTGCACAAACAAAGTTTAAAAAGCAATTGTTAGCTTTCGTTTTGTTTATGTTGGTCATTTACTGTGTTGGTGGGTTCACAAAACTTCAAAATTATGAAAAGTCCAATGTATTCCTACAAGACTTGGTGCTTTTTGTTTTTATACTGACAAGCTTTCTGTATAACCAATTTTACATACTTGTACTTCGCTCCAAATCAGAAGAAATTTGCTTGTATATTAATGGTCTTGTAATATTTGCCCGACGCTTTCCAGCTCTCTGCACTAACAAAAAGTACCGACAAACTGTTTCTGTTTCCGAAATGTTAAAAACATATTTTCCATACAATATTCATTTTGCTTCGGTATTGTTCCCTGTTCCATGGTATTGGGTACTTCATTGGGCAAACCCTTGCAAACCTACTTTAGCGGGGTATTGGATATTGCTGGAATGTCACCAGAGCTTTGACTTAAAAAGTGGAACTCTTTCAGTAATAAATTTTACAACTAAGGTGCTTCTTTTGGGCATGAACCATCTGTTTTTTCTATATTATGTTAGTATATTTAATTGCACATTTTCCGTATTGTTTACAATGTGTATTACAACAATTCGGGAGTACGTGGAAAGGTATGAGGTCATATATTTCACAATTTTTTTGAACGAACTCAGTGTGCGTATAAACGCGTATTTTGAGCAAAGATTTACTTGTATTTTTGTAATATGTAATATTTGGTTTCAGAATTAGGAACACAGCTACCACCGGGTGTTTGATAAAGGACCGAATAGCTGTTCAATACAGGACATTGCAAATACTGGCTTCAGTGATGAATCAATTTCAAAGGCTACTTTTGGTTATTCTGGTGACATGGTTTGTTGTGCTGCAGGCAGTGTCCGTAACTATGTTGTTAAGACTAGAAGGTTTAAAAGAAAGCTTTGTTGTGTTTGGTTTGTTTGTTTATGCTACATTCGCCGCAATGTATACATTTATTCAAGTGGGTGGAGAAATGGCACAAGTACATAAAGCTTCTGAAAAATTCTTAGAAACACTGCAAAGCTTAGTTGCGCAAAGAAACAAATATGGAAAAGTAATTAAATGGGAGCGCAGATTTTGTAAAAGTTGCACAACTATTAAAGTATGTTTTGGGTCTTTTAACTACTTTGATAACCTTACACCACTGAATTGTGTGGATATGGCAAATGATTTAACAATTAATGCGCTATTGCTTTCTTTTTAATAAGAATTTAGGAATTGTCAAATACAACAAATCAATTATGTACAGTTCATGATATAATTGTAATGTATAATAGTAACAAACTTAAAGTTTGTGAAGGAATGAAATAATATTTAAGGGGATAGTACAGCAGCAATTTTTATTTGGAGTTTTGATGCAACCTGCTTAAGGTTTTTGATGATATCTCAACTTTTGAGCCATAACTTTCCACACATAACCACTCAAAGAAGTATTTTAATCGAAATAATAATTTACAAAAAAATAATGGTTGAGCTTCTGACTTTCCTTTTGTTTGGGTTTTTTTAGACAGTGCGGCAAGCGTTCTTATGCATGTTTTGGGACAGTTACAAAGCTGTGCATGATATACGCTAAGTATGAACGATCCCATTTTGTTATCAAGCAATTTTGATAGGTATGTCGTGTTCTGAGAAGGAGTTTTGGTGTTTTTACCTTTTTTTTAGCATTTCGTCAAAATTTGTGTACATGTACACTATGGAATTGTGAGTTCAAAAATAGTATTCTTTTGGTTCCAGGGTGACGATATCACTGTCAAATTGATGACCAAATGTGACCAATTTCATAGTTTTTGAGAAATCCTAGAATTTTTGACGTTTTTGATTATAACTTTTGTGTGCATCAGAATCAGGAAAATCGCCGGGAGAGCCATCCTGGTTTTTTTAATGCTTGTCTCAACAAAACAAACCACAAGACGAAATTCAGTTCCACGGTGGAGATATTTGGAAAAATGTATGGACAAGTATACCAAACTTGACAGAATCCATCGTGCCAAAAGTAATCGATTGCTGCTTCCGTCTTCTGCATCCAAACTATCTAGCTGATATACGAAATTAAAGCCGATGCAAAACTCTAGGATCCTATTTCCCAGTTTTTTGAAATACTCACTTGAAAGAAAGTTATGACCATATTTGTAAAGTGGTGCAATTTTGCCCATAATGGACCGTTTGACTAATATGGTCATAACTTTCTTTCAAGTGAGTATTTCAAAAAACTGGGAAATAGGATCCTAGAGTTTTGCATCGGCTTTAATTTCGTATATTAGCTAGATAGTTTGGATGCAGAAGACGGAAGCAGCAATCGATTACTTTTGGCACGATGGATTCTGTCAAGTTTGGTATACTTGTCCATACATTTTTCCAAATATCTCCACCGTGGAACTGAATTTCGTCTTGTGGTTTGTCTTGTTGAGACAAGCATTAAAAAAATCAGGATGGCCCTCCCGGCGATTTTCCTGATTCTGATGCACACAAAAGTTATAATCAAAAACGTCAAAAATTCTAGGATTTCTCAAAAACTATGAAATTGGTCACATTTGGTCATCAATTTGACAGTGATATCGTCACCCTGGAACCAGAAGAATACTATTTTTGAATTCACAATTCAAAAGTGTACATGTGTACCAATTAAGAGGAAAATCGGAGAAGGTGCCCAAAAAAAGGTAAAAACACCAAAACTCCTTCTCTCTGTATGCTTGGTGCAAGTTGAGCACACTTACGTACACACATTGTCTAGCCTGCCAAGTTATGCGATGGAAAATGTAAAGGCTGGTTTTTTTGCTGATAGAGAAGAACAGCAGCAGCAAAAACCTTGTACGCATTTTAGAGCATTAGGAAAGGCAATCGATTTGCTACAAGCTTTTTTCACGCTCTTGAACAGCAAAATGAATATCATGACTCATTCACTGAATGAATGATTCATGTATCATTTTATTGCAACGCAGCTTTCTCCTGTGCTCTTTTTTGTTTATAATACAGCTTTGCTGCTGTTTTACCTGATAATATAGCAGTTGTCTCGTTGTTTTTTCAGCGGTTCATTCATCACTACCAAAGATACAATATTGACTTTTGTTAAGTACTTCTTGTGTACTGTCACCCCTATATAAAAATAACAATAGCCGTTATATACCTTGTTGTTTCATATATATTTATTTATGTTTTATTATATTAATAAATCATATATTTTCAAGTCACACAAACCCTCGCTATTTCTTTTTTCGGTAATTACCAGTAAAAATGGCAAACCAATTTGCTTGCACATTTACATGCAAGAAAAAAGCGAAAACCTGACGACGTATTTTTAAAAGCCCGAATTTATCAAAGAAATATTATTTGGCCTTGCCGACACAGTAAAGCTGTATAAATAGAATGAAGTAGAGTTTGATGGGCAACTTGAGACCGATATTTTGTGGATGTTTTCATTGTAACGCATTCAGAATTGCTATTTTTCTGGTCGCAAATTTCTCATTTATGTAGCAAAATAGTTCAAATAGTGCCAGATATTGAAAAAAAGGCCTGTTTTCTTTTTGCGTACATATTTGAATATGTTTTGAATGCATTTTGGAAACTATTGTCATAGTAAAAAGCGTCATGACTATTTTTTGATTTTTTAAAATAAGTGTAGTTAAGATGGAATAGGGAAGCGTAAAACTGGTTGTGTTTAAAAACTGCAACTAATTTTTTTGGAGAAGTTTGCTATTTCCAGATCTTTAGCAGAATGTCAAAGTAATGTCAGATAAAACTCTAAAATAAAACTTGCATAAGAAACTAAGAAATCGAAGACTTTTAAGTTTGTGTGTTGATACAAAGCTGCCTTGACTGTGCATTCTAGAACAACTTTTTAGAAATACCTTTTACATTCGTACAAGCTTTGAATGCCCTTTTCACTCTTATGCAATGGCAATGTGACATTGCCTTGGAGAAAGCGGAACCACAATCACAATGCCAAGAAACATACGGAAATACCACGAACTAATTATAATTTGGGATTAAAAATAAGCATATTTTATATCAGCATATAGTGTCAATGCCAAAATAGCACGTTATTGTCACAAAGCTTTCACTGATTTGCGTCATTCTAAACATTCCAGTACTTTCTTATATCATAAGAAGGCTTTTTAATGAAAATTTCTTGACATTGGGATTGTGGTTCCGCTTTCTCCAAGGAAAGGTCACATTGCCATTGCATCAGAATCAAAAGGGCATTCAAAGCTTGTGCCAATATAAAAGGCATTACTAATAAGTTAATATAGAATGCACTGTCAAGGCAGCTTTGTATCAACACGCGAACTTAAAAGTCCTCGATTTCTAGCCTTCTTATGCAAGCTTTATTTTAAAGTTCCATCTGACATCACTTTGACATTGTGCAAAAGGCCAGGCAGCAGCAAACTTGTCAAAATAATTTACCTGCAGTATTTAACACACAACCAGTTTAAGTAGGTATGGTTTGGATCACAAGAGTACTAAAAAATCTTCAAAAATGATTAACAAACATTTGTGGTTAGTATCCGAGTGTTTTAAAATCACCAATTTTTTTGGTACAGTAAACGTGCATTGGGATAAAGCCCACAGGACACTAAAAATACCAACCAACGTTAGCCGTGCACAAGCAAAGTTTAAAAAGAAATTATTAGCTTTCGTTATGTTTATGTTATTCATTTACTGTGTTGGTGGGTTCATACAACTTCAAAATTACAAACAGTCCAATGTATTCCTACAAGACTTTGTGGTTTTTGTTTTTATACTGACCAGCTTTCTGTGTGACCAATTTTACATACTTGTACTTCGCTCCAAATCAGAAGAAATTTGCTTGTATATCAATGGGCTTGTAATATTTGCGCTACGCTTTCCAGCTCTCTGTGCTAACAAAAAGAAGAGAAAAACTGTTTCCGAATTGGTAAAAACATCTTTTCCATACAGTATTCATTTTGCTTCGATATTGTTCCCTGTTCCATGGTATTGGGTAGTTCATTGGGCAAACCCTTGCAAACCTACTTTAGCGGGGTACTGGATATTGCTGGAATGTCACCAGAGCTTTGCCTTAAAAAGTGGAATTCTTTCAGTAATAAATTTTACAACTAAGGTGCTTCTTTTGGGCATCAATCATCTGTTTTTTCTATATTATGTTAGTATATATAACTGCACAATGTCGGTATTCTTTACAATGGGTATTACAACAATTCGGGAATACTTGAAAAGGTATGAGGTCAACCTTTTCATAAATTTTTTTGAAGGCACTCGGTGTGCGTATAAACGCGTATTTTGAGCAAATATTTACTTTTTTTGTAATATGTAATAATTGGTTTCAGAATTACGGACACAGCTACCACCGGGTGTTTGATAAAGGACCGTATTGCTGTTCAATACAGGACATTGCAAATACTGGCTTCAGTGATGAATCAATTTCAAAGACTACTTTTGGTTATTCTGGTTACATGGTTTGTTGTGCTGCAGGCAGTGTCCGTAACTATGTTGTTAAGACTAGAAGGTTCAAAAGAAAACATTGTTGTGTTTGGTTTGTTTGTTTATGCTACATTCGCCGCAGTGTATACATTTATTCAAGTGTGTGGAGAAATGGCACAAGTACATAAAGCTTCTGAAAATTTGTTAAAAACGTTGCAAAGCGAAGTTGCACAAAGAAGCAAATATCCAAAAGTGTTTAAATGGGAACGCAGATTTTGTAAAAGTTGCGCAACTATTAAAGTACGTTTTGGGTCTTTTAACTACTTTGATAACCTTACGCCACTGAATTGTGTGGATATGGCAAATGATTTAACAATTAATGCACTATTGCTTTCTTTTTAATAAGAAGTTAGGAATTGTCAAATACAACAAATCAATTATGTACAGTTCATGATATAATTGTAATATATAATGGTAACAAATTTAAAGTTTTTGAAGGAATGAATTAATACTTAAGGGGATAGTACAGTAGCAATTTTTATTTGGGTTTTTTGATGCAATCTACTTAAGGTTTTTGATGTTATCTCAACTTTTGTGAAATAATTTTCCACACATAACCACTCAAAGAAGTATTTTAATCGAAATAATAATTTACAAAAAAATAATGGTTTGTATGTTGTAACCAAGGTAATAAATATAGTGTACGACTAACACATGTAAAATTAAAATATAAAATGAACACTAGCAACGAATTGAACATAAGTGGAACTTTTCTTGAAATTTTTTTATCTGTTTTCTTTAGAGGATGTAAACCTTACCAGAGTGCAAGCAACAGTTTTGGCCAAGGCCAAAAAATCTTCTTACTTTCAAGTTTTGTCCTGTCCTCTGTTAATACTTTTCACCTCAAACATAACAGTTTCATTCTCAGAAGCAAACACATGATCTTTTCCATCATTTTTATGTCTTTTGGGGTACACTTTTGGAAGTGTGTATGTTCACAAAGTTAGCCAACTACCCGTCGGATACCTGTTCTAAAAAATTAGCGTGCCGTTAGTGTTCTATGAATTGAATAAAAGTTACACACGATGTCAGGTTTCTTTTATCTCCTCCAAAAATCTCAACTTTATTTATATTTCTCTCAAATATACTCTCAGGACAGGAAATAAAACCTTTTATTTACTCGAAATCTGTAATTAGCTTTTCAAAAAGAAATCAAAAACTCAATTATCAAATTGATCGCAGTTAACGGAAAAATCTCTACTAAAAATCTACTTCCAAATCAAAAAGTAAAAGTTGTGCTGAAAAGTGAAGAATGAACAGCAAGTTGAAAAAGGAGGATGATGCAATATTCCGTCCGTTGCTCGTCGTCATAAGATTCAAAAAGTGCACTGGAATTTTCGTTACGCTCCGCTTTTCAGGCATCCCACGCATCACCGGGTTCCTCACCTTGCTTCTAAAATAAAAAACAGGCATGCTGCCCAGTATCTCACATTGCCCAGAAAATCATATGTTTCATAAACTCCCAGACAGAGTCTTTGTTGCTTTGTCTTCAGTGTTCATTAAATGTACTACATTTGCCCTGTAAAATGATAAATCAAAACAACACGATAAAATTCTTCAACTGATTCACAATCTGGCTCTGGCTTCATTCTTTTTACATCTTGAAAAGTATTCCGTTCTTCATTTTCTATTCCCGATGACGATATCAGCTCTCCATATAAACCGTAGAATCTGTGGAGTTTGGCATAATTGTAAATTAAATATAAATTTTAGGTTCAACAGTCTTTGGTGTACAGGTACAACAAAAGTTTTGTCTTTGAGCTCTTCAGCTTTACTCATTTTGCATTCAAGCTCAACACATCTGTCAATGCTGAGCTTCAGCAGTTCTTTGTTTGGGTATGTTCAGGCAACGGAGCATGCGCTTCAATAGTCTTAAATGAATACATGCTTTGGGAGAGTTACGATGCTATGCATGATATACGTTAAGTATGAAAGGTCCCAATCTGTTATCAAGCAATTCTGATAGGTATGTCGTATTCTGTATGCTTAGTGCAAGTTGAGCACACTTACACAGGTTGACTTGCTAAGCTATATGATAAAAAAGGAACGAATTTTTTGCTGCTACAGAAGAAACAGCAGCAGCAAAAACTGATATGCACTGTGCAGCGTTATATACGGCTACAAACTTTTTCTTTGGACTTTTGAACAGCAAACTGAATATCATGTATCATTTTATTTCAATAATGCAGCTTTCTCCCGTGTGTATAATTGTGCTTAAATACATCGTTTTATATGTTTGAAGCAGCTTTGCTTCTGTTCTACCTGAAAAGATTGAAGTTGTTTTGTTGTTTTCAGCAGGAATATTGACAACGGATCAGCGTTACCTACTCCGACCGCTAGATGTTTCCGGCAAAGATATATTACGACATTACATTACGACAACGCCAAATAGTACATTGATTTGTGTAAAATATTGCTCAGATAAAGCCAATCCATTTATAATAATCTGATACATTTTTTATTATGAATAACATCAGCTTTGAAAAGAAAATGTATTAACATTTTTTTCAACTCGAGCTTCCTGTTGAGATAAGAAACATACATTTCATTTCAACATTTCAACTTTGCTTTCTAGCGAGTAAATGTAGAATACAAACGCGTGTAAAAAGGATGCGCATGATATGATGTTCACTAAAATGTATATACGAACGGTTTGAAGAATTTTTGCTAAAATAAATTCAACATTAGGGCGTCTGTCATTGTAGTATGCACAGAAGCATTGCCGCAATAATATCCGCAGTAAACTGTTTGTTGGATTAGAATTATAAGTGTATGCGTAGTTACTAGACTTTACGTTTTTGTAAAACATTCCATTAATATTTTTACTCATGCACAAATATCAGGTAGACTTACAAACCTACAGTATTTTACAATTTATGAAATTTCACAGAGCTGACTAAGGATTTCCATTTTGCTTTAGTATACTTTTAGGCTTCCTCCACAGCATAAACATATTACGTGTCACTACTATGATAAACCTTTTAGATACTTTTGCTATTCTTTTTTCTCTGGATAAGCTCAGTATAAGTTCGAGTTAAATTTGATCACAATACATTATTTGCCTGCTAATTGTTTTAGCATAAACAATATTTTGCAAAAAAATACTCTGATTTCTCTTTGCTGAACAGAAGCGACTGCCATGCAAACGCAAAAACGGGTAAACGTACTAAAACGTTTCTGATAAATAGTGACAAATATTATTTGCTGTAAAATCTACTAAAAACTAGAAACAAGTAAAACGTCAAATATGTCTTGAAAGAGAAAACAAAGATTGAAAACTACCAATTAATCATAATTTAAAATACACAATTAAAATAGTCTACAATTTACAAAAACTGTCCAAATAACCAAACAATTGGGTACATTGTTATTGCCTGTCTGTTTTAAAGAGCTTTTCCTTCCTGAAAATTGTTGGAACATGAAGTCGTTCTTCTAAACGTGCTATGAGTTTCTAAACAACTAGAATAACGGTAAATTAAATCTTTTAAAACGGTAAGCCTACGGAAGTTTGACTTTTAAGTCGCTCAAATATTATAGAGACTGAAGTGTGTAAAAACTGGTACGAGGTATTTTCTAGAATTCAAACACAAAAAAATTCTCATTTTAACAGCAACAAACTTTTACAACATTCTGTTGAAATTAATTCTTATGCATGAATCATGCAGCATGATTATTAATTTCAGAAACTTTTATCTTAATTAGCAGCTCTGCTAAAATTTGAAGAAAGAAACTCCAGTGATAATGTAATATAATTCTACTTGGCCACTTCTAACATTCATATGGATGTAACAATTTTTTCTATCTTTAACACAAAATCCCGTTATTTTTGTAAGTAGTACACATCCATTTTCAAGCTCTATACAGTATCCAGTGTTTAGTCATGATAAAGCGCAAGAATCTTCAAAAATCTGCAAACAACAACAAAAGGTTTTACCATTAGCTTAATATACTCCGGTACACATTCATAATCTAAAACAGCAACGCTTACCTCCATTATTTGGTCTTTGGATACTACTAACGTCAAATATTTAACTGTTCTAGCCGATCATCCAATCATTTGCTTGCTATTTACTTGAAAGACAATACGATGTTTGCAAATTGGCATGTTTCTTCAGGTAAGCTTTAAGGTTCAGGGCGACCAAAATGACCCATGCTGGTGGAAAGTGGTAATCTGTTAAAATAATCCCAATTTTAAATATCTTTTTCAGCAGCACTAAATTTACATTATGCTTATTTATTCTTATAGGAGCTCTAAGCACTTTAATTCATACCATATCTGTTAAGCTTATGGGTTTGTTCATCCAACTGAACATCATCGTCTTGGCATTTTTTTCAGGAATCAGAATTGCTGCTGGAAAATGTGAAACTGGTCTATTTTCCCAAGCATGTTGTCAGGTTTTGTATAGACTTCAATTAGAACGGCATTCTTTGAAACGTTTCCGTTTGTTAGCGGTCGAGTTTATCATACCCAAACCCAAATTAAAGTGGGCGAATTGAACTGTGCACTTTGGGCGAAAAATTCCAAAATGCTAAGAAATTCAACACCGCAAACCGATTAAAACGTCATTTTTACTTTTTAGAATGAATAGCTATATTTTTTAAATTCCTCTTACCTGGAGTGTTACTCGCGACATGGTTAAGCACCAAAATAAAATGTATGTGGTCATCAATTATAATACCTGTAATATTTATAAGAGTTTTCTTACTCAACCCGATCAATCATTTTTACAACATATTATGGAAAAAGTGTTTGAATAAAAGCACTCAAAATTTTGTAAAAAGCGTAACAAACTTTATTAAAAGTTGGTAACAAATTAAATAGCTATTTTCACTCCTTTTCTCACCACTAGCCACCTGCTGATCACAAGCTTCACAAAAAAAAACAAACTGATGTTTTTTGGGCTTGTGTGAACTCAGCGCTGTGTGCTGGTGCATTATGAGATGTTTTCTATGAATTTGGGTATGCGCATCTGGCAATCTTTTCTCTTTGTTGATGGAACGCGTCTCGTTTAGAGAATGCATGCATTGACAAAAATGCATATTTAGAGTTTTTAGCTTTTGAACATTTGAAGTATTTTTTAAAATCAAATGGGATTAGCTATTAAAGGGGAGTTACTAAAGTGCACCCCTACGCACACCCACTCCCAAGACGCACCCTCTAGAAAACCTAAAAATAGACCTTACTTAACTAAACAAATCGATAGACTGGTCAAGGATTTTTACATTATCTAGTATTGTCCAAGCCCAACTAAACATCGCGATTCAGTTCTGTACCCTTCGTTTAAACCCAACTGTAAATTGCGATTCAGTTCCATGAATCTCATCCAAACCCATCTGAAATATAGCTATTCTTTCCAGATAAAATTCCGTCAACCAATGTCTCATTTAACCCCAACTTTCGGCAACAACCAGAAATGATCTGTTCGTAGAGTAGGTGTGACTCGGCAGTGGGAAGTGTGTGTAGAGCTGGGGGAGCATTTTGTGTGTAGGGATGCCTGGCAGGGGTGATGATGTGTTTTGGGGGTATGGGTGCATTTTGGGGGTATGGGTAGGGGAGCGTAAATAAGTTCAAATGCAGAACAGAACATTCAATATACAACATATTATGTACAAATTATTATATATACATTAGTAGACTTTTATAAAAAAACAAAAAATAAATCATACATCATATGCATAATGTGTAATACATATACGTTAAAATACGTTTCCCAATATATATTTCCCAAACGCATATGATTCATAATTGTTGTGCACACCAACAATTTCCTGATATTGTAAAAAACAAAAAATAAAAATCTCATGTAGGCCAGCAAATCAGTCAAGCTGTCAAAAATAACCAAGTCAAATCTAATCCTATAAAAATCATTTTCTAAAATAGGAAGTTTTAACTCACTGTGATAAAAGAATAAGTTTTTGCATGATATGATTTTTTTCATCCATATAAAAATGTTTGCTCTGCCATGAGCATTTTTAACGAGCTATGAGAAAGGTAATTGAATACAAGCTTATTACTGATCTAGTTTAGGATAAAAAAATTGCTTTATTATTGCTCTCACTGGCACACACATAAAATACACTGGGTGAAATCATCTTTTACATTGCTATTAACTTAAAATTTGTAAACTATTCACATCACAACCACTTACAACTTCTTAGAAAACGCAGAGCATCAGCAATATTCTAATTCATAATGAAAAACTTTTTTAATTTACAGAAATATTCTGCTACCGCCTCAACAGATCAACAGACAACCGCAGTCAAGCACAGAAATCTTGCAACTGGCACGCTTTTAATTACTTTTGAGAGGATTTGAATTGAGTTTTTATCCACATTTATCTACATCTATTGTAGTGTGTTTGGATACTTGGCTTTAGAAACGGGCGTTCTGGCAACGTAATAGTTGGTTTGTTGTGCCAATGTGGATACAACATAGGCTTAGAAGGTAGTTCTTTTTTATTAAAAAAACTATTCAATCTAAATAGAAACCTGTTTTGTGGCCGCAACGCCAGCCCACTTACATATTCCTACAAAAATGAAAAAGCATTGTCCTAAAGCTGTTTGATGATAGAATAGTGCTCTGTGGCATGTAAGTAAATGCTGAACTGTTTTGCTGTGCTTTTGTGGGTAGAACCAATCAGACTAGATTGACGCCATCCTGTAGTCAAAAATCGCTTGTGATTAGTAGCACGCTACAATATGACTAGATGTAAGCTTTTAGCTGTATGGCTGGTTGTAATTTGCAAGAAGAGTTGGTGAATGAAAATGTAGAAAGAAAGTGTAAAACTACTTTACAGCTATAATAATTCCTAAAACTTACCATTATACTATGCAATAGTTAAATTTTGTATTTATCGTAAGGCGAAAAACATGGAGAATGCAGTGTAGTGGTGAGCCATTTCATTTGTTAATATGACATTTATGACCCAAACTGAAAACGAAAAAATAAATTGAGTAAAAATGCATGGATATTGTATTTTGTCAAAACTGAAAAATATTGCAATTTCTTCAACCTACCATGCCAATGCACTGTCATTCAAAAGGCTGCTTTCATAATTGCTAGTATATAATCTCACTTATTAATGTGGCAATGGCTGAGAATCTAATGAATTCTTCCAAACCGTTTTTGTTTACACATGCACTAAAGTTCAGTCCCAAATCAAGTATATTGTGCGTAGGCAGTTTTGGTTCATGCGTATGCTCCTATTGCTACTAAGAAATCAGGTTTTAGTTGAAGCTTACGTGAATGGGATAAAAAATTGGAGGAATTTCTACCAGCAAAAACAAGTTATGTATATATTATTTGGGGTAGGTATGTAGTTGGTATTTTAAAAAAATATGAATCAAACATACATTATGCGTGTTATTTCTGTCGTTTTGATTTTTTTAAACAAATAGCTTTAATTCCGAATGATGAATAATGCCACCTTTCAAATACCACCGCTTTAGTTAGTAGCTCTTAGGCACAATAAAATTAACAAAGTAAGTTTTATTTTCATTTATTTCATAAAAAAGTTCATATAGTTCAATTTGAGAAATTATAAAGTACTAAAATACAAGATACAACTATTTCTGCAATTATAATAGCGTTTTTATTAGCTGATAATATTTCAAGCAGTGTTGTGCAAAAACTCAATAGCCATTTAAATATCTCTGAACAAGTTGGCATGTTATCATTAAATATAACAGGCAAGTTCTCAACCTCACATTTTTCACCGAAACTGAATCATGAATCTTAATTGCTTAGCCCAAGCATCTGCTCCAAAAAGCTGATAGCAGAGAGCTCATGAACACACTCGTGCACTCGTGTTTTTCTATTAAAGTGAAGTGAATAGCTTGTGCATGTGTTTTGGCTTCAAGCCGACAAATAATATTCAGCAGGTATTCGCTTTGTAAAATTTATACTTGGCTCTGACTGCTTGCTCTTTTCTCTGTTGACGTTTAGTTTTAGCATGTTCTAGGCCCAGTAAAAACTCAAACGAGAAGACAAAATTTGCCCAGAAAAAAATAACAGTTGAATACTGCCTCTGTACAATTTTAATTTAGGTTCAGATCAGCTTGTATTTTAACAGGGAAAGCAAAATGTGATAAGTATTCAAAATCGAATCGAATGCGTAGGGTTGATGTCATTAGCTTACTTTATTGTACTCCAGTAATAAATTTTGTTTATTTCGTTACACACTTAAAGTTCTTTTTTCTAATTTGATTTCATATAAATTGTACTATATCTGTATGGACTCGTTTCGCACACAATCACCAACAAAACATCATACAATTTATTTTTTAAATGAAATAACATAGAAAACATATTTAAATTAGGGATTTGAAACAAATAACAAAAAATTATAATAAAACTGATCTTCCTTTGAACATTCTACGTGAGTACGATGTTTGTTGATTATGGCTTGAGATCATGAAAATGTATTGAAATTGATACCAATTTTTTGCCTCAAGATTAAAACGAAGCTGAGATATTACAATGTAGTCAACGCTTTATGACTCCGGCATGTGGACTTATTATTTTGTTTATCCGCTTTAATCTAGGTATTCATGTTTTGGTTGTTCTTATCTACACAGGAACTTAAAAAGTTGTCTAAAAATCCACTGAATGCATTTTCTAAGTGTCCAAATCATTTTTTGGAAATGTTTACAAAACTGTATTTGTGTAGTAGGTAGCTAGGCCCGAGTCTCAGGACTTGTTCCAGTGAAACACAAAAGCATGACGACAAGAACAAGTTTAGTTCGTACACGTGTGAAAGAGTAATGCATATGTGTCAATAATGAACATAAAAAACTGGTTTCTAGGATGTTGCTGGCATAAAATGAATTCTTATCGATTTTTTTCGCTGCATTTTGGGTGAGCATTTAATAAAAAAAGGATGAATATTTGTTTTAGTAAGCAAAATCAATCGTTTACGAGTTTAGTCAGTTTAGTGCAAATTCCATGTAAATAAAAAGCGGGACCAAAATTCTGCAAGGAGTAGCAAACGCATATTATGTGCTACCTATATATTATGTAAAGACTTTGATGCAGTTTAATCATCATTCTGTTTACTGTAATATTAAAAAGGAAAATTGTTGCGTGCCAAAAAAGTTGTTATCTGCGTAAATGACAAAAAAGGCTGAAAACAGGGTACATAATTTATTCTCAGCAAGTTTTCAGTTGATGGATAAAAATGTTTTTATTTAGTGCTACATTGTAATCTTAGTCATACCTAAAAAACTCGTTTTCTGGTAAAGTACCTTCAAATGAATGAAACAATGCGATTTTCTAAAAGTACACATCAATCCGATTTATATTTCATACAGTAATAATAACATAGTAAAGCATTTTATTTTTTTCCTTTCGACATATATACAAATATAAGTGTGCAATGTGCAACAATTGCAAAAAAACATGGATTAAGATTTAATGTATGCATAAAAGTTTTAAACCTTTTAAAACTGAAACATTATTCAAGAAGAAAACAAAAAATATTTTTCAATTTACAAGAAAGCTTATGCTAGTATGTTGGTAGTATAAGTTCAGTGTTGTTGTTTCCAAAGTGATCGCCCAGGCTAGCAACTTCCTTTTCCATGTTCGTTACAAGCTTCTTACACAACTCGTTGTTCATTATAGATTCAACTCCCATCACAGCAAACCGAATGTGGTCTTTGTATGAAAATATCAGAGTATACACACCTGCGGTATTAACAAATTACCATTATAAATACTTGATATACATTTGTTATCAAAATGCTATAAAATGCAAACTTACCTAAGGATCCATGAGGGCGACCTACTGACAAATTAAAATCCTGACACGGATATCCAGCAAAGTTAAAGTCCTTCTTTTCCCCGGCAATGTTGCTAACACAAAAAGGCAGCGTATCCATCACAGGCAATTTAGATCTCAAAAAACTGGGTAGTGCGGCAAGAAAATTGATGTTGTATTCAAAGAGAATGGGCTGTAAGTTATTCCCTCTTAAGTCTGAATAAAGGTTGTCCAAACTTGCAAGGCGTTGAAATTGGTCCGTGAATAACTCCGCAGTTGTTAAGATTCCCACATACATGTGGTTAATCAAGATTGTTGGATGGTTTTCTTTAGGCAGCGAAATGGGTATCCGGAGAAAATTTGGATATACAAATTTGGGGTAGTGACTACTGATGAATTTTAGGCTGGCTTGTGAAACCACATCCATAAGAACAGACGCTGTACGCACATTTAATCTGCACGCAGCCTGCTTGATACTGTCAATTGACAAATTCGTACTATATGCCACACATAGTTTAGCGTCGTTAAAATTGTTGTTCCTCCAGGGATGTTGGAGAAATTCTGTTCGAAACCGCAGCATGTCGTAAGTATTCTTAGCTAAGAAAAATGGAAAAAAGCAATTACATATCCAACTATTCCAACTATTTTCACTCTCACTTTCTTTTGCTGTACACACTGCTTTTTTCCCAAAACCCTCCACTACCAACTTGACAAACGATCTTCCATCTAAAATCAGATGGTGTGCCCTGATGCCTATGATGGTACTTTTTGTGTTATTTGGAAGCTTAAATATTACAATGTCCCAAGGACTTTGGTTGTTAATATATTCTTTGTTCAACAAGTATTCTGTTATATGTTCGGTAATCACTTTGTCGTCTAAATCACGTTATTACTGTCTGTCTCATGTTATTACCAAGCAGCAAATTAGATTTTTTTAGATGAAATTTGGGTGAAAAATTAGTGTCATTTTTCCAAAAACAGTACCCCCACAACTCAACGGGATACTGTTTTAGTTTAAGGAAACGTAGGGTGGAACTACCGGGTACTTGCATATCTAGCACATTCCTAACGGCTTTTTCAATACGCGATTTGGAAACTTTTCCGTCCACTTTTAGCGTCCCTATTACGGAGAACTTTGCATTAAACTTTTTGTCCGCTAGTGCCATCGCCCAATTGTCAAGAATCCCTGTAATTCCGACTGGTTTCCAAATTTTTACCCAACACCTAACAAAGCACTTGAACAGATAACAGATTGCCCATAATGGCAGTTGAATTAAAGTAAACAAAACTGCTGCTACCAACAGAAAAATTATTTTTAATTTGTTCGCGAGTTCCATTTTGTTTTCCGTCCAGAGCGAATTTATATTTTGCCTGATGTGGAGTACTGAAATCACTAACGCAGAAACTGAAAATACTGAGCTTTTATATATGCGACTAATGAATAACATTGGAATCCCTTTGTTCCAGGTATAAATGCAACAGTTTAGTAATTATATCTTTGGCTATATGATCAACATTTTACTTCCTACTACGTTATTCAATACCTAATTTTCGCACACAATTTTCCTCGTTCTTTCATTTTTGATTTTAAGGGCGTTGTTGTAGCAAGCAACATACTAAATACGTAGTATCTATTTTGTAAGTTGGCAAGAGTCTTGTCATTGTCAAATGTTAGGAGTTAATCGGGTTTACAAGCTTCGAAAAATAGATTTAATTAAATAACAGAAATTTTGTTATAAAATCTTTGGAATTCGAGTGCAATTTATAATTTTAGCCACATGGAGCTGCCGTTTTGGCTAATGCAATATTATTATATCATAGCAAAAAAGCATTGCATAAAATGTCGGTAAACAGTTTTTTATGTAAATTTTAGTAAGCGTGTAACATTGTTCTGGCATGAACCTGTAGTCATTTTGCCCAAATGAAACTGGATTGTTTTTCGCCGATCAGTCAACTACCTTACATATTGCACATTACAAACAAGTGTAATGGAAAACGATGCCAGTTTTTATTTTATTTTTTGTTGGGTCACTGCTTGTTCAAGAACTAGTTTTACCGTTTAGGTACAAAGAAGATGTTTGCTGGAATGAATTTTAGGTTTACGGATTGAACTGATATATTTCTGAAATTTTCAGAGATTTTTTAAAAGTTTTCAGAACAAACATTACAAACAGTAAAGAAAATGGGTTGGGTTTATACCAACCGTACGATCATCACTGGTGCAAGATGAATTTCCTGTTGAAAATGATTTTGAAATTGTGTTGTGTGATGCAAATTGAAATTCCGTCGGCAGCAAATAACTACTTCAAGTGATGGAACAGGTTTGCATTTTTCTAAAAATTTTGAAGCACGCTCAATTCCATAGAAACGTAGCAACATCAGCGCTCCTTCTCATTATTTATTCTTTTCTTTACGTTGGGTTAAATGTGTTATGGATTACAAAAACTGGAAAAAAAGCAAGAAATGAGAATGAATAAATGAATTCCTGCATAAATCTGAGATCCTCTTGGCTGGAAATTGTTAACCTTTCTCAGATTTAAATGCCATGTGGAAGGAGTACTATGTTGCATTTTTACAACACAACACAACAGAAAAACCACATGATATTGCGTCCTTGCGAGTTTGAAGGGGATACCATCTAAAAACCATGTGTCGCTTGATATTCTAATTTTTTTTGTCATTACACAAGGTTTGAAAGGAATTTTTAAAACTCTAAAAATTCCAATTTTTCTACACTATTGCCTATCATAAACTATTAAACCTATGAGTTGAAACATCCAGTAGTTATAATCCATTAGATTTTTTTTAAATTCCAACCGATGTAAAAAATATTTTGTATGTCAAAACTGTGTGCTTGATTATCTTAATTCTATTAACCCTTTTTATATCTGCAGATATTTTCTTCACAGCTAATTATCGAATGGCACGGACAATGGTCAATCCCTGACAATAAGAGTATTTACATAATATAAATAGGTAATAGCCGTAAATTGAAACCAGTTTGGATAGCTTATACCTAGATAAATTGGTGCTCACGTGCTGGTTTACAGATAATCAACAATCGCACAAGTTCTAAGATTGCTGTAAGCACAACATCACATGTTTCATAATAATAGCATATTACAGCAGGAGTACAATAACAACTTTTTTGCAACCCTACCAATATATATTTTTTGAAGCACCCAAGACCAGCAGATAATTTTGCTATTGTTGTCTTGCAAAATGCACAATACACATATTTACGTAATTTCAGCAGGCTTCCTTGTGGTTCACCATGTGTCAAAATGTATTTTAGAAAATGCACCGAAAACGAATTGCATTTTTATGCATAGTGTTATTATTCATGTTGAGCGGTAGGGGGTTTTGTATTTACATATGACAATAAAACGTAACAAAAGTTTCTATTACTGAAAATAACTTGATACATGCATGCCATAATCTATTGCCTGTGTAACCTACCAATAAGCAGATGCAAATCGAAAAGAACATAGAAAATAAATTGTCCATGCAAAAATATCAGTAACAAAGGCTACTTTACTTGTGAATGAAAGCTGACTGTGGAAAAAAACTCCAAAAAATAAACCAATGTTATCAACGCCAACATGTTGTTCGAGACGAATAAAATAAATACATAGGAGACACGCCGAAATCCTTCTTGAATGAATATTAGTAACAGGTAAGCAGCCTGAAGTTTTTAAATGCATTCACAAAATAAAATTTACTTGAATAGTATTGCCAAAAAACATGCTAAATTTTTTTAAAGTTTAAATTTTTTTATTGGAACAAAAAGTATTCAGAAAATAATTAAACTGACTGAGACAAGAGAATTAATGTACATGAAACAAATTAGAAAAGCACTATCTTGATATAAACACTGACTTTATTTTTTCGCCACAAAAATACTACGTGCTCTTTTGCATGAAGTGCTAAAAAATGAGTGTGGGGAGAAGCCGAAAAATACTCGCTTCCCCAAATATTATACATATATAAAATCGCCAAATTATATTTATAAAGCACATTGACATACCCAAAAAATGACATTATAATGACTTCGAGAAAAATTTCGAAGTTTCTGTAGATAAACCTTACATTAAACCTTCAAAAAAACATTGAAAGATACAAGACGGTTTTTGTACACATATTGGTATTCTAGCTTTTTACAAATATAATTTTTATGAAAAATACACTCATCATTACAAACACATATAATAAGCAAAAAAATCTAAGGAATCACAAGTGATTAAACAACAGGGGAGTTTCAATGTACATTGGCATAAGAAAATATTTGACTAATAATATAATTGACTTATTGTATTTGACAATTCCTAGATTTTTTATTGAGAAGATAGCAATAGCGCATTAATTGTTAAATCATTTGCCATGTTTACACAATTCAGTGGCGTAAAGTTGTCAAAGTAGTTAAAAGACCCAAAACGTACTTTAATAGTTGCACAACTTTTACAAAATCTGCGCTCCCACTTAATCACTTTTGCATATTTGCTTCTTTGTGCAACTTCGCTTTGCAGTGTTTCTAAGAATTTTTCAGAAGTTGTATTTACTTGTGACATTTCTCCACACACTTGAATAAATACAAAGATTGCGGTAAAAGCGGCATAAGCAAACACAACAAGCAAAAAAAAGTTTTCTTCTGAACGTTTTAGTCTAAGCATCATAGTTACGGACAGTGCCTGTAGCATAACAAAATACATCACCAGAATGACCAAAAGTACCCTTTGAAACTGATTCATCACTGAAGCGAGTATTTGCAATGTCCTGTATTGAACAGCAATATGATCCTTTATCAAACACCCGGTGGAAGCTGTGTCTGTAATTCTAGAAACCAATATAACAGAGTAAACCGACTAAACTGCAAAAATACAAGTATTTGCTCATAATACGCGTTTATGAGTGAGTACAAAAAACTTGACGTCATACCTTTCCACGTACTCCCGCATTGTTGTAATACACATTGTAAACAATACCGAAAATGTGCAGTTATACACACTAATAATATATTGAAAAAATAGATGGTTCATGCCCATTAAAAGCACCTTAGCTATTAAATTTATTACTGATAGAGTAATACTTTTCAAGTCAAAGTTGTCGTGACATTCAAGTAATATCCAATATCCCGCTAAAGTAGGTTTGCAAGGGTTTGCCCAATGAAGTACCCAATACCATGGAAGAGCAAACAATATGTAAGCAAAATGTCCCAATATGTATGGAAAATATGTTTTATATATTTGGGAAACAGTTTTTCTTATTTTTTTGTTGGCACAGATAGCAGGAAAGCGTCGAGCAAATATTAAAAGCCCATTGATATACATGCAAATTTCTTCTGATTTGGAGCGAAGTACAAATATGTAAAATTCGTTATACAGAAAGCTGGTTAGTAGAAATCCAAAAAGCACCAAGTCTAATAAGCCTACATTGGACGTTATGTAATGTTGAAGTTTTGCGAACCCACCAACACAGAAAATGACTAACATAAATATATTGAAAGCTAATAATTGCTTTTTAAATTTTGCTTGTTCACGGCTTTTGTTGGTAGGTATTTTGAGTGTCATGTGGGTTTTATCCCAATGCGCATTGATTGTACCAAAAAAGTTGGTGATTTTAAAACACTCGGATATTAACCACAAATGCTTGTCTAACATTTTTAAATAGTTTGTAGCACAAGATATTTTAAAATGAGTAATTTGAAAGGAATAGGAAAATCTTAAATTGGTTTTGTTATGAATACTGCAGGCAAATTTTTTTTGACAAGTTTGCTGCTTCCAGGCCTTTTGCAAAATATCAAAACATTGTCAGGTTGTACTCCAAAATTAAGCTGGCAGAAAAGGCTAAATATCGAGGACTTTTAATTTCGCGTGTTGATACAAAGCTGCCTTGACAGTGCGTTGTAGATTTCCTTTTTAGAAATACTTTTATATTTGCAAAAGCAATAAATGCTCCTTTGACTCTGATGCAATGGCATTGTGACCTTGCCTTGGAGAAAGCGGAATCACAATCACAATGCCAAGAAATATACGGAAATATCCAGATTAAATTATAATATGGGATTATGAATATACATATTTTATATAAACAAATAGTGCCAATGCCGAGATAGCACAGTTTATATCACAAAGCTTTTACTGATTTGTGTCAGAATTCTAAACTTTCCAGTAGTTTGTTATTTCGTAAGAAAACCTTTTCAATAAATTTTATATTACTGAGCATTGTGATTGTGGTTTCGCTTTCTCCAAGGCAAGGTCACATTGCCTTTACATCAGAATCAAAAAAGCATCCAAAGCTTATGCAAATATAAAAAGTATTACTAAAAAGTTAATATAGAATGCACTGTCAAGGCAGCTTTGAATAAACACGCGTAATTAAAACTTCTCGATTTCTAGCCTTCTTATGCAAGCTTTGTATTAGAGTTAAATCTTACATCGCTTTGACATTGTGCAAAAGGCCTGGAAGCAGCAAACTTGTCAAAATAATTTAAGTGCAGGATTCAAATACAACCAGTGTATGTTTTCCCTTTGTTTTGGATCACACAAGTAACAAAACTATTTAGAAATGATAAACAAGCACTTGTGGTTAGTATCCGAGTGTTTTAAAATCACTAACTTTTTTGGGACAGTAAACGTGCTTTGGGATAAAGCCCAAGTGAAACTAAAAATACCAACCAACGTTAGCCGAGCACAAGCAAAGTTTAAAAAACAATTATTAGCTTTCAATATATTTGTGTTAGTCATTTACTGCGTCGGTGGCTTCACAAAACTTCAAAATTACAAAAAGTCCAATATATTCTTAACAGACTTGGTGCTTTTTGGATTTCTACTGGCCAGCTATCTATACAATGTATTTTACATATTTATACTTCGCTCCAAATCAGAAGAAATTTGTTTGTATATCAATGGACTTGTAACATTTGCACGACGCTTTACAGTCATCTGCGCTAACAAAAGGAACAGAAAAACTGTTTCCGAAATACTGAAAACATATTTTCCATACAATATTCATTTTGCTTGTATAGTGTTCCCTGTTCCATGGTATTGGGTACTTCATTGGGCATACCCTTGCAAACCTACTTTAGCAGGACATTGGATATTGCTGGAATGTCACGACAGCTTTGACTTGAAACGTAGAACTCTTTCAGTAATAAATTTTACAACTAAGGTCCTTTTATTGGGCATCAACCATCTGCTTTTTCGATATTATGTTAGTGTATTTAACTGCACACTTTCGGTATTCTTTACAATTTGTATTACAACAATTCGAGAATACTTGGAAAGGTATGATGTCAGCTTTTCGATCAATTTTTTTGTACGCACTCAGCAACTACTTCTTGTAACTTGACTTCTTGTAACTACAACTACTACTTTTTGTAATCTGTAATATTTGCTTTCAGAATTACGGACACAGCTACCACTACCGGTTGTTTGATAAGAGACCATATTGCTGTTCAATACAGGACATTGCAAATACTGGCTTCAGTGATGAATCAGTTTCAAAGGGTACTTTTGGTTATTCTGGTGACATATTTTGTTGTGCTGCAGGCAGTGTCCGTAACGATGCTGTTAAGACTAGAAGGTTCAAAAGAAAACTTTTATTTGTTTGTTTTGTTTGTTTATGCCACTTTGGCCCCATTGTATATATCTATTCAAGTGGGTGGAGAAATGGCACAAGTACATACATCATCTGAAAATTTCTTAGGAACATTGCAAAGCTTAGTTGCAACAAGAAAGAAATATCCAAAGGTAATTAAATGGGAGCGCAGATTTTATAAAAGTTGCACAACTATTAAAATACGTTTTGGGTCTTTTAACTACTTTGATAACCTTACGCCAGTGAATTGTGTGGATATGGCAAATGATTTAACAATTAATGCGCTATTGCTCTCTTCTGAATAAAATATCTAGAAATTAATAAATACAATAAGTCAAATTATGTACAATAAATGGTTTTAATTTCTGTATAAATGAGTTTAATACATAAAGTTAATAGAGTAAAAGCAGGCTATTAATTAAACAATAAAAGTAAGTTACGCTTTGGTATTTTCTTATGCCAAAGTACATTAAAACACTCCTCATCTGCTTAATCACTTGTAATTCCTTAAATTTTTTTGCCTAAGATATGCTATGTTTTGACATTTATCCTTCTACTTAAAACGTTTCATCGGAAGAAAAAATTACATAAATCTAATATATAATGGTAATTTA
This sequence comes from Entomobrya proxima, assembly GCA_029691765.1. Lineage (NCBI taxonomy): Eukaryota > Metazoa > Arthropoda > Collembola > Entomobryomorpha > Entomobryidae > Entomobrya > Entomobrya proxima. The sequence goes on from CM056171.1 coordinate 47,072,154, forward strand.
TAATTTAAGTTTGAAGTTTTTGTAGGAAATTCAAGGAATAAACTAATGAATATTGAATGGGAAAGTACACCACCGATTTTTATTTGGATTTTTGAATACCTGCACATTGCCAAATGCTTTTCATGTTATCTCAATTTAAGAGCATAATTTTCCATGCATAACCACTTAATAAATATTATAGCCGAAATAATAAATTACAAAGGAAATAATGATTTATATGTTGTGACCAAACTAATACTAATAAATATAGTGCAAGACTAACTCATTTAAAAATTTCTGAATCTGAATCAAAACAATACGAAAAAAAATTTTAGCCGTTGGGCAATCTGGATCCAGCCTTGAACTTGAAATGTATTATCTTCTTCATTTTCTTTTCCCGATGACGGTACCAGCTCTCCATACAAACCGGGTTTGTAACTATTACAAATTAGATATATAGTTTGAATGCATCAGCCTTTTGTGTATATAGAACAACAAAAATTTTGTCGTGAAGCACTTCAGCTTTTCTCATTTTGCATACAACTCATAACAAAGGTGGGCGGGACTCCGGGACTCCGGGACTCCGCACTCCGGGACTCCGACTTGAAAGGGACTCCGGGACTCCGACTTGAAAGGGGACTCCGGGACTCCGACTTACAAGGGGACTCCGGGACTCCGGGACTCCGACTTACAAGGGGACTCCGGGACTCCGACTTGAAAGGGGACTCCGGGACTCCGACTTGAAAGGGGACTCCGGGACTCCGACTTACAAGGGGACTCCGGGACTCCGACTTGAAAGGGACTCCGGGACTCCGGGACTCCGACTTACAAGGGGACTCCGGGACTCCGGGACTCCGACTTACAAGGGGACTCCGGGACTCCGGGACTCCGACTTACAAGGGGACTCCGGGACTACGGGACACCGGGACTCCGACTTGAAAGGGGACTCCGGGACTCCGACTTACAAGGGGACTCCGGGACTCCGACTTGAAAGGGACTCCGACTTACAAGGGGACTCCGGGACTCCGACTTACAAGGGGACTCCCGGACTCCGACTTACAAGGGGACTCCCGGACTCCGACTTACAAGGGGACTCCGGGACTCCGACTTACAAGGGGACTCCGGGACTCCGACTTGAAAGGGGACTCCGGGACTCCGACTTACAAGGGGACTCCATCTGCACCGACCTGTAAAAAATGAACGATCGCGATCGTTAGGATTGGTTCTAGTGGAGGAACCTGGAACCGAATGTTTCATAAAATCAAATATCACTGACCTTCAAAGCCAAAGCGAAAAATACCTTCAAAGTAATTACGGCATCATTTTCTGCGTAGTTTATTAGACTTGGGTGCAGAGGTCGTTTTCGGAAATCGGCTAGGGTAGCCACCTTGTCTTTTATCACATCCTGTTGGAGCAACACTTTGGCCAAGAAGTCCAGGCCCGGCTTGTTGTAGCCGTTGAGTCTTTCACGGATGTCGGTGTCCGAAATCGTTTTCCGTTTCTCCTTCCAAATTTTATCTCGCAAGGCTGGGGCACAAACACGGTAAACTTCCGCAAAGTTGTTATCCCTCCACTCACAAAACATATCCTGAACATCAACAATGGCGATAGGATATACATCCCAGTCCTTTTTCTCTCTTATCATGTC
>CM056171.1:47073880-47236700 GCA_029691765.1 Entomobrya proxima
TTGGAATTTGTTTATGTATGAGAATTTTACATACGAATGAAGAATGCACTTAAAATTGGTAAACTTTTGCATGTAAAAGTAATGTAATGAATACATGGTTTTGCATTCAAATCTTTTTTAAGTACACAAAGTAAAGTAGAAATTCAAGAAGTTCCATTGCAGGTAAAAAGTAATAGAAGTAAGCTTAGTCTCAGAGCCTAATCCGTTGGTAAATGATCCCCTGCGGAGCTGAAATTGTAATTTGTAAAAGAATGCAATTGAGAATAATCTCACGTACGCATATTTACCTTCGAACCGTGCTATTGTTCAAATTTAAGTACTACACTTTGAGAGATATTTAAAGTCATATTTTTCTCAGTCAATGTCATGTTAGCAAAGTTTAAAATTCATGGAACTTTTATACGAGTGTTTAAGTACAACATAAAAATAGAATCAAATAGGCATTCGTTGCAGTATTTGAGATTTTGAAAGAAATGTGCAGTAGCATTTGGGTTTTGTTGGTTTCATTAGGACTAAGACGTATGCATTTACTCTAGTCAATTGTCAACAAAAGTAAACCAAAGAACAGCATAAGTAGAAGTAAAAACGCAAGGTGTTAAACTGTGCTGATTTTATAAACCTTCTTCTAGTTACAAATCGATTTCTGGTAAGTTTACAAAACATATATTTACACTACTTCAATTTAGCACTTAATACTGTTAATACGGTTAATTAATAAATAGCAACCGTTAGGAAGGTCGTGACTATAAAAAATATTTTATTTTACAAAATTCATTCCTGATTTTTATCTGTATACAAAAAAACAACATCGTAATGATAAGGTCTAAAAGGACTCGCCCTAAAAAACCTACGCAATGTAAAATCTGTGACAAAAACTTTGACTGCAATGGGCATCTTATCAAACATATGACTGTGCATACAGGGGAAAAACCGTTCAAGTGTAACCTGTGCTATAAGAGTTTTTCTCAAGCGGGAAATTTAAATGGTCACCAAAAGCGAGTACATTTGCGTGAGAAGCCATTTCAGTGTAAGCAGTGCAAAAAGAGATTTGCGCAGAAGCATGAGCTTTCTTATCATCAGAGAGTCCACACTGAAGAATGGACATATGAATGTTTATTTTGCTCCACAAAATTCAAACAACGTTCCAGTTTGTATTATCATCTGCGCAGCCACATTGGAGAAAACAGTTATCCATGTACACTATGTAACCTAACATTCAAAACGAAGAAGAGTCGTGACACTCACGTTAATCGTCATCAAGGTAACTTAATAAGACTTATTAGGTACAATATTTAATCAACTTTTACAACATAGTTTTTTTATCAACAGGAGTCATTCATAAACCATTTGAATGTGTGTTTTGCCAAATAAAGGTTGGTTCATCTTCATGTCTTTATAAGCACATTAGAGCACACTTGCAAGAAAAACCCTTCGAATGCTCAACATGTAAGCGGGAATTTGTTCGCATAAGCTGTCTAAAAACCCACATAAAAACCATGCATACAGATGAAAAAACTTGGCCATGCAACCTGTGTGGAAAATTTTTTAAAAGTAGCGCGGGAATGCGGCATCACCTTAGAGGACACTTGGGAGAAAAATCTTTTAAATGTGATGTCTGTGGAAAAGACTTTGTCACCAGTGGTAACATGAGAGCTCATTCACTTACACATTTAGGAGAAAAACTCTACAAGTGCTCTGAGTGTGACAAATCGTTTTCCCAACCCACTGGCTTAAGAAATCACAAATTAAGAGTCCACTCGGGAGAAAAGCCGTGGAAATGCAGCAACTGCGTGAAAACCTTCATGACGAGAGCCGAGTTGAAAATACACAGTGTTGCTCATACCGGAGAAAAGCCGTACAAGTGTACAAAATGTGATGCCGTGCTGGCACACTATTCTACCTGGCGTAGACACATCCGTGTGCATTCGTAAAATTCGTATTCATGTACAGTTCATCGTTTTATCTTTTCAGATATTGTAAGCAAAGTAAGAAAGCAAAAGCTATTGTATATACTTAAGTTTCAACAAAGTAGATTCTTTACATAAAATGTATACGTACGCGTGAAAATATTAAAACTCCTAGACCATTTAAATGCATTCTCGTGTAAATCGTCTTACCATTGTCGCGACATATATGCCAATAAAAACAATCACGACAATTCCCAATTTGCCAACTCCGCTCCTTTATAAGGCAGAAGCCACGACAGTTTTTTTTATTGAACCTTAGATTGTGCATTTAGTTAATTCCAAATACAATAACATTTTATTATATTGGAAACATTCTTTAAAATTTGTAAACATTTTTTGGCTGCAAACACAAAACGTTTGACCATGTCTACAAAAAAATGCTGCAGTTTTTTATCAGGTCTTTGGAGCGCTTCTTTTAAAAACACTAAACTTGTAATATTCAATCCCACAAGCCACACCGAAAATATCACCAGTACATTTCCGGACAATGTTGGAGCCTTAAGTTTGCTTCCGATCCACTGCGAGTCAATGTTTATTACAGACGTCGCTTTTATCAAACTCGTCCATCTTTGAAAAATTCCTGACTCAGAAAAAACAATATTCCAATTGATAATCGCACGCCAGGGCCAAAATCCTTGCAAAATTCCATATAACTGGATGTTAAACAATTTTTCAGTGCCAACGTAGAGATGTTTCTTGCCTTGCTTCTCCAGCTTCCGATATAACATGTGGCACATTTCTAGTTTTGTAATTAGGGCAACTCCATTGCATTCAGCTAATTCTTTCTCAGCTTGCATGTTTTCCTTCTCTATAAAGCTTACTAGATCATGTTTGTCTGCTCCCCACCAATTAGAAATAGTTTTATTTAAAAGTTCAAACACGATTTCTGTCGTATTTGGTAACATCTCCGTTACGTTATACAATCTGTGTAGCATAGTGTCTCTGAAATTGGAATTCCAGTAATATTTATCAAGGTTTGAATTAACAAATATTATCGAATCCGTTAGATTTTCTTTTTTCGGTTGGTAGGTGAAGGAAATTGCCAGGTCGTGTTTGTTGGTTATTAGTTGGGTGTCCTGTATCAAATATGAATTTAGAGTATACTCTCCCCAGAAGTTTTGCAAATCAGAAATCCCTGGCGTCGCAGTTGTGAAAATTTTAAAACTGTTTTTTAATAGCTGCTTGAATTTGGTATATGGCACTGGATTTCGTGGCGCTATCATGTTGTACACATTTACGTTTTTGTAAGCATTACTCAACACAATACCGGAAATCAGCAAAGCCAAGCAAATCGAATTGCATTTCCTTCGCAGCAAACTTGCCGCGAATGGATCCCCTTGTTCCATGAACACTTTGCACGTGGCAAACAGCCACCTACCAAAATTTTCACGTTTTGAGTAGTGCATGTAAAATGGTATAGTCACAAACGTTGCAAGTATCATACACCAAACAGGTAGTGCAAATGCACTGGCCAATTCCATGTATGCTAAGGCCGACGTTTGTGGCTTTCCACAACTGATAAATTGTGAACTTGAGTGGGAGTGAAAAATCGTAATGGGGAAAAAATCTATGCTTTGAAATTTGTAGAATCTTTGCCTCTTTATTATCAATTTCGGATAATTGTCCTTTGTATCATCAAAACCAAATTTTCTTTTGCTCAGTTTCCCCCAAGGAACACCAATATTCCTGCATGGAATTCCACTTGGACCTATTGCAGTGTGGTTGCCTAATATGGAAATAAATAACCGAAAGAAAACTGTAATTAAGCGCTCCTGCTTTGGTAAGATATTTCTCGTCCCTTCATTGTAATTTGGGCAAAAGTATTGATTATTGAGAAGAGCAAGATTGTCATAATAATAGTTAAAATAAAACATCCCATTTCTTGCGTAAGTAATTGGGTTGAAAACCGTTGTTTTTTGGACAAATTCTCCATTTGCTGACAACTCGTGAATGTGGAGAATACTGTGTACAACTCGCAGTTGATGTTTTATTCCAAGTAATAGGTGGGTAAAATCCACAGCGTTTGCAAGTTCTTGGGATTCCAATATCAGAAGAGTTTGAACTGGAGTTGAGCTCGGTAGCACTTTTTGTAAGTAGTTTTTGTCTGAGTTTATGTACCAGCTGCTTGGATAAAACAATTGATCGAGTTGAAATGATATTTCACGATATTTAAAAATAAATTCAGGTGGATGAATTCCAATTCTTAGTTCAACATTCCAAGGTTTTGTTGTTGAACTGTGCTTAAGAAAATCGATTCCCGAAAATTGTTCTCCTTGTGACATATCCTCTCTAATCTTAAGTTGTACATGTTGGCACGTTGTGTGATTACTATGATTTTGTCCCAAATTATATGTACAGTTTTTGCTAAAGTTTTGGTTACCCAAAATCCATCTTACTTTTAAGGTTGTATCACTAGTACTAAACAGACCACGTGGTTTATGCCGAACTGTAAATTTGACCAAAGATGGTTGCCGAGTAACCAAAGGATAACTGATGTGCTGAATATCAACGTCGTAAAAATTTGTTATCGTAATAAATATTTTTGAGTTCATTTCTCGAATAAAATTTATATGAGTATCTAGATTAATTGAAAAATTAGGTGGCTTCTTTTGCAATGCAGTTTCAAAAAATTCATCACGATTCCAATTGAACTGTTTTAACAGCTTGTTCGCTAGAATAGAATGAACTTCTACAAAACGAAATATTATGATAAATACTGCAGCAAAATTTATAAAGTTCATTTTTGTGCTTCAACTAAAGCATCAATTTTTGAGTTATTTGGTCCTTAAATATAGTAAAAGACTGGCTGGTACACAAAAAACTAGAACTCAAGCACAGGTTGTGGCCTTATTAAACAGGCGCTGCTTAATGACTTACTGACTTTGGGATAAATGACTGCTGCTAGGTTCATACTCTAACACTCAAGACAATCGATAGTACAAAACGCCTAAAGATGCAATCGAGTTAAAAATGTGTACAGTTAGGCACCGATAAATTCTAAACAAAAAAGGAATCTCAAATCGGTTCAAAATTTAACAAATTTAGGCAATAAATTCGTAACTCTGTAAAGAATAAGATTTGTAAATACCTTTTTAAGAAATTCAGAAATACTATCGGATTTGTTTTTAAAGTATTTAGCTAAATATTTCTTGCATTCTGAATACCTTATTCCTGGGACTCCAACTGTTTTAATTACTTATATTTTTATGAAAGGGGAAAAGTGTTTCTAGAAATTTTACGAACGTGATACTTTTCCGAACAATTGTCACATAAAAATATTATATTAAATTTAATATACGTGATTCGCAAGCCACACTATATTTTCCACAAATAGTTAAGCTAGTGTGCACAGCTTGCAGACAAGTTAGTAACTGAAACAGTATTCAATTTAGTTAATGTTGTACATGCGCATATACGGTATTGTAGAGAGAAGACAGCAGTACTTAAATAAATGAGATGCGCAGTTGTGCTGAACACGAGGCACTAATCCTAAACCTTATTTTGGCGAAGAATCAATTAGTGCAATTGAATGTTTAAAAAGAGCCAAGGTACCTTTGTTGTATAAAATAAAAAATATTACCGCGGAAAGGTATAGGAAACTAATTCCAGGTCATCAAAAATTTCCAAAAAACTGCAGAATAAGAATAAGTAAGAGAAAGTTTTCCTCTGGTTACAAAAACATTTACACTCTACAAAAATGAACATGAAAGGTAACCAAATTTATATTAAGATGAATAAGCATTTTCAATAACGCAATATTCATGCAATATTGTTGCGAGAATGCCACCACTTTCCAGGAAATCCCTTATTCATTCAAACAAAGTCCCTATGATTTAAATAAATAAATAAATGTTTTAATAAGCTTCATAAATATGTTGTCCTTTTTGAATAAATCGTTTCAAGCATTTCATTTTTTTACCAAGAATATTTTTCCAACCAACGTAAATAGACGATTGAATTTATGACAAGTGAATATGTTCTCGATACTACTATAAAGAACATGAAGATATACCTGGCCGAATATAATGCTACATTCCTTCTGCCAAAAAATTGAATGCTGCCGACACATCGCAAAATGTTTCAAACTTGCATGAATCGTGTACAATAGTTGTTGTTATGATGGCTAATTACGGGTTTTCAGTACATCCTTTTAACGGAAATAATTTGCCAATTTACCTTAATTTGGAAAAAGGATGTAGCATTTTTAACTGTGTGTGCTAAGTAGAATGTGTCCCATGAAAAATTGAAGTCGTTTTTAGAAACAGTATAACAGCTATAAAATCTAATTAGTATTTTTGATGAAGTCAATTCATTACAGAAATTAGGTTTTAGTCTTAGTTTGAAGTTTTGAAAAATTTCAAGCTTGAACATGTTTTCTTGGTTAGGCAGGGTATTCAGATATACAGGCTAACTATCTCTTTACATACAGAACTGCTAACATTTCCGATAGCTTACGTTATAATCAGAAATTAATTCAAAATCACGAAAGTCATGTTTATGTACTTTCGACGGAAGTGATTATAAGAGACAGTCTATTCCGTTTTAAATGTCAAATTTGTATCTAAGACCATACGCTGAACAGTTTTTACAGCAGCTTGAATAAGTCCACCGGTAACTTCAGCAATATCTTTTCATACTTCTTGGTTGGAAGTTCCAGGTATTCTGTTATTTATAGGCCTCGGGGTAAGGGGTTTATAGGCCTCCAAGGAATAACTCATCAAGTAGATTACTGGGAAGTATTCGCATTAAAATTCAATGAATATATTTCCATTTTTGAAAAGAAACATAAGTGGAAAAAAAGCATAAGAAACATAAACATAAGTAAGCCACCACTTTCGGCTCCATTGACACCAACTACTGCCCCACTTCCGGTTTTACTTGGACCACCGAATTTTCCTCCATCCACTCCTTCTCCACATCCAGCTTTACCTGGAACTCCACTTTCTGGTTCTGTTCTGTTTGTTGGAAGCTAGTTATAAGTTTGTTTTACTCCGAATTACAAAATTTTTAGGGGAACGGAGGGATGATTTTGTTTTGAGAATCGAGGGGCTATTTAGCTAAACAGGCGTCTTAATTCATTTTAGATTTTTAAAAGCCGAATTACACTTCCGGGTATTCATGTTCCAATGGTAGGATAGTTCGGGGCAAATAGAGATAAGATGAATTGAGCTACCTACCCAGTTGTGTTCTTTCATTAGCTAACTACCAAAACGAATCACTACATTATTTCTCTTATTGCAGATGTCATGTAGATTAGTCATTTACAACAGCTTATCTATTGATCGAGATGATGTCCAATCTAAACATTAAAAATGATATTCCGCCTCCACCAAGAAACCAAATGCTGCCGAAGTATCGCAAAAATGTTGTTTAATTGATCAGGCTATTTAATTCCTATATTTATCCAATTGATGTAAACAATTTAAAAAAATAACTAAGTAGAGCTTAAAGTGTGTGATTTAATAGGTTATTGTTTTATCAAAAATCATCTCTGTACACAAATGACCAAACACCAGAATATCTGATCTGTGGGTGGCGGTCCACCTAGAGGCGGCCGTGCCGGACGAGGTCCGGGTTCTTATTGCAGTGCAGGAAACGGACGCGGGGCAATTGGGGTAGAAAGGTCTACCCCCTTTCACAAAGTTACCAATCTTGTAATTATCCTGTTGGAAATAGCCCTATCCAATCCGCAAATACTCCATTGATTGATGCCCCTAGCCCCTTTTGGAAAAACGGTAAAAACGCATATGGGCCAAGCCAAAGATGTCTGCTAAGTACTACCTCATTACACTGGGGAGTTGTCTTTTCTGGAAGAAGTGCAGGGGTGCAAAAACAAAAACTTCTGGGTGCAGACCTTACTCATGTTCTCACAGATACGATACGTCTCATAAGTTGAGTCATAACTAATGGAAAGTGTATGACAGCGAATGTCCAACGCAATTGCGCCACAATGCAAATTAAAACTGGTAGGGTGGGCGCCAGCGGTGTACCTTCATACTCATTCATTTTGACCCACCCCTTTCTCAGTTACCAAAGGACCCCTAACTTCCGGAGTCAGGAGTGTAGATTGGTGACTCCTCTTGTGGTGAATCAGATTTTGGAGACTGGAAGCTTTTTGAGGGCTCACGTGGTGGGATCTTGGGATGCGGAAAGATTTTTTTGTGAAAAGCACTACATCTGTTGTTAAAAACTGTAACGTTATGAGAAAAGATGTTTTTAAAGCCAAGTCAGTGCAAAAATCTGTTATATATAACTCAAATTAAAAGTTTGGTTTTGTTCAAGACATTTTAATTAAGTTGCTTTCAACGCGTTGTCTAAAATGTTCGATTCCTTCACTCAAACGTCTAAATTCATTTTTTTCGGCACGACAGCCATTTTATATACTTCAGATTTCTGCAAAAATGCGTTTAATTTCTGTTTGAATAATTGCAAACCGCATTGGATTAACTCCATGGGTTATGTGTAATACCTGAAATCAAAGTTTTAATATTACTTATGTAAAATGATATGAAAAGTGTGTATTTTATTTATTCTTAAACGCAAAATATCCGAGTTATGCAGCCATAAAGATTTTGAGATGGGTCAAGCGGGCAAGCTCTACTTGCTAGTTTAACAAGCTTCAGAGCATTTTGAAATTTTACTTTAGAAATAGTCAAACACACTTAGAAAGTACCCGCCACTGCTTCTGTCCATTTTCCACTCACCATCACCACAGACATATCAACTTCTCTTGCAAAAAGAAGCCAACATATTTTTAGCAAAAAGTTTGTGCTAAATTGCTAATCTCGATGAAATATAAACGAACGATGAATAGTCATTAAAAATTGGCATGCAATTTATCATCACCATAATTTAGAGGTTTCATCACCACTATTACAATGCTTTTATCCGAGAAAAAAAATCCCCTATAATTTTTTATCACCAGGTGGAAATGTTATGATTTTATGGTGTAAAAGCAATATTTTTTATCTTAAGCAGGTAAAAATACAATGTTAAAATGGAATATCTTGACTTGTTTCGACTGTTTCAATGTTTGGCCTACCCTTTGACATATTTCTTTGACGGACTAGACCTTTCCCGTAACACGCATAATCCATATTTCGAAAATTGCAAAAGTGCCGTCGAATGCATTGCAAACCTAATGTTTGAAATTGATAATGCTTAAGATAAGCATGCAGACTTTTTTAATACTTGGTTTCACCTAAACACTGAAGGTGTTTTCTGTAGGATTGCTGGACAGCTTTACACCCTTCCATAGAGGTTTACTATTACATAAGCGTTAGTTCCACTTTCCTTCTAGTTTTGCTACCCAGCTTTTGCTTATATGTGCCTTAAACAATTTATTTACGGTATAGATTAGAGCTGTAAAGACCGTGTCGTGTGCACATCGTGTGGGATAGAACACGACACGAATTTGGCAGTACACGAAACGTTTTGTACACGGCATACCAGAACACGAAACGAACACGCTTGAAAAAACGCGTGTACTAGACAACTTTTTATTCATGCTTAAAGAATACTTTGGTTTAACTCAAAATCTTGGGTTGGACCATGAATTCTTTCGAATTCAGCTCGCACTTAGCTTATCTTATGTTAACCAAAACTACATCATGTGTCAAAAACGGGAATTTTTCTTCATTTTCCAGTCGATAATAAACTTTTTGTGTAAAAACCATTCAAATTTTGATTAAAATAACATAAGTTATCTCCCATTTAAAATCTAATCTCAATGAGCCCCGTTCTGTTCTAATTTACACTGTACACGATTTGTACACGTTTATTTTCGTGTTCTGGTAAACACAAAACGAACACAACACCTTTAGATTGTACACGAAACGAACACGGAAAAATCATATCGTGTTTGGTTGTACACGACAAAAAATTCCGAAGGGTAAATTCGTGTACACGTTTACAGCTCTAGTATAGATAAGTAATAAATACTTTATATTTCACAAATCTTTTATTTATGGAAAGCCAAGTGCACATATCAGTAGTCCCTTTTAAAATCGTGAACAAATGGTTCCCTTTCACTTATTGCAATAGCGTCAGAACAGTTATCTATGACGAATCGATTCGAATCCTTTCTTGGGAGTCTGGAATACCGCTATTATGAAACGATTTTGCATTTGCTGTCCCAACCCCAAGTCTCTAATCTACCAGCAAATATAAAGTAGCCTAGCCTTGACGGTTATGTTTGTGTCATGTGGGTAATTTTATCCTTATGTACTCAAATCAATGACTAGGTGCTTACTGAATAACGTTATAAATGATGAATTTCTGTAAATGGAATTTAGAATTAGTATTAAGCAGATATATTCACATAAATAATTATATAGACATTATCAATACCGTTGTAAAAATAATACTTTTACACCAGAAAAAGGAGGCACTGGTAGCTGGAAAAATTACAGGGGAATTTATTTGTCGGATAAAAACATCATAAAACCGGTGACAATGTCTGCATTTCCCGGGTACGATTTAAATTTTGCCTTTAAAATTCGCAATGCCGAATTTATTAAAAACTTTACTTTCATCAGAATCCTAATCTTCTGCTCCCAAGAATCCAGCTTCTTAAGCTTTGGGAACTTCCTGGCCATCTTGTCTCACATCACCTCTTTATAGTTCAAATTATCAGCCTCTATATCCTTTTTCTTGCTTATTGCTACAAGCAGCAATATTTCTTCAATATCTCTAGGGCCCCTCCATCCTCCTTCCGGTTCCATTGCATCTCCTTTAGCTTTTTCATTTTTTTGCAATACTTCCTTTGTTCGTCTCGTCGAACATTGTGGATAACACCTGACGCAGGTATTCAAACTGGCTAAGTTGGTCACTGACTACATGACCACCACGCCAGGCATCAAAGAGAACCCCATCTTACGTACTCCAATAGATAACAGCCCAACTAAGATGAATGATTTATTTGCAGAATAGCAAATGCCTAGTTGTATTATGCAAAAGGTTTGTACGGGATTTGTTGTTAATTTTTATCAAATGTTTGAAGCATTTGAACGCGGTAAATGCTGCACTTTCACTTGCAGGGATGTTCATACTACTTAGATAATTTAGAAGATTTTGTCGTTGGTTATCAGTATAAAATAAACTCATTGCGATAAGACCATATTAAGCCATTGTTTTAGCCGCTAGTAGTCCGCCAGTAAGATAGCCAACACATTCTTACAAACCTAAACTCGAGAAGCCAAAACAACCGGAAGGCTCATTTCCCCCTCATTTTCCGGAGACAAATCATGGCAAGCAATCCTAGCACCTCAGGAATTTCCCCATTTCCTGCTTTTAATAAAATTGTACCAGTGCTCCACAGGATTCCCAGCATTTCCACTCCATTCAACAAACCCTGCAGTGCAGGGCCTGCACACTACAAAATGTCTCCACCTCCACACTACACTCTGATTCCGCACCTTAGCATTTCTTGGACTCCTCTGTGACCACCATGCTCCCGCAGCATTTGCCTGCCTCTCCTTTAGTTAACTTCTCCTCGTGGGAATATTCTTAATCATTCCTACAAAATCCCTGTTTCCTTCTACATTGTCCCACCACACCAACCAAAACACATCCCATGATTATTGCTTCTCGACCTTGAGCCCATCAAATTATTAAATTTGTCCAAATCTGAATGCAGCCTAGTCCATTTGTACCGGATCCAGTGTCCGTGGGTGTGCTAGCCTCACTTTTGCTTTGCATTCCAAGTTCCTTCACCCGAAATCTCCAATTTCCCATTAGTACATCGTCAGAGCAACAAACAATTCAATATGACTTACCAACACCAATTAGTTCGATAAGACGATAGGAGTAACAGTTACTTTCAGAGTTTTTGAGAATAGGACCCTAAGAAGGAGACATCCGGATCAGGATTTACGTGTGCTAAATTATTTTGTTGAAAAAAGAAATTTAGATTTGTGTGAAAGTTAGACGTTAACCAAAGCAAAACTTTTGTCAAAACGGTATTTAATAGAAGAGATTAACTCCATTTTTAGATTCTCGGTACGACAGTAAAGTAATATTAAATTGTCCACACACATGAAAATTGTGATAATTTATGTTCCAGAAACTTTACTTTACTGGAGAAACCTGCGGTTTTGCTGTTTGCTACATCGCACTCATATTGGATGTAAATGGGTGCTGTAAAATGATGTCAGCAAAAATCGGGGTGAGTTTTTATTTTTAACAAATCATAATTTGTGCATTTTACAATATCAAATATATTACATTTAGAATAACGATTCAACAATTCTGTTGAAAATAAAGGAATAGAGAATCTTAAATAAAAATTTAATCAAATAACAAAATATTCAAGAATTGTATAGTTTTAAGCAGGTTATGAGTTATGGAAAAATTGACAGAGAAGAGAATTTTTGCATTTTATTGAATTTTCAGTAACAAAATTGGTAGATTAAGGTTACGACGATTTGTGGTAGTGAGTTGAAGGTTCTTTTTAATGCTCTGTTCTGTTCCTTACTCCTGAGAGTAAAAACGAGTGAAGGTGGGCAGTCAAAATTGAACCTTCTTGGATTTTCAAAGTTTTTGCATAATCTAAACACATATACGACAAAAATATTTCACACCAGGTTTCAATGTCTCAAGTTGCCCCAGTGACGAAATACAAGGGTTCGAATTTTGAGCATCAAAAACGGACTAGTTGAACCGTTACTCCACAAGGATATAGAGTTGGTGGCTGAAACTTTTTTGGTAAATTGGTCATGGTATTAGGTATCATTGACCACAATACTGCGTCGTGACCACGTATCTGTAATTTTGTAGAAAATTATTTCCGAAAAATATTTCCGAAATTTTGAAAATTGGTCAAGATTGCTTGAGGTCATCAATTACCACTCGTCACCTAGACGTCCAACTTTATGGATCAACGTGTCAAAATGATCCTAATCAAATGCGCAAAAATGTGTTTTTTCATTTTTCCGAATTTCAGTTTCAGAAAAAAGTTATGCCTGATTTTGTATAATTCGGAGACTTTTTGTCAAGCCCGATTAATTCAATTCTTTAGTTGACATTTGCTATGGTCACCTAGGTGCACCGTCGTCATGGTCACCACAAATAGAGCATTTTTAGAGCTTTCAAAAATGCTCTAAATTTACGCATAAAAATATCTACAAGAATCGCAATATGATTCTGAACGTATGCAAGTCGGCCCAATAAATTGTGTTGACTTACAGTTTTATGCATAGCTTCCTTATTAATTAATATTTTTGATAACTGTTTTCTGCGATAATTAGAGCATTAAAAATTGTCGGTGGTTAACATTTTGGTAAGATTCAGAAACCAAAATTTGTGAAATTACGGCGGTTTGAATTTAAAAAATTTGTAAAATTTTCGGATTTTTTCGGAAATAATTTTCTACAAAATTACAGATACGTGGTCACGACGCAGTATTGTGGTCAATGATACCTAATACCATGACCAATTTACCAAAAAAGTTTCAGCCACCAACTCTATATCCTTGTGGAGTAACGGTTCAACTAGTCCGTTTTTGATGCTCAAAATTCGAACCCTTGTATTTCGTCACTGGGGCAACTTGAGACATTGAAACCTGGTGTGAAATATTTTTGTCGTATATGTGCTTAGATTATGCAAAAACTTTGAAAATCCAAGAAGGTTCAATTTTGACTGCCCACCTTCACTCGTTTTTACTCCTGACCTCTAATGCCTCCTCCTTCATCTTCACTTCCTCCGCTTTCTCAGAAGTAGGGGAGATACACAACCAATACGGATTCTTTACATGAGCTTGAGAAACCAACAAAGTTAAAGCCATCTATAAAATTCAAAGTCAAATCTTATAATCTCTAGGTAAAGTATACAAAACTAAAATTGTGTGGAAAATTGTGTAAAACAGCCGATCTGTGATGTCTGATTTAGTGACAGAATAGCAATAAGATGAATGATAAAGTTTGGAATACTTTTTTAAAACTTGTATGTAATTATTTAAACATTTGAACGCCTGAAATGTCTCATTTGCACTTGTTAAGGTGTTCATTGTGTACAGATTTTGAACCCTGACTTTCATGATTTTATACACGAATCTCAATATCAATAAAATTCAATGTTTCAAAACGATGACCTGTATTGAAATTGTTTCCTTTGTTTGAAATTGTTGTACAACTTGGAAAGGCACACCAACCCCCACTTCCGGTTTTACTTGAAATACCAAATTTTCCTCCATCCACTCCTTCTCCACGTCCAGCTTTACCTGGAACTCCACTTTCTGGTTCTGTTCTGTGTGTTGGTTTTGTTCTAGTTGTAATATTTTGAAATAAAATTAAGTTTGCCTTCAATTCGTTGTCGTAGCATTTTTACGTCTCAGTTAATTTTTTCTGTACGCGGAACCATCGAACTGCAGATTGTTTAATTCCACCATTTTATTGTCTTTAATAATTGCATTCATTTCAAACAAGTCCCAAAAATCTTCCTTTTTATTTTAGACGAATATAATTTGCAAACTACATTTTTTACCTATAAAATGCAAATGTTTTTACATAAATACGAAAATTAGCTACAGGTCAATCATTGAACAATTGACTTAGCTGTTATACCCGTCAGCAATCCCATCAATATGTAAATTACTCCCTTTTTTGTTGGAAAATAGAAGCCAGGACAGTACACAATTGGTTTAATAGAAGTTTAGTTACCCATTCACATTTAGGTTTAATGAAAATATTTTCTACTTATTTTATTTTTTTAAGAAGCAGATAAAAAAATATTAAAATATGCGGTTTAAAATGTGGTACGGATGCAATTTGGAAAAATTAAATTAAATCTTTCAGTTTTAACGTCATAGATCAAAGGTCATAACATTCTATTGCTCCGCTCCTCATACGTCCTTAATTGTACACTTGGAAGGTAAACCATCGAAAATGAATCTGCCACGCATTTACCCCTCAATTTAATACCTCCAACTTCAAAAACAAAATGAACGTAGCTGAATCATCACAGACAATTTGAGTTTTTAGTAAATTACAAATCGTGATTTCGTGTTTTTTGTTATTTTAAATCTGATTAAAATCTGACATGGCATAAAAGCAGAGTAGAGATACCAAAAGAATAGGAGAGTGATAGTAAAATATCTGTAAAACTTCGTGTGATTCTAATAAAACTACTGGTTCTCCAAAAGTTATTAAAAAACTTGGACATCGAGCCAAATGTCATCCGTGGCACCGTAACCTTTTTCTCTTCAGTGGACACCAACATGACGCAAGGAGGATGCTTCAGATCTCGAATCCCTTGGATATCATCTTTCAACTTGGCAACTACCGAGGGATGAACCCAGTCATCTTTGGTTTCCAAGCTTTTCTTCTGCCCAGCAGCCATCTCCTCAGGTGACATTGATAAGCAGTAGAATTGGCAATGGTTCTTCAGATTTTTCAACCTCTCTTGTCACCCAAACCCACCTAAGACAAAAAATGAACGGAAGTCTAGCACTTTGACATTATGGACCACCACAACCGGTTATTCCTTTCAATTGGACAAGGACAGCATTTCCTCTAAAAACGGTTATCTCTACGTTAAGCAATTAAAGAGCCTGAACTGTTCAGACTGAACACGTGCACAAGATTGTGATTAACTCGAAGAATGTCTGTAAATCTTTGACAAAACATGACCTTTAGGATCCGAACCAAATATATGTTTTGTTGGTGATGGCTCATAGATTGTGAAAATGGTGGTGGGAAAATGTATGTTCAAACCGGAAATGGAATTGACCCTAAGAGGATTTTAGGGTGGCTTATAGAAACGAGGTTGGATTAAGGAAATGGTGGTAAGGGACAAAGGGAATCGGGAGGTATTTCTAACCGATTATGTGACGATCAGCAAATCCAATTAATACCTTTGTAATTATTCTTTCAATGCCTTAAACAAAATTAATTTTGTCGTATATTCACGCAAGCAAACGATATAAAATTACTTTCCTGTCAGGAATGATAAAAACTGACTATTGATTTTTTCATCTCATTTGTTCACTTGAATCCTTTATTTCACCTTTTCAAATGTAGGCTCCATCGTATAACCAAACACTGCGTTCTGTTGGATATTTACTAACCAGTTCTCTCTCTTTCTCAAGTTTCTCTTATTTCTTAGTGTTGCTATTAGTATTTTTTAAAATTACATTCCTCATATTTTTTGGTTTCTGAGGTTAATGTTGGTTCATAGATTGTTTTGTACCCATAGATGCACGTATGCAAAAGAAATTGATTTTGCAACGTATTCCTGCTGCTATTGTTGATGTAAAACTCAAAATACTTTTCACTCAAGATTTCAAATACCAAACACCAGAAACTGAAAGAAACCAGCCACTTTTATGACTTGCCAGATAAAATATTTGCATTTTGCATCGTGAATAAATAGTTTGAACAATTCAAAGCAGTAGTTTCCGAATTATTGCGTTATATTAAAAGCTTGTCAGAAGAATCTAAAATAAATATTTAAACCTTTAAATTGAAAATGGAGTGTTGGCTAAGCCTTGCGTTGTACGTTTTTTCTTGATAGGTGCCGTCTGTTGCCAAGAAAACCATTTACGTAGCACTAGTCTTTGTGAATCAACAGAATTTCAGATATATGCTAAGCGTATAATAAAATTGTTAGCGACGTATATAAACAACCATGAGCTACTGATTCACTCCTTTGAACCAACTTGCAGTTTCCAAGTACCTAATTTGCGTTACATGTTATTTAGGAAGACTTACAAGAAAGATGTGGGAATTGAGTTTGCGTTTAAATACAGCCAACCGTATGCTGTAGTATTGGCACCATTGGCAAGAACGAACACCACAATATCAACCTCTGACGTGTTTGATACGTTTTATCAGCTTTCGCTTCGTCCATCAACCGTCTATTTATTCGTGTACAGATGGAACAATTCCTCATCTGTGTTTTACAGTGCAGACGCCACTTTGCGAGCGACTAAACTCGTAATACAAATTGGGCTAACCGATGCATCATTGACAATGTTCCACTGTTTTGGCTATTGTGGTAAACTTGTACATTGGGAAATTTTGCAGACAGGACAGACTTTATTGAACGCACTCGTTCTTCATAAAAAGTGTTTTCTGAATGGACAGGAACAAGAAATTACAACCCCAAAGAACATATCAAAGGCAATCGTATTCTGCAAATACATAAAGCGTTTCTCGTCGAGATGTTATGCTTATGACATGAACGCGCTTCTGATATCACAATTTCACCTTCACATACATGTCAAGAAGCACATTTTCTTCTTCTTATGCAACTTACTTTTCCCAACTTCAATATTTTGAACCTTCATAATCTTATACCCATTTTGGTAACAACATTGCGGAATACGCGCACCAAAAAACCGGTCTGTCATTATATTTGGATGTAAGTGACTCTGTGATTTACTGCAAAAATCTACATCCGACTAAGGATAGGCTGTCCGCAAGAATACGCTCATGGATTGGAATCATATCAGCACCAAGTGCGGTTTGCGTATTTGTTTCATTGCTAAGTCTTTCACGATTCTTGAATTACCCCTATTGTGGAAAACTTCCCACAAACAACTATTTTGATTTGCTTGGAGAGTTTTTGGGCTTGTCAATTGCAAATGCCCAGAAGCGCGTAAGAGTTTTATTTCTAGTAAGCTTACTTGGAATGACAATATGCCCATACTACACAAACGAGGTCACAACTCGTGTGACTGTTTTTGTACACGAAAAACCATACAAGACATTAACTGTCCGAAACACTCAGCAAACGACATCAACGCCATATCAGTTACATTGTTAACGGATTTTGGGTCATGAAAACTATACAGATTGTCAAAGAGGGTGGTTTTATGCATAAATGGATTGATTGGCAGTCCTATGCTGAGAGGTTTGATAGAGGTGTTCATGGTATTAAGTTTTTACCTGACAGAGTTGTAACTACAGGAAACTATATGAAATTTAAACACTTGCTTGTGGTAATTTTGTTAGTTTGCATTCTGTGGGTCCTTGGTTGGACTTTGCTGCTAGTTGAAGTTGGGTATAATAAAATCCGGACAGTTGACTGGCATGTGACTGCGAGTCAAGAAAATAAAGAAGCAAAAGCGGATGTGCAAAAACTTCATGGTAACGAGTTCGATGGAGCTTTGAGAAAAATAGAAATGCAAACAAGTACACCGAAAGAAACGATGAGTATGCAATTGACGGATGTAGAGGAAGATTAACTAGTTTGCTTATTGGTTGAGAATCCATTTTACTGTATATCTGTTTATCATTTTTTAACTATGCAGTTAGGAATCACTAATTTAACTGGCGAAAAATTCAAGAAACAATAACAATAAATAACTTAAATGGGAGTCTCTACTTGTATTTGCTTTGTTTCAGTGAATGTGAAGGTTGCAACTAAATCTCTTCGCAAATGACAAGTGCGCAAGGAACTTTTTATACGCAAAATAAAGCAATTTGGATAACTTCTCAAGTAGTCCTTTTGGGACTTTTTATTACAACTCATTATTTGTCCCATCAGTATTCATTTCAATCATTTATCTAAGATTACTTAGCCCAAAAAATTAAATGGGACTATTCGAAAAAATAATGCCAGCACAGTACATCTTAACAACTATGTAAAATTGTTTAGTAAAAAACTTCTCTACATTTTTATTATCCATTCCATCCAAATTTGTTCCAATATTCCTAACGCCTGCGTTACACCTCGCCGTTAAAATAAGCAACGCGGCTGTATTCACACTAACAAATCATCACAGACATTCCACTCAAGTGATAATTTCGAACAAATCACTACACACTTCTACCAATTGGATTTCCACTGCTGCTTCGGCGGCTATGCAAGGTTTGTTGAGCCCGATGATGAGATTGAGTCCTCTGAAACTTTCCAGTGAGAAGTGGAGGGTGCATTTGGTGTCCTCGTTTGGTGAATCGGATTCTGGAAAATGAAAATACTATTTTGAGTTATGTGGGTTGAGAAAGAGGTAGAGAAAGATTGAAATAAATAGTTACAGAAATGGTAGAGCAGCTGGAAAATATAGTATTTTATTAAACTGAATTTTGTATAAAAAATATTTTTATTCAGTTAAAAGGTATGCTTTAATTTTAGTTTTAAGTTTTGATATTGATTTTAATAAAATGCTTTTGGAGCATGTCGAGAATCTTGTACGTTTCTATACATTTTATCTGATACGTGGGTATTTTACCATAATCCGGTAGGTATGTCGAACGCATTTAGAAACTATTTTAACAATTTCATCCATATACCATTTACGAATATGGACTATGATGTACCATTTATCCAATAAATTGAATAATGCATTCATTTATAACTATTATGAAAATGGATTAACTAATATCTCACTGAAGTACTTAACATGCAATGAAAAATGAATGAAATGAGATTGAAATGGAAAGCGTACTAACCATGACGAAAAAGAAAGAAACGGAACTAGAGGTACAAGCCACGATTTGCGGTGTAAATGAAAGCATTTGAGGAAAAGGCTGAGTAACCATAGATTGTTGGTCAAAACGGAATGGCTATGGATTGGATTTCGGGGTGAAGGAACTTGAAATGCAGACCAAAACAGAGACTGGCACACTCGCGGGCGTGACCGGTGATTAGGACACTAGGACTCAGAGACACTGTCACTGAGATAGACGAAGTTTGACAAATCATTAGAATCTAAAATGATCCAGGTCAAGAAGCAATAGAGCGGGTGTGTTCTGCAGGAGGTGGAGGGACAAAGGAGAAGGAGGCAGAAACTGTAAAGGATTGCTGATACCCCAAGGGGAAGTGGACGGAGGGAAAGAAGCCCGGGCAAAATGCTGGTGGAAGATTAGGACGAGAAGAAAAGGAACCTAATGAAGGCCTGCGGATTGTCAAATTTTGGCGCACGGTCCTTCCAGTATTTTTGACAATTTTTGCCTGTCCCATCAAAATCACGTGTTTGTTGGATAAAACTTAAAAGGATTTTTTGCACTGAAAATGCATGCAAGGTGTGTAATGATTCAGCTATGCTTAGCTTGTTCTGGGATGTGGTGGTAATTATTGATGAGAGTAGATTAGGTAGGCGTGGTAAATGTTTAACGAATTAGCTTATAGTACAATACTCCACAATTTCACGTTTTACAAAGTTTGTGCATCTTGATTTTAATCGATATGCAATATACTGAATCCAAATGCTTTGCATAACACAAAAATAAATTAGAAATAGATTGTATGAATTTGCATAAATCAGGGAATAAAATAATCCTTAGCGCTAAGTAAGTTCATACTCAAATTACTTTTCTAGCAGAATCCTTCACATAAAAAGACAAACTAAATCAAATCATTAATCCATTACTAAAATAATCAATAACTATTCATTTGAAAAATTCATCTTTTACCGAAACTCGTGTGAAATTTTGAATGCACCAGGCAGCAATGGTTAGCTTCCAATAAAGTGGCAGCCACTCTAATTAAATTTAAGATAAAATGTCAATGGAAGTGGCTTCTCGACCCACTACAAATCTTGTTGATTTTGCTATGTCATCCCCAGAAAATATGTACCTAATTTGTAACTACAGTACAAGAGTCTTTCTAATTTACTCATTTTTATGATGATTCGGTGCCATTTGTTTTTTTGGTAGAGGTGGGGGTGGTAGAGCGTGATGTCAGATATGTTAATTTCCTGAAATGGTTGTAGTAAGAGTATTGAGTATTAAGAAATGGAAAAGTATTGAGTTTGTTCCATCAATTGAAATTCAAAATGTGCGTTTTTGCAACTACCGCTTTAGCAACTTTATTTTAACTAACAATAAGTATTTTACAGAAAAACGTGTGTACTAACTTGTTTTTAGAGAAAACATTGAATGGAAACGCTTAAAATAAGTCTACATTTTTACCGGGTCATATTTAGCCCAAGCTTGTAAGTACGGGTAGGTAACAAGATTTTAGTAAAATTTATGTATTTAATCCTTTCACATTGTTCTTAGTATTTAAATCATGCAAGTAAACTAATTCATAGACCATATCTAAGCTAAGTGAATACTCCATCAAATACATATGCAGCTTTTTTAGCTTTCAAATACCTCAAATGCTGGTTTTAATATAAGTCCAAAATTATTGTGTGTAGAGGGATGATGGAGGGGAACTTGATAAATTTATGGAACAATGGAGCCTGTTAGAAAGCAAGGAGAAATGGAGTTGGAGGCAAAGGCTAAGAACTTGAAATGCGGAGAGGTGAGGTTGAATAAGATGGCCAGGAAAATGAATGACCAGAAGAAGGAACTGAATCACAGGGAAGAGGGGAACGAGAAGAACCTAAATTAGTCAGAAGCGCAAGAGTTGGAGGAGACAAAGGCTCTTGAATTACTGGTTAAGGAGAAGAAACTGCAGGTACATTTGAACGCCGAGAATACTGCACTCACACTTGTTAGGGTATACTTACAGTAAAGATTTTACTGGACCGTTCAATTGATCCATGGTTATGCACACACACCCGATGCAAAATACTCACACATACACTTAGCCATTGTTTTAAAGCCGCCACACTCTGCATTAAAGTCGAGGTTTAAGTTTCACCCTTTACCATTAAGGCAGAGTATCCAAGTGAAACAAGTACCAATCGATAGAAGACGTTTTGGTCTATTCATTTTTGAAAACCGCATGTTGGAACCCTTCCCCGTTCAGGAGTTATTCAGCGTCAAAGTTGGGGTAATTTTACACAAGGTTAAAAAATGACGGGATAATTTTCAAAAATTTCATAAAATAGCTTTTAAAAGTATTATAATTTGAGTTAAATAGTAAAATGTTCCATGAAATAACTTCCAAAGTAGTAGTTCGTGCTTATTTTTGTCAAATTAGCAGATGGCGCCACAAAAATTTGCGAATAAAGCATTATAGTACACAAGTGGCTTACAATGCCATTTTTTGCAAATTTTTGTAGCGCCATCTGCTAATTTGACAAAAATAAGCACGAACTACTACTTTGGAAGTTATTTCATGGAACATTTTACTATTTAACTCAAATTATAATACTTTTAAAAGCTATTTCATGAAATTTTTGAAAATTATTCCGTCATTTTTTAACCTTGTGTAAAATTACACCAACTTTGACGCTGAATAACTCCTGAACGGGGAAGGGTTCCAACATACGGTTTTCAAAAATGAATAGACCAAAACGTCTTCTATCGAATGGTATTGGTTTCATTTGGATACTATGTTTCCCCTTTAGATGGGAACTGGGCGTCGCATAGTGCGCCAGCTCGGGTTATAGTCCACGGGTGAGATTGCTAGAAGTTTTGCAACCTTTAAATTTGAGGAATCAAAACAACCGGACGACATATCAATTTTGAGACCTTCAATATCCCTTTTTTCCTGTTTCTAAAAAAAATTTACTCGTGTTTACATTGAATCCCCTTCCACTGGAAGCATATAATGTCTCCTGATGCTAGGGTCCTCTTCCTCCACACCCCGATTAAGGACATCAGCCCACTTAGGGCTCCTCCTCTTGTCACTATCATCCTCCAGTAGCATTTCTTAACTGCCGCTTTCCCTCCGTCCACATAACAACACATTCCGGATTATTGCTTCTTGACCTCGAACCTTTTAAATTATTACAAGTTCCTCCGCGGCGGAGGCTCCGCCCCAAAATCCCCTTTGCTTTCCCTCTGGTGTCCACTAAATCTGCATTAACTGTGACTCAAACTTGACGACTTCTCTTCTTCTTTGCCGCTGATTCCAGTTCCGTGAAAAGCAATTTCAGACCCTTTATTATACTCATCTAGAATCCCAAAAATTTTGCTTCCAGTCGTACAGGTTCTTCTTCCGGTCACTCATTTCCTTGGCCTTCTCATCCAAACTCAACTCTCTACATTTTAACTTGCCAGTCTTTGCCTCCAACCTCATTTCTACTTGCTGCCCAACGAGATATGATTAAGTATAAATATATTTCACTAACAATAAGTAAAATCTTGTTTCCTAACCATAAATACTTATACATACAAGCGTGGAATACATGCGACCTGGCAATAGTATCCACTTATTTGAAGCGTTTCTTTCAGTTTAACTATTTATTAAAACATGTTCTCTAACTAGAAGTTAGCAAACACGTTACTGTATAAAAACAATGTTGTTAAAGCGTACATTTGGATTTTAATACATGGTACAAACAAAATATGTACTTTTTCATTTCGTTTTACATGCTGTAAAAAGTTAATTCGTATGCATTTTTGTTTTAAATGGTATCCTTAGAAGAGTTGAGTATACGCAAAAGTATAATATCCCTAATTAGCACAAAAGCATTTGAAACAGTTAAAAATTGAATTTTTCAAAACGAAAGTACCTTCTTAGTTTTTATGTAATATTTGCATTCCAAATTTAAGAAAACTAAGTGTAAAACGGATTGCAGTGAATGTAGATGCATTCGGTATACTTGAGTAGTGTTTAACTGTTTCAAAAATAAAAAGTAACTATTTCAATAAATTAATATTGTTCCAGCAACCATTTGGGTATACTCCGTCAATACCCAGAACGTCTTTTTAAACTTTCCGTTTCCAGTCTCAACACGCAACAAATACTATGCCGTCACCCCGGAATCAACTTGTCAACCCCTAACAACCTGCCTGATTCGCTACTAACATGATGCAGAAGGCAAGACGGTTACTATAGCTGATTATCTATCAAAGTTTTGCATTAGTTTTTTGAATTTACGCTTACGAACTTACTTCAGAATCTGAAGTTCAGATGTTTCAAAAAATTAAAGCATAATGAAATAGACATTTCTATGAGTATTTATTCTTTATACTATATTCATTTAGAAAGAGCACAAAAGTATCTTCTTGCCCAGTTTAGTTACACGTTAGTTAAGCTGAAGATGATAATGAACTTGACAAAAATTACTCCCTTCCTAATACACTTGTCTACGGAGCTTTGATTAAATGCGTCTTAATGTTATTGCTAAATGTTATTATGGTAATATAATTTGCTATATTACTCATAGATGAAATTTAAAGTTATTGATCAGGAGCAACTGCATTGCAGAAGCATTGGATATAATATCGTACTGTGATATGAATGAGAATATTTTGTAATGATATTCGATATTACATATCCAGGTAATAGTATTATATATTATTACGTATTTCAGAATTTATTAGTAGACAAACCAAGTTTGTTTTGTATTTATTTGGCACATGCGCATGTTATATGTATGTTATTACTACGAGAAACTACAACAAAAATGGCAACAGTAACAAGAGTTAGGCATCTCTGAGTCTACTGATCAGCAGAGTAATTAAAAACCTACTGGCTGGCGTCTGTCAACGAAAAATTTCAGCTTCATTGAATTCTAAAAAATTCAAGCTTTTAACCGACGAAGAGAATAGAGCGTTTCTCGTAGATTGGATTGGAGCGAGATAGGATTTCTCGTACAATTTATCGTACGGACAATTTCTTCATTTTGTTAGTTTTGTTTATTTCAGGTAAATTATGAAATTGTGTAATGATTTACAAGCTGGATAACTTTTTACTCCTACTCATTTTGCTCATACTCCAACATGAAATTAACTCGAAAGTCTAGCGTTTATATACCGGACAAGTGCGATAGTCGTTCGACAGTTTAACTGTTACACTTGCATTCTGTAAATTACCAGTCTCAAGTATATATAAATTGAAGTAAAACTTAAACGCCGACAAAATGAACAGCCCTACTTTTGGAATTCACGGAAACTGTAGGTAACGTTATACAAACCTTAAGTTTCTGCAAAATCAACAAAAAATTTTTACTCAATCAAAAAAAAGAGTTCATCACAATGAACTTCTGGAATCTCAACTTGATATGTCATAAGCTTAAAAGTTGTTTGAAAACGTGTTTTGCTGCAAGATTTTAAATTAACTGTATTTGTGTGAAAAAGCTGTACTCCACTTATTGTGAAGTATTTATTAATGCGGATGGCCAATAATCCTAGATGCAAATGGCTCTTACCACTGAACCAAGGTACATAACTGACGTTCGAGATAAAGTAGTTATAAACATTCTAATTTCTAAATGCATTAATGTTTTAAAATTTAGTCGGGTTTCCCATTTTATACTAGCGTTTATGCTTACTTAGTCAATATTCTCAATTCCGTATACCCGACGATCGGGTCCCGATCTCGAACTGAACATCCCTGCTACTTCTTATTAGAAAGAAGCCGGCATATCATTCCCTTCCCTAACCACCCGACTTGTTTCAAAACAAGTTCTAGTTCTAAAACGTTAATAACATTTTCAGAAGTGCCTAGGTTATAGAAACTAGTTTTTATGTTTACCAATCTTCCGGTGGGTTCCAACCAAAGAATAGTTTGAGCATTAAATAGTGCCCTTTTCCTGCAGGATAGTTGAAAGGTTAGTAACTTTTTGGAAAGTACTACGCCTAAGGCATACTCCATTCCCCCGGATAAGTTTCCTCCACTTCCATAAGAGCCCTGCACTGCAGGCTCCAGGTAGATCTCCTCGACGGAACCGCCGCTGGAAAAAACTCGGTATCCTGGTATCTAGGATACCGGGAAATTTTTGAGCCGAAAGAAACGGACAAAAAGGGAAGGGAAGAAAAAGGAAAGGGAGGGAAGTGTAAACGGAGGGAAGAGGAAAGGAAGGAAAGAGGAGAAACTGAAAACGGAAATGTGAAAGATATATAAGAATAAGGAACTACACGTTCCAAAAATTTTCAAAATTTCATGAGATTTCCCGATTTTGAAAGAGATTTTTGCCTAAAGAAATTATTAATGTCTCGGAATGTAGATGACGCGGATATGTTTTCGCTTTTCAATAAAACTTTCGAATTGGTACAAAAAAAATTCCTATTCTTAATTTAATACAAAATGTTCTTCCCAATTTTATACAAAATTTCCTAATTTTATACATTATTTTTCACGTTTTACACAAAAGGTTCCCCGTTTAAACAACTCTTTTCCAGTTTATACAAACTCTTTTTAGTTTATAAAAAAATTGTCTAATTCTACACAACATTTTCTCGGCTTTATACAAAAGTTTCCGAATTTTGCAAAAGTTTGCAAAATTCCCTGAGTGTAGCCGACCAACTGATTACGTGCTGCATCGCCCGACCATAAACTAAAGCGTACCTAATGACGAGTTCTAGCATTTGTTGCGAGAAATACGTTTAAAAAAATAAAAGCAGTACAACTCTGGCTTATTAAAAAGTATTACAGAAATATTAAGGTATTTTATGTAAATTTTTGAAATTCACGACGAAGAATTTTTTGCTACCTCTTTTATGCATTTAAAAAATGATTATGTTTCCATAAACTAGTTTATATATTTTTGGAGCATTTAGAATTTTTTCTTCATTTTTTTGCAAATTGGTTCCACTGTGCAAAATTTTCTCATTAAATGCGTCCAGAAATTGCCAAAATGTCAATTCTGTCAGTTTTATAATCAACTCCGTGGGAACGTGTCGTCACATTATATGTCTAGCGGGAAATTTTTTGAGTACACCTGGATACCGGGAAGAAAAAGTTTTTTCCAGGGGCGGACGGAACCCAGGTAAGCCACCCCGGTCCTCCTCCAGAAGCAGCAGCGCATAGATCGCCTCCTCCTCCTGTCTCCCATTCCACCACTTCCGCCATAGATTCCCCCTCTACAACCGCCGCATACGGCCGGCAGTCCAAACAAATTCATGCACTCCTATCACACAAAATGTGCAATTTGCAATATACCTAGTAAACTTAGCCAGCTTCCAACAAACGGCCGAGTAGAGGATAAAGTACGGGACCGGAAGGAATTGGGAGTGGAGAGTCGAGTAGAAAAAAAATTATAGGAATGGGCGTTGATGGAGAAGAAAGCAAAGTTCCAAGTAAACTTGAAGTGGAGAAGCAGTGAGGTAAAATCGGTGGTCCAAGTAAATCCGGAAATGAGGCTGGGACGATGAGCAGATTTTTTATGGAAGGCTAGCCAATTGGATGGCGACGAGGAGTACAGTCGACCAAAGACAGTGATCGGGATAGATTAGAGGTAAGAAAGATAGAAGAGGTGGTTCGCGACTTGGTAACGTGGAGCAATTTGCCGGTAATTTTGTCTATGATTATGAGTAAGTTAATAAGTATGCGAAGGCTTCGCAGCGAAGCAGGCTTGTAATATTGGTTTCCATTCCTCAACGAGCTTCAGTGCCTCACAATATGCATATTGCTCGCATCACGGCTGCGAGCTTTGCTATATATATTTGTATCAGCAGCCAGGGCCTACAGGACCTGCACACAGGGCCCAAAACATGCTTGTCTCATAAACGGTAATGCTGCCAAAGAGACCTCAGCCGTGATGCGAGCAATACGCGTATTGAGGCACTGCAGCTCGTTGAGGAATGGAAACCAATATTACATGCCTGATGCGAAGATGTGGAACAAAATGAAAAATGGTGAGGAGACTGGAGGAGATGCCAAGAAGGGTGACGATAAAGAGTTGGAAGTATTCTAAACAAACATAAATTGAAGGACAATGATTTTGTTCTACTTCAAGGTTTTGACAATTATACAAGTCTGCTTCCTGGAAGCCTTCCAACGCGTTGGGGAAAAAGCTTTCACGTCTGAAGGCATTTTGTCGGTACGCAAGCCATTTAAGGAGCTGAAGGTTAGTTTCCATTGTTTTGTCCCAACTATGCTTCGAAGTAATTTATTAGTACTTCGAAAATTGTATTCGCAAAAGCATATTCCAAAAAAAATCATCATACCATTTATTTTAGAATGCTTGTCAAATTTTTACTGGCCAATGTACATGACCTGATCAGTGAACCCAAAGTACACAGCGTAATTATGTATTTAAAATATGCAGATTCTTTTATCTGGCCAGAGTATTTGAGATAATTCAGAAGTCACTACATTTCATTCATTTAATTACACTAAAAATTTCCTGAAACAAATTACCAGCAGCTTTTAATTAAATAGATTTGGTACATTTATTTTACAGCATTTATTACAGCACAATATTCAATGACCATTTGCGGACTGTTCTGCAATATCTTGGCATTTTAAAAATGCTTGGCATGATTGTCTTGATTTGTGGTAGCAGAAATGACGTAAAGAAAAATAAAATAAAAATTGTAGAAAGCAGAAACTAAGGCCAATAACTTGACTAAAAAGCAATGTGCACTTCACTCAAGTCTCATGGAAGGCAAATTATTCTGCATCGGCGTAAATGCACACGAAAAAGAGGTTTTCATTTGGCTGTAAAGCACCAGAAGGAGCCTTTTGCCCTTACTCTAGGCTTGAGCTGAGCATGTCTTCCTTTCTCTTTTTCGTGTGCATTTACGCCAATGCAGAACAATTTGCCCTTCATCAGACTCGAGTGAAGTGCAGGCGGACTAACGCACATGCATTATAGCCTACTAAATAGCAATAGGATTGTAAACTCTTGATAATAACCACATTTTAAAGAGTGTCGATGGTAAAACATTATTTGTTTTATATAAATTTTTAATACAGCAAGATCAGAATATCGTTCTATAGGATATTTTACGTAATAAATTGTAAACCCACAATTAAACACCTAAGTGTACAGATTTGCCTAAAAAGTAATGAAAACCCGTAATACTGTATAACTATTGTACATCAAAGACAACACAATAATTGCAATCCTTAAACGTTTTGCTATGAGTCGACACCATTTGGTCGTATGGTCGAAGTGGAGGTAGCAAGTGATTTGGTTAGATTAAGCGGATTCATCTGAATATACGGAAAAATTTAATTCATCTACAGCCATCTCTCGAAACTGTTTTAAATGATTGATGAGCTTCATCTTAAATCAACCACAATAAATTACCAAATTTGCAGAAATAAATAAGGGAATTAATTAACAGGTAAAAAACACGGAAAAATGAGGAAATTCAGCTTAGCTAATGAAATTGAAAACGAAACCATGAAAATAACATTTAGGAGCTTGTTACTACTATTTCCAGCATTGCAAAATAAAGCTGTTAGTTAGTCAAGCTGTTAAAATGTCAAAACTTGCTAAATAAAACAGCTTTTTAAACCATAGAAACCTCTTGTATGCGTCACCTCCATATTTTAACTGCGTTAGTCTCCTCTGTCATGTACCAGTTTTTATAGCTAAACATTTGTTTGTGATAGCAAAATGCTTCATCTTTAACTTAAAGACTTTACGACCTTCAGGTTGAAGCTATGCTGAATCAATAAACTTCTGCATCCCCTGGTAATTCGAAGTAACCTGTCATTAAATAAATTGCTTTTGTATGGGAAAATATGCGTTGGGAACTGAAAGTTACTCCAAAGCCGTTATTGTTCAATGCAACTTATTCCGTTTAAAGAGTAAATTTTCGCATACTTCGTCCTTCCCCATTTTCTCACCAAGTGGGTACGTAGGAAGGTGCTCTGGTGGTATACCCACTTAGTGATGGCAAACGATTAATCGCGATTCCAAAACGATTACCAATCCGATTTTTGATAAAATCGTTTAGATAATCGGAAAACCGATTCGATTAGTGCTTAAAACGTTAAGAAAACGAAAAAATTTTTCCTTCCTTAAAAATTTCCTTAAAATCCATCAGGTTTCCTTAAAATTTATCATAGTGCTACATATAGCAACTACAAAACCTGAGAAAAGTAAAAATTTGACAGCATTAAGCATGTGACTATGTCAATTCGTGTAATCTTGTGTGAAAATAGGTTACTCGTTTCCAATTTAAGCAACTTTAAATCCTATATTTGCCATAAAACTGCGTTTTCTAGAAATCGCGATTAATCTCGATTTTCGATTCGAGTTTTGTATTAAACGTTTCCCATTACGCTCAAAACGTTTGGACAAAAATCGGAATAATCGCGATTAATCACGATTAGTTTCCGATTTTTGCCACCACTATACCCACTTCTTCAACCTCCTATGTGAGAACTTTTTCCGCAATCATTCATCCCACCACTTTTAGTTTGCATTGTGGCGTAACTGTGTTGCGAAATCAAAATCAGGGTCATGCTCTTTTCTTTACGTGACTAACGGTCGTACTATAGTTCAAAAGTTGCTAACTTTTTGGAAAGAACCAGGCCTTCCTACTCCACTTCTCTCGGATGCACTTCTAAATCCAAAAGAATGGACCATCTGGACTGCCTGGTGTACCACCCCCGCGGCCATATCCTCCTAGCAGCGCAAAGATCGCCACCTCCTCTACCTCTATTTTGCTCTAGGACGTTGTTTTTGTGTCCCAAAACTTAATTTGTCATTTCTTGAGGTGAATAGGTCTGTTTTTTGCTGAAAATTTTGATGGCCGCTATTCTTTGTAGGCATCGTTTAAGAGTCTTTGAGAATGTGTTTAATGAAGTCTTTTAAGTAATTTTTCAAACTTGTCTCACATTGCAACCGTTCTGCAAACTGCAAACTTTCGTTTCAAATCAAAACAGAAATTCTGGTCGTTTGCGTACTCGGATAATTCCTGATAAAACACCTATTTAATCTATGTGCTTTAAACTTTAATTCGTCAGTTGTCTAATTTTCCAAGTCACCTAGTTAAATAAATATGTGAAATGTAGTAATTTTAACCTGTGCAATTTCCGATCATTTTTGCGATACTTCAGCAACATTCATATTCTTGGTGGACGCGAAATAACATTTATTTTCATCAGATAATCTGACATTGTCTAGAAAGAAACAGCATTAGCTACTAAGGTTGCAATAACTCTCTGTTTAAAATACATTCAGTTATACCATTTATGAACATGGGTTAACTAATTTCCCAATCAATTTCTTAAAATGTAATGAAAAATGAATAAAAATGGGATGGAATGTGTACTAATGATAACGAAAACCTTGTTTTTCCGTCTAATTGTCTAATGGACGCCTTTCATATATTCCCCAGCGTATTACCACAGGGAGAAATAAGACAAGGGCAAGTAAGCTGGTAGCTATAAAAACATTTAAATCCGTAATAATAAAATTCCAAGACGGGCGTGTTGAGTGTTGAAACTAGGAACAGGACTAGCTTGAAAAAATTTTACTTACTGCCTGAATATATGCATATAGTTGCTTTAGTACGATCACAGTGCATTAAAATATTTAGTTTCTTTATTCTTGCGAATTTAGTAAACTATTGGTAAGTTAACGTCTCACCTATCCATGTTAAATGAAATCTACATAAGGATTAATTTTATTTCAACTGGAATGCAATTTTCACATAAAAATTAAGGAGGAACTTTCTGTGTGCAAAAATGTAATTTTAAATTGTTTTTAAAGAATTTGTGCTTATTAAAATTAACAGTAAATTCTTCTAATGATAACCGTTGAAAATAAATGCATGCTAACAAATTACAGATTTTTTTCTTTGAATTATTCCAGCATGTACAAGTAGGAAATGCAAATATAATATATTATTGAGTTTTTTCCACCAATTGACATTCAAAATTTGCGTTTTTATACAATTCGCGCTTTAAAAACCTTGTTTTTATAGAGTGTCATTGTTGCCAACTTATAAATAGAGAAAACGTATAAATCAGTAAATTGAAATGAAACGTTTTTAAATAAGTGGATATTTTTGCCAGGTCTCATATAGTTCCGTCCAGTTCATTAAATTACTTCGTGTAGTTAAATAATCCAACTACTCTAACGATATTGTCCAATCTATGCCAATTGAATTGGATTGCCTTTCAACAGAAGCAGGATTTGCTGGAGAAAGCTCACTTCGCCCCGACATACCTACCCTACCCAGTCCAACTTTGGGGGAAAATGTATAATCTGTAATAAAGTAAACTTATAGCAAGTTTCCAACAAAGCGCCCGGATAGAGGAAAAAGTAACTGACCGGGAGGAATCGGGTGTGGAGGGTCCAGTAGAATTGAAATTGGAAGGAGTTGGCGCGGATGAAGAAAAAAGTGGAGTTCCAAGTAAAGTTTGAATTGGAGAAAGAATGGATGGATGAAAAATCTGTGGTCTGGAAGTAACTCTGGGGCTGGATGGCACCCGTAGTGGTCCAAGCCAAAGCAGTCTAAAAACCGGGGAAAACACTTTTTCTAATGTGTTCTACAGGACAGGGGTGGGATCGTTGGTGGTCCTGACGGTCCATTTGGGGATCGATCCGAGGGAAGTGGCGTAGGCCTGGTTCATTTCCACTCCACAGCAAATCTTTCGATGTCAAATACCAGTTTGGACCAGTAGCAGAGTACAGGTTCCGGTAGTTGACCAAGTCAAAGCACTCCACTAAAACAGCCGTTGATGGATGGAGCCAGGAATCGATTTGGAGAGGAATGTGACGGGTTGGGTTGATGGGAAACCACTGAGCTGCTCTAAAACTATGCTTCAAAGAGTTGGTCACTTCCCATCTGAGATTTAGAATATTCATAGCCATCTTTTTTCAACTGAAGAACGGTTCTGTGAATTGTCTTGTCAATTGCCATGTTTATTTTCAAGTTTGCTCGTGAGTGATGTCCAGTGCCAGAAATAAACTCAAAAGCTTGAAAACTGAAGAAAAGGAAGATTTTACTTGACGTGACAACGTGACGGTGACATTTAAATCCATTTTAATTAAGGTTACATTTTATTTATTCTTACATCACTATCAGTTCAGCAAATCATAAGAGCAGCAGAAGTCAGAAATTAAAAGCAATTAAAATAAGAAAAGCAAGAATAAAGTATCTAAATAAAATAATAGGGGACAGGCTAGTCATGTATATTCTACCGTTGTGTTTGCGTTGCACCTACTTATTCAAGATCTCATTTCAAACTTTTCAGTAGGAAAATCAAGATACGAGTACATTTCTACCTAATAAAGTTAGCAATTACCATCAGTTCAGCCAAAAAGTCAAATGATTGCGAATCAACACAAAAATGTTGTTTAATGATTGAAAGCTTTTAATCCATGAAATCAATAATTTAGTTGATCGGCAAATTTAATTACAAAATCGGGAAATCTGATGAAGTTTCCGAAAATTGCGGCACATTTTCTTCCAGACTTTTATGTTTTTCCCATTTCCGTTTCCTTCTCTTCCCGTTCATTTTTTTGTTCCTTCCCCCTCGCTTTCTTTCCGTTTCCTTTCCTTCCTTTTTTTTCCTTCCCTTTTCCTTCTCTACCCCATCGTCTCAAAATTTCCCGGTATCCTAGATACCAGGATACCAAGTTTTTTCCAACGGCGGCACCCTCTTAACCGCATCGAACTGCATTGCATTTACAAGGTTTCTACATTCTTATTTTTACCGTGTCCAAACCGACACCGCATGTCTTAATTTTCAAGCTTGAAACCATCTGCCACCACATATAATATAATCTACCCCAAATTCAATAATTTTTCAGTCCAATCCAAAGCGATGAATGTACCACAGAGTTTTTGAGATTTGTTAGTATATCAGAAGAAAAGTTAAAGTAGATATTATGAAAAATAAAATAAAAATTTGTGGTGATTAGACACCTTATTAAATAAAATTGGTGTACTGGTAGATACTTCACTAGTAGGTTTTCCGGATCAATTTTCTTTACGTTACAATGGCTTATACAAGCAGGATTCAATTGTCCGGATTCTTGAACTGATTGTTGATCAGTTGCAAAAATTTTGAATGAAAACTAATAGAAGTGCTTTACTAGCAGCAAGCTGCGAATTTATTCTTCCACTATTGAAAAACTATCAGTCTTGTTGATAGAGTCGGTAACAGGGAAACCAACGTGGAATTTGTTGCAGTTTTATAGACAATATAAAAATCCCCAGTAATTAGTAGCAATGTGAATAGTCATGGCCGACATTTTTAATTGTGAATCCATAACATGTTCTCATTTCTTAGTGACCAGTTGTGACACACGTTCCTAAAATTTTTAGGTAGCACTGAAATCCTTGCAAAATTGCTATAATTTCATCGAAATTTGCAAAAAAAACCTATGGCTGCAACTGCTAAAGTGGTAAGGTGTTTTTGTCGGATATTGTTAAATTCGGATTCGGTAACGTTTTCATTCTTAACCCCTTTTTCTCAAAGTACCCATCCTCATCATCATTTTTGTCCCTCTCAGAACTGCTCTTGTACCAATCCTCCAAAAGATCCGAAGGAACTCTGCGGTCATAGGAAGCCCTTTTGTCCAAACCTGCAAAACAATAATCGTCACCCTCCTCATCCCCTCCATAATAATCAAGCATCCACCCGGGACATTCGTTGGGCTGGAGCATCAGATTCTATTGTCGTACTTATGTTCAGGCATGCTTGATGTTGCTAATACAAAAACTGTTTGTTTAGATGCCAAAAATTGTTTCTGTCTGTATTGATGAATTAATTAAAAGTTAGATCAACCGGTTTCCTTTATTTTAGTTTGTATTGTGGCACAACAATGAATTTAAAACGGAAAATTATAAAAATTATAGTACTCAAGCAAATCTGGAAAATATACTGAAAAAGAGTTTTGGTGTTTTTACCTTTTTTTGGGCACCTACGATTTTCGTCAAAATTGGCACGTATGTACCCCTTTGAATTGTGAATTCAAAAATAGTATTATTTGGTTCCTAGGTGACAATATCACTGTGAAATTGATGACCAAATATGACCATTTTCATGGATTCGAGTAATACTAGAATTCTTAACGTTTTTTTTTTGAATATTTTAACTTTTGTGTGCATGAAAATCAGGGAAATCGCCGGGAGGGCCATCCTAATTTTTTTAATGCTTGTTTCAGCAAAACAAACCACAGGACAATATTTCATTTCATGGTGGAGATATTTGGAAACATGTATGGACATGTATACCAAACTTGACAGAATCCATCGTGCCAAAAGTGATCGAATGCTGTATCCGTCTGCTTTATCTAAACTGTCTAGTTGATATACCAAATTAAAGCTGATGCAAAACTCCAGGATTATATTTCTCAATTTTTTGAAATACCGACTTGAAAAAAAGTTGTGACCATATTAGTCAAACTATCCATTATGTGCAAGATTGCTTCACTTTGCTCTGAGCAGCTCCAGCTCGGAGGGTATTGCTGGCTAAGAAGTTCAAGGTTTAGGTAATAAAACAATTTCAATGTCACGCATTTATTACCGTACTGGACAGATGCATGCTTTATTTTCTGAGAAGTTGTATAGTGTACAACGAACCTGCCTTGAAACAACGTGCTTGAAAAAATTATGGTCTCTTTCTCCCGGCTATTGTTTGTACAGCATAAAAGCTTAATTCCGGAAGCTATAAGTTATAACATTCACCCCAGATTTAAAAGTTTTATAATAAAACTATATAGTACGTGAGTTTTCATCCTTTTTTTACCTCTGAGGTATGAAGCAAGTAAATTTAGTGCATGAAATCCGTAACTATATCGCCAAACAAGCACAAAAAAGATCCACAATTTTCCATTATCGACCCAACATAAATGGTTGCCCTTCTTTTGTGCAAGGCACCCACCGTTTCACAAAAAAACTCTGTAGGTTTCAAGGAGCGAATAACTCGCTGCACGTACTTTCTAGAAACACCAAACTTAGACGAGAATAAACTCCACTGTCAAATCAGTTCAGCACTCAGTGTAATGCATTCCGTTGCCAAAGGCAATGCAATGAATAAAAGTAAACAACAAATCGCAATTTCTAGTACCACACAGGAGTACAACAACGGAGAAAATATTTCCCAGCACCAGATTAACAAACTGACTGAAAATATTAAAATATAGAATCCACATCCCATGTAAAAACCTACTAACATACTAGTTGATTCAATGACTACAGTGTGCAGCACACGCAAACGTTGATAACAAGTCAGCACACTGTTTAAATTTGATATGTAGATTTTGTTGAGGCGATGAAATATTTGTAGATACGTTTTGTGCAAATGAACTATGTATAGCATAAACAAACAACTGAACTCAGTCACGGCCGCTACTTCAAAGTACATTTGATAGTGACAAAAAGCTGTTATTAGTAACTTAATTGCCGCGAAGAATAAACTGGAATGCTCTTTGGATTTAAAAGTGTAATCTAGTAGTATAGGAGCCATTGTAATTTTAAAGGAGGCTAAACTGCAATACAGAATTGGAATAAAACAAACTGTCAAAAATAATATAAGACTCACTCCTAGACAACCCTGTACATCCTTGTAGAAAGGAATTGGAAACAAACGTTTAAATTGAGTAAACAGAGGAAAGAATCGCAACAAAGCGTTGAAATATTTCACGAAATCTTTTCTATATAACAAAAAGGTCCACTCAAGACCTAGGACAAAAGTGCAGCCAATAGTGACATAAGCAGCAAACAATAATTCACTTGGGTGACTTTTTAGAACGTAATGTATTGTTGAGCGGTTCAAGTTTAACAGAATCAATACTAACGCAGTTAACACATTACCCAAGAGTAGTGCTATAGGCAAAATCCAGCTTAAGCGGTAAAATGGTCTTTGCTCGTAGTAAAACTCCTTTTTGTCTGGATTCCAACCAATCAGACAAGATTTACCAAGAGATACTTGAACTCTTTGAAATAAATCTAGCGATTTGTACATTGATTGTGTTGCCATGATCCGTTGAGTGTCGCGTGTATTTTTTGATTGTTAGATTGAGTCACAACAACGCTTAACTATTAAAAATAGAATATAAAATAAGATTTTTTAAAAACAATTTTATCTATAGTTTCCTATTACTAAAGTTAATACTATATAGAATTTTTCAAAGGTAGTCATATAAAAAATTGCTGACAATTTTGATAAGGCTATTGACAATATTTTAGAAACCTAAATGTTTTAATTAATTGAAATTGGATTGAATTCAGTTGAATGTTGTTGGTTGAGGTTTCTAGAAATCATTCCACAGAATATTTTCCTGTAAGACAGGTAGATTTGAAGCAACAACTCGCAAATAACTTGGCAAACTGGTTGATCGACTTAATAAAAAACATTGATTTGTTAAAGGTAGCGCAACTTGTTTTTATAATCAATAAATCAATTATAACTAAATGGTCTCTATACAACAATCTTTAAAAAACTTCTATAACAGTCTGGATAAATCGGTTTAACATTATTTATAAAAGCAATATGATTGCTTAAGCAAAGAAACGCCTCTAAAACCATTACATGCTGTAGTTTAAAAATATTTAGATTCAAGCCACGTGCTTGACCTCACAAATTGGAAAATCAATTACTCAAAAAAAATTTTAATTGCAAAAATTTTGAAAACGTTCAATAGGCCTCTTGCTACTAAAAATTCACGCGATTTCTTACCATCTAACGTAGGCTGACCTACATCGGTTTCTTATAAAAATTTACGGTACCCATGTGGAAATATATGAAGTTTAACTGAGTGTAGTTTCACTATTTGGACATAAAAATG
Source organism: Entomobrya proxima (assembly GCA_029691765.1). Classification (NCBI taxonomy): domain Eukaryota; kingdom Metazoa; phylum Arthropoda; class Collembola; order Entomobryomorpha; family Entomobryidae; genus Entomobrya; species Entomobrya proxima. The sequence continues at coordinate 47,111,060 of CM056171.1, forward strand.
TTTACATTATTGATAAAGCATTGAAAATTCTTTTTATAAAACCAATCCAGGTTAACATGCTAAAAATTGATTTCTTCCACATATTAATCTCCCAATTCTATCTGTCGCATTCAAATATTTATTTCTATCAGGTCGCTTTAGCTAACCTTTTCAGCATGGTAGAGTTTCAAATCTTAGGCATCTCAGCCTCAGCTATTCTAACCATTACCTTAAGAAATCACAACAACTGTCAATATTTCATTCAGAACGTACAATGCACTTTACACAAACATAAACCCAGTGCTTACAAAATGATAGGGCTGTGATAGGATACATTGAATGTGAATTGATGAAAATTATTTTTTTTTAAATTTAACGTCAGTTATACTTTTTATTATTGATTTTCAATTGACTTGTTTACGATACAAAGGTCCTTGGAACAAATAAAGACACCGGAGTTAATTTCAAACGTGATGCTCCTTTATTGCTGCTATCGACTAACAATTTGTGTGAGCATTTGCTAAAAGTTCTTGTGCCTGGATATTGCTGAGAAGGACAAGGGCAATTTGCGAAACGTGGGAGGAGGGCCACGGTCAAGGTGACCAAGGTCAAGATAATGTGACGCCAAAGTGTATTCCAACAGTACTTATTAGACACTCCACCCATTAAGCTATTAAATTGGCGTTAAAAATGTAGTGGGGAACAGACCAAGTATAATCCCGTAAAGTAGCTAATGGAAGCTGCAGAATTGTCCTAATGCACACAGGCAATGATGATTACACCTAAAATATGAAAGGCACAGCCAGATCATGAAACAGGTCGCATTTGATAGAAGACAATATGGGCTTCCTGATGCAAAAAACCGCATGTCCTGGCGCTGCCTTATTCTCGAGATATCCGAATCAGGGTTCCGATTTTAGCATTGTAGGTATATTACGTTGGTGCTCAGTGGTTCCAAACCGCACTTGCAAAAATGCACCAGTGTGCGCCAACATGCTATACCCACAATGTTAAAATCGCAACTTTGACCTAGGATATCTCGAGAACTACGCAGCGCCAGGTGATGCGGTTTTTTTGCATCAGAAAGCCCATATTGTCTTCTATCGAATGTGACCTTTTTCATGATCTGGCTGTGTCTTTCCTATTTTCGGTGTAGACAAACAGCAATGAATCCACAGTGTAATGGAATCGGGAATTGAACCCGATAGAATTAGAATTGTTTAGTGGAGTAAATTAAAGAACCAGGTGGTTAAGTTTGATTCTGGAGTCGGTGGAGTAGGCGCCTAATGATTTTGGAGGTGGTGGCAGACTTCGCGGACGTGGGGTTGGGGAAAGACCACTGAAACGGTTGACGGGGATCATGAATACGAGACAATGCAAGTGACCCAAGGCGGGAAATGGCGGAGATTGATTAAATGACAGAAATGATATTCAAGTGACATGAATTAATCTTGTTTGTTCCGAAAAACATGTCAATCATTCTATCTTACTACCATGATGATTAATAAACTTGTAGACTCAAATAAATTCTGTACTTGTGTGCGTGTCACAATACTATCAAACCATTAGCAATTTTTTTGTTAGTTTCAAAAGTGCTAGATTGTCTTCTTCGCTCTTCTCTGCCAACTCATCATAATTTAATGTTTAAAGAAATCACACATAAACTGATAAGCAATGGTTTTAATATTTACTTGCCACTTCTAGAAAAATCCAACTAAAAATGTTCCGCAGTGTGTAATTCATCAAATAATTAATTAAATTTTGCAAATCTTTTCATTACACTTTCTTTTCTTACGTTGTCTCATTAAATTATTTTACCAGAATAACGTTTCCTTAAAAAAGTTTAATTTATATATATATATATATATGGCTTGCTAAGAACACACAAAGAAACCATTCCAGTGCATATGGCAAACTTTAGTATCATGTTTCCATCTTTGTTAAATTTTGTTTGAAAGTGTGCTACTCTTTAACGCTTAGTTCACAAATGTGTCACTAGCCATTAAATGGAACTACAGGAATTTGCAGCAAAAACATGTCCAAAACCTTTTGTATTTATTGTGGTACATTATGTACTCCAGCGTAAAATACACATCCAGTTGCAACGGTTCTTTAACATTTCTAGTTCATTTTTGGAAACCATTTGAAGATCCGCGTGCGTGTGCGATGCAGTGCTAAAATCATATGGACTTTAAAAGCGTAAAAATGACTTTGGCAGAGGTGCCGAATTGTGTCCTGTGAATTCATTCGACAAGCTAGACTTCTGAGCACACTGCTACAAAGCGCCCATCTAGTACTGCTGAAGCACGCGCAGCTGAGTTTTAGTTCTCTTTTTTGTGGGTTAGTAAAGTCTTCCTTTTCCGGTATCATACTTACTATGTTGCTACAATTTTTATACACAACTTCCGCTATAAACAAAACAGCAGCAACTCCCCAAAGGATACAAATTAGCAGAAATAGTACAAGCATGTGTTCCAGCGCCATATAATTTCCTGTGGTTACGACTCTGTCAGACAAAAACTCAATGCCCTGAACACCTCTTTCAAATCTCTCAGCAGAAGATTTCCAGTCGTCCCATTTTTGCGAGAATCCAGCTTCGTTAATACGTTGCAGTGTATTTGATACCCAAACTCGGTTAACTGTATACGTGATATGGTAAGCATGTGTTTTGCTGAGTGTTTCGGACAACAGGAAACATTTTCGCGACATATCCTTTGAGTCTTCTAGAACACCCTTTTCTAAAGCTTGAAAATATGCCCCAGCCATAAAATGCAATAAGGCATATTTTCCCTTCAGAAAACCAACATGGGTTTCGTATGATTGCTCAATTGTTTTGTTGTAGTAAATGCTGTCTTCGACATTCGACAAATTCCTTTTTCCAAATTCCTTAAATCTCATTTCCCACACCAGCGGGTTCATATGGTAATACTCTGGCCACAGAAGCTTAAATCCGTTTTCCACTAGTTCGTTCAGTGTTTTGTATGGTTTTACGTGCACAAAAACCGTCACACGTGCCGTGACCTCGTCCAAGTAGTTTGGACATATTATAATTCCAAGCAAGCTTACCAAGAATAACAATTTTGTCCGCTTAAAGGCACTTCCAATTGAATTTCCCAGAAACTCTCCCACCAAATCAAGCAAGTTGCTTTTGAATACTAGTCTTTTATTTAGGTAGTTGGCAAACAAGGAAATACTTGCCAATGAAGCCACTAAACATATTGCACTTGGTGCTGACATGATGCCCATCCATGAATGCATGCTGGCAGAGAGCCTGTTCGTACTTTGACGTAGAGAAGAGCAATAAAAAACGGAGTCACTGTGAGTCTTATGAAATAGCATACCTGTTTTTATATAAGCTAGGTCGTCTATTCTATCTCCGTAATTCATAAGAGAATATAAAGGCATGAAAAAATGAAACTTATAATGCATAGAAATCTGGTTTGGTCTCGTGTACGTGGAGGTGAAGTTATGATGCTTTAAAATCAGAAGCGTATTCATCATCATACTCGAACAATGTGAAGAAAGCCATGGTGATGCTTTGCAAAACAACTGGGCCAACGTCATGTTTTCTATGAGTGTAATTTCTTGACTGTTTCCATCTGAGAACCACTCTTTATGAAACAGAAGTGGATTTAGTATAATCTGTTCCGTAGAATTCTTTGTTAGTTTCCAGCGTATATATATACCACAGTACACAAAACAGTGATACCTTACCAATGCGGTATTAGTTGGCTTAAGTTCTATGAAAAGTTTGGTGGCAGGCAAAGTAGCGTCGTCATTGGAAAACAAATACGTATACTTGTGGTTTTCTAAATTCCATTTGTGAACGAATAAATAAACGGTTGACGAGCGGAGTGACAGCTGATAGAATGATTTGAAAACAATTAATGAATACCATTGAGTGTGCTGTTGAATGAGTGGAGCTAGTATAACAGCAAAAGGTTGACTGAACTTAAACGGAAATTCGATTCCCACATCCTCCTCGTACTTCTTCTGAAATATCATGTAACGCAAATTTTGAACCTGTAAACTGCAAGTTGGTTCAAACGAGTGAATCAATAATTCATGTTTGTGCATGTGGGACGCCAAAGCATTTATTATACGTTTAACAAATATCTGGAATTCTGTTGATTCACATATGTTGTCAGTATTTAGCTGGCTATCTAGTAAAGTTGCCTGTATTTGTAAAGCACCAAAAACAAGGAAAGCAAACGCAAGAAGGCTTGTCGATGGAAAATGCATTTTAACGAAAGTTTGCACGAAGAAGGACGAAGAACAATGCATTGTTTGTAGATTGATTTGACAGATTTAAAAGTTATAGCGATATTTCAAAATATCTTTAGATATATGCTCCGATGAACTCAATCCTAAACGCAGCTATTAAGACTACTTGGGAAACTTTGCAATCACCTTAGATTATTACTAGTTATTTAAACGAAATTTTGTTGCACTGTAAGCACTTATGCTGTTGTTTACAGCCAAAACACCAGAAACATAATTAAAATCTTTGCTTTAATACACACAAAAACATACGTATTTTGAATTTTAAATTTCAAAAGCGCATCACATCACTTGACAACTTGAAAACCAGTACTTAGTTGGTTCAGAAAGAACAATGCCAATTTTGTTAGAATCGTCATTTGTCTCCATCTGCCAAAACCAAACTGTCCGTGTCCCTTATAAGTAGTGTGTTCACCCACCTAAATACAAACTTCCTGTGGTCAACATTTTCAGGCAGCAATAGCACGGCACGTGTAATAAGGGTCACGCAAGTAAGTATTAATACACATCGTTATCCGTCGACAAGATAATTGGTTGGTTTTAATTGCTTTTCTGTTCTTGCTATGTTCACACCCAAGTAAACTGTTGTTTTTGCTTTTAACTAAATATAACTTATAATTTCCTGTCATTATAAATATATTTCTTAAAACTAACTAGCTCTTCAAAGTTTCGTGTGAAGACGACCAGAGTGTATGGTTGAAAGCTAGACAATAAAAGTGTATTCAATAAACTGTCCTCTCGTACCGTTCCTTCCAAACACAGTATGTTTATTTTTAGGTCATATTGATGTGCTAGAAATTGGATTTGCAATACTATGAGGCAGCAAAGCAACTTTTGGCGAGGTTTGGAATTTTTATTATATAATTACCGTGGAGATCATTCTTAAGTAATTTTGTTTTCATCTAAATATTTTCAACCCTTGGCAATATAACAAATATAATTATAAGCATGCAGCATTTTAATTTTTTACCGTATATTTTGCGTTTAGCTGTTTAAAATCTTAACAAAAAACTTCAATACAAATTATTTAGGAGCTCTGTATATCTCTTTTTAAGTTTACCATGACTACCATAATGCTCTGAGTTTTTAAAAACTTTTAAAAACTCATTCATTTTTCCCTGCATATTTCTCACACCTAGAAAGAATCTAAAGTGCTATCCTGCTCTGAAAATGTGTCAGTATTTCAGCAATTATTCAATACAGTAAATCAACCACAATCGTAACATGCTGTTTTAGCACTTGCTACCCCCAGGAAAAATAGGCAGTGGGAAAGAGGCAGTTCAGGAATGCTGCTGCAGGATGTGATGTGGGTGACATGAGGATGACACTGAGAAGGGTAAGGTGAGGGTCCTAGTATGGTGCAGGAGAGGCCGTGGGGGCTTCTCAGCTGGGGATTGAAGGAAGGAGATGAGTTGTGTTGAGGATTTGTTAATTGCAGGGAAAAAGTTGGGATATAGTGAAAGCACGAGTACATTGTTCCATAATTTCTTTCTGGAGGTGGTGCTTATTATCTGTAAAATTAGATTCATAGGGAAGACTGTTAGCGGTTCAAGTTGCTCATGATATTGTTCTGCGTTACGCAGCTGCGTATGAGCTTTAGCGTGAATATTCTGCCATTGAAATTCATTAACATCTTTAATTAACTAGTCGCTTTTGAAATAATTCGGGGGTTCAGTATTTGCTTTTCTAGTAATTTCTCAACACACACCATATTTCGGTAAAGTTCTGTAGCAAACCAGGACAGAGAATCTGGTTGTTTGCTTACAGGAATGATATCTGTTAAAACAATCTATTTATTTGCTTTAAGCTTCGACTAGTTATTTTTGTAATTTTTTATATCAATCAGGTAAATAGATTTGTGAAATACAGTAATTAATTATTCTAACTTCTAACCCATTAAAAACATTTTTTGCGATGCTTCAGCAACATTTGATTTCTTGGTGGAGGCGGAGAGGCATATTTAACCAACAGATTAATTCAAAATCTTTATCAATCATTTAATCAATATCTTTGTCCCTTACAACTATAAAATTAATCAACTTCTAAACTTGATAAGTGCTTACCTTTCACCGAAAAGGATGTTTATTCTTCGTAATAATCCCAAATTTCATCTCTGAATGTTCAGGTCCGAACTCAACACAGGTCTAGTTATGCTGGTATTTAGGTAACTCCTGGGGTGGCGTCGGTGGCATCTGAATATTACACCCCTTAAGCAAATTACACGATCATCATTTACTTTTACTGTCAGTTAATACTACCCAAAACTTGTTCATCCAATTTTTTTTTGTTTTACTACATATGCCACACTCCTTATTCAGCCCCAAAATAAACCAAAGAAAGAACTAAATCCTAGGTTGCCAAATAAATTAGCCATGTATGTAGTTTGTTAGTTGCTAAGTATATGCCCTGAAAAACCGAAACCCGTAATCAGCTAGTTTTGTGTTGATTTGCTAGCATTTAATTTTTTTGCTGAGCTGGTGGTAGTATTTCGTATTTTCAGATGTATTGTAGCGTTTGCGGAAATTTTTTGAATGGTTGGATGGGTTGAGCGTGAATAGATCCAAAGCTTACCAAAAGCTGGGATATACCTTGCCACTGTTCCCTAATTTGTTTGAATTAATATAATTTGTCATTTGCTTTTCTCAATTTAATTGCTTCCTGTTTCTGTCCTGATCTTAGGATTTGTTGTAAATGCTTTAAAAAATGTTTCTAGACTTTACGTTCAACTAAATTGTTTTATATATTGTATCACTGGATTAAAATGTTTTTTGCACTTTCCAAGCTATTGAGACAGTTTAGTTCGGACTGTGAACATAAATCACGACCAAAAATGCAGATAAGTTTGGCTAGTGACAAGATAATCCACAGAATTGTCTGTCAGTTAAACAGAACTGGATCTGGTTTAGTGGCGCCTCAACCTCAAGCCAAACTAAGTGACTGTCGCTGGGATATTTTAGGCAATTCCTTAATTCATGTTTTACAGCAAGAAACAAACCTCAGAGAACAAAAAAGTTGTGGTTCGACTACATTGATTGGTTATCATTTATTATGAAACTTAGCGCATTGTTGTTAGAAATGATGTATTTACTTGGTATGTGCAAAGATCCTCCAATGTCGTCTTTCAAAGTGGTTACCAGTTGGATCCCATTTTGAATCCCAAGTTGACATTATCTAAGCTTAGCTAAAACTTATTTGATACTGTCTTGGCTCCAAGATAGATAACTTGCACTTTGAGGTCTTTCAAACCTATTGATAAAGTATTCCCGTCCGAGCGGCTCTGTTTAAATGTTGGCGTTAGGCTAATTTCCTGACATGTTTTAAGGTTTTTTTCAACAATTTCCTCGAATTGCATGTCTGTGAAAGGAAAGTTGTCAGGAAGGCTGCCGGCAGCTTTTTAATGAATTCTAGAATGAGGAATGTTTTCTTGCTGGCAGATTTGATCATGTGTGCGGAAATGTCTGTTGAGTACATTTTCGAAGTAGTGGACTCTATTTAAAGCAATATCATTTTGTAGCCAGTGCTTTCATTGTACAATATATTTCCTTTTGAAAAATGGTCTCAATGGAGGACGCCGGCCGCCGGCGATTATGGAGGAGGAATCTATGGCGGAATGGGTAGAGGACGAGGAGGCAGAGGCAAAGGGCGATCCCTCCACTGTTCCTTCAAGATGAGGAGAAGGATATAGCCGGGGTGGTGGTCCAGCATGATAGGGTTAAAATGATCGGGTTCTCATGGCAGTGGAGGAAACGGATCCGGAGAAAGTGGAGCAGAATTGTCTCGCATGGATAGTCACAAAGTTGCCACTTAAGGGGTTTTTTTACCAATTTTTGCAAGTCTACCATTAAGTTGTGCGGTGCAATTTTATTCCAAAATAAAGCCAAATAAATTTTCAAAGAAACCTATACCCTATCTACTAACCCCAATAAACCACTTCAAAAATTAAAAATTACAAAGATTGGTGTGCAGCTGTAGCAAAAAATCATGATGAGAAATGATGCTTCAATATTTTAAAATAATAAATTGTCGGAAAGCACACATAAAAATCCACTTTCCTACAGAGTTTACTACCATTCTCGGTTATTCCAATGTCTAAACCTTGTTTGAAGACGTCTGCGTGTCTCAGCATTAAAAGTTAGCTAATCGCAAAAACTAAAATCAGCGCTTTGGCCAAGTCACTCTTCCTTCTCACCACAACACACTTTACTCTTTTTGTCCTTCCCTCCCCCAACTGGTTGGCACCATTGATTTTTATTCATTATAGTCTCCTTGTGTCCTCCATTTTTGATTACCTGAATCATAGCCATATAAACCTGGAATCAACTATTTTTTAACTTGTTTTTCCCAAGTTACCCGAATTACATTGGCTAAGCTTGCTTGCAGTCAATAGTCGCGGTTACGACTTTATATTTTTTGCAATCCATATTTATTACAGATGACATTACTTTTAGATCAGATAATCATAATATTACCGTAAAATAGAACACTCAAAGACTCTCCCAACAAACTTACATTGTTACATGAATGAATTTGAAATTGAAATGAAATTGTCTTCTCCATGAATTCCCTCATTTTTTTTATGAAAAGTAGTTAGCAAATTGCAACTTGATTACTGGGAGGTAAGTTGGTCAGTAACATTCAAATTAAATGAATACATTTGAGGAGCTGAGCAAAAGAATGTCATGAACTTTGCGTAACCATGTTAGAAAATTATTTTAGAAACCGAATTTATAAAAAATGTGTATTTTCAGTAGCTGATTATGCGTTAACGTTACCCCAGCACGGACAAACAACCACAATAATTCATAGTCAAAATTAAAAATAACATAGTTACGCAAAGGTCATAACATTCTTTTGCTCAGCTCCTCATTTTCCTTCTTGAAGAAGAAGCATGCTTTACCTCATGCGGGGCAAATTGGAAAAATTAAATTTAGATCAATTTGAAAGCAAATATAGAGCCCGAACTCAAGTAAAGTATTAGGTACATATTTTTGGACATAGGGCAATTTGAATTAAAACAATTATAATAGAACAATTGCCAAACCTACTAATAAATTAATTACCTGCAGCTCTGCAAATAAATCAAGGGTTTCTAAATTATCACATCACAAATGCTTAATGGTAGATTTTCACTTTAATTTGGTTGGAGGTTGTGGCGCCACTAAAACAGCCGATGATGAAGATGACGAAGCCGGAATTGATTTGGAGACTGAAAAAATAGCTGCTTTCAGTTCCCTGTCTGGCTGAAAACCGACTGAATTTTACCCAGCTCAATCGCCATTACAACCACAGCTATACTGCTTCCCTGTCCCTGGAGTGTAATCCAGGAACCTGGAGGCGGCCGATGCGGATGAGGGCCGGGTTCTTATGGCTGTGTAAATGGTTTCGGGGAAGCGGAGGAGGAAGGCCCTTTCCCTTTCCACACAGTTATCTACCTTCTGTTCTGTCCTTCCACTTATCCTGTAGGAATATGCAGGAATCCAAAACTATTCTTTGAAAATGTTCCCTTTCCCACCGTGTTTCAGACCTTTCTTTTACGGAGTTTTCATTAATTGCCTATGGCTTGTACCCCACTTTTTCTTGAATTCTCTATTTTTTGGGAACGTGTAAACAAAGATAGTTGAATAAATAAATTTCCTTTTTTAAAGAATAGAAATGTTATAATTAGAAGGGGGTGAATTAGGACAATCAAGTTAAAAATTCTTTACATTTTCGGAGGCAAGGGAGTAAAGTTACCGTAACAACTTCCACTTGCCTATTTTTAACCACTTGAAAATGGCAATGTCAAAGCTATTCTAAAAATAAAATGAAATGAATAAAGATGGTGAAGCAGCTGGAAAATATAGTATTTTATTAAACTCAAATTTAGTACAAAAAAGTTGTTTTTAATAAATTAAAATGTATAAACTAATATAAACCATTTAAAAGCTACGTCTTTGTTCTAGTTTTAGTTTTGACATTGATTTTAATAAAGTTTGCATTTAGAGTATTTTGAGAATCTTTTACGTTTCAGTACGTTTTATCTGATACCAGGGCATTTATGCCATCCTAGTTAAATTGAGTGGAACGTATTCATTTCACAGAAACCATCATGACAATTTCAGGTAAATACCATTTACGACTGTGGAGTGCACTTCAAGACAAATTGAGAAGCTGTATAATAAATTGAATATACAACAATTTACGAAGTTTATGTTTTTGTTTTAAAATGACAAATTTTGCATCTGAAAATTTACTTTAGGCCACGAATGAACGGCAACTTTGTAAATTTAATATACTTAGGAATTTTTGTATGGGGATGATACGGAAACTTCCCAACTCCAGAAAGATTTGCGGTATAAGATAAAGAGGTGATTGTCCATGGGAACTTTTTATTGGAAATGTTAGTCAGGTGTTTAAATTGATTGTGAGTATTTTTAAACATTAGGACATCCGTTCCACATTTTTATTTTTTCATTCCTTAAGTGTAGAACTTACGTAGTAGATCAGAGCGAAGGAAAAAATTATTTTAGGAGAAATTTAATGAAATTACATTTATTTTGGCTTTGTCCATTTCACCTCTTTATTCAAATTCAGACCTGACTCAGCATATTAAACCCCGTAATATCTGACAACACATAATGTTACCCTTACCTCATTCAAAAAACCAAATGCTCTCGAATCACCACAAATACGTTATGAAGTCGAAAGAATCGTGTACTATCGTTAAAGTTATTATGACTAGGTAACTTCAATTCATGCTTAACAACCTACTTTACTAATTACTTTGAAAATCTGAGCTTCAGTTCCATTTTTTGTTCATTTCGGAATTACAATCACTTAAGAGAGTGCATGATGGGTATTCAATTAACTTGTGTTTTCAAATGTGTGATAAGATTTGGATAATTTTTTGGAATTAAAAACAATTATCTGTCTATACGCCGCCCCGATTTCTCCATGGTTTCTAAGATAGGGAAAAAGTGGAAGGAAATAAGCCTATTGGGATCCCGACTCCACCAAACCAAATACCATCCTTACTTTGAATCTTTTTTACCGCCCCCTGTCCATCTGCCTTTACGTCTGATGCAAGAGTGAGTGGTAACCGTAAAAAATGTCTTGCATAAGTAGTCAGCATTCTTGAAGTAAGATTCGCAGTAAGAGACATTCCTTTGACATTTTGGCTGAAACTTATTTAGTGGAACTGCCACAGTGGATGGAAGCGGAAAATCGGTGCTGCTGCTGTGCATGCAAAGTTTCACGCCTCCACATATTTTTTCCATACACTGGGTACTTTATTGTTCCACAGATTCGCTGCTTAGAAAATCATGAATTGTTTCAATCTTGGATAACTTTGGATTCAGATAAAAATTATTTTAAATCAAATTTACGATGTCCTTTTTTGTTTAAAATGCCAAATTTTGAATCAGAATGCTTACCTATGATCACAGAATATAACTATAGGGGGTGAATTCGAAAGACTAACTGAAAAACGAAACTTAACCAAATAATTTTACAACCCTCTGGGCTTTCATTTTAAAACTAGCTAGTCGCCTTAAAAACCTTTCACTCCTCAGAAATCTTCCAAGCGTTCCCCTAACCCGATTCAGAAAATTTATCGTTCCCCTAAGCCTTGTGATGACTTTCGTATATAAAATATACGTCACAAATAACTTTTATAACACATTATAGCAGCGTACTAATGTTAGCTCTTGTAGTGCAGGGCAGCATATTTCACACAGGCTCCAGCGCAGAATTATTAGGAGCTCTGTGGACGGTAGTCAGCAGAAAATAATCTGCATTTATGCTAAAATTAGTCTTTGGTCCGTTTGGACCTTAAAAGTAAAATATGAAAACTGCAGGACTGACTGCAGGTATGTGAACAGACAAGCGAGAGAACCTCATTCCTTTCCCATCTACGGTCATGCGTGGAAGTGCAGCGAGATGGCTGCGATTTTGCTTATCTCAGGATCTCTCTCGTCTGCAAATTGGAATCAAGTGTGTGTGTGAAGAGGAGTTGTTAATAAATTCGTAGATCAGTCTAATATCAACTCTTTACTGTGTGCTTGTGCCTTATCATTTCCTATCTGCATATCATACCTGCCGTTTATCCTAGACAAGGAGGATTGTATCTGGAACCGTTGCAAAGCAGTGAGAGTGGGAAAACTACGTCACCGTAAGTAAGCTGTGCATATTTTATTGAGTGATTAGAGCTGTAAACGTGTACACGATTTGACCCTTTAAAATTTCGTGTCGTGTACAAGCAAACACGATATTATTTTTGCGTGTTCGTGTCGCGTACGATCAAAACGTGTTGTGTTCGTTTCGGGTTTCACAGAACACGAAAAACCGTGTACAAATCGTGTACAGTGTACAGTTTAAATTAGAACAAAATGGTATTCATTGCGACTAGATGTTGAAATAGTTGAATGGTTCTAGAGTTTTAATCATAATTTTAACAACTTTCACTCATAAAATGGCTTTATATCAAATGAACAATTAAAAAAGATTACCGTTTTTGAAACATGATGTGGTTTTGTCCGAGTGGGGCATAAGAATTCAGTATGAATAAAAGTTTGTCAAACATACACGTTTTTTAAGCGTGTTCGTTTCGTGTACAGGCATACCGTGTACAAAACGTTTCGTGTACAGCCAAATTCGTGTCGTGTATTGTCCTACACGATGTGCACACGACACAGTTTTCATCCGTGTACACGCGTTTACGTGTACACGTTCACAGCTCTATGACTGATATTGCTGTGCATAGCAGTTTACGTGCTTTTCAAATAGCACAAACCACTCTTCAGCCTTACACTCTTAGCAATGCTTGCCATCACAAGGATTTTGTTTGTACAAAGTGGACAAAAGTAATTCAACTGGATTTTTCTAAATGCTTGTTTACAGGGGGTCATGTTTTCTGGTTTTCTTATTTGTATCGTCATTTTTCAAGCATTTTCCATCTTGCTGCATAATATACGTTGGTATGTGCTTAAGGAGCAGACTTTCTAGATTTGTTTTCCATAAATAACAAGAAAAATAATTTAGAAGTTGTTATCAAAACTTTCACCGGAAGTACACGACGCGTGATTGAGCTTTCCAAGGGTATTTCCTCCGAAAAACGGTTATACAAAGCGAAACAAATTTGAGCCATCATTGTTTTTCTGAGGATCACTTACAGTATGATCGACTGCAAGCAAAAAATCCGCTCAGCAAAGGCTGCAGGAGAAAATACGCCACTTAGAAACCGTGGCTGGAGAAAGTGGACACCGGGACTCATCTGGAAAATCAATTTGTGTCACCTCCAAAAACAACCCAGTAACCAAAATGAAGTAACTAAATAATCTATTGTGTTCCACCGCAATATAAAAAAAGTAATTTGGATTTTTTTTGATAAGTGTATGTTCAAAAATGCCAACTGTCTATCATTTTTACAACTTTTCATCATTTTATTTGACAAGGTTGGCCACAAACTTTATCAAATAGATCCAAGAATAAATCGGAAAACGTTTTAAATCAAAGAAAACACTCACGCAAATATACGAAAACTGATCCAGCAGACATTGGTAGCTTCAGTTACTTAAAACAGCAACTTATTTATAAAGAAAGAGTTGCTGTGGAACGTCAATTTCGAAACATTAAATCGTTTATGAGAAAAATCGACCCCAGGAATTCTACAAAAATTAATGAGATTGTTTTGGAGCCAATGTCACCGAGTAATTTTAAACTCCAGAGAACACATTGAAAATTATGCAAGAATCCGCAAACGCAAATTGTAAAAGTTATAGCGTAAATAAAATCAGCAAACCAGAAAAAATGACCCTCTGTACTAGTAAATTAAAGATTTATGTAGTTGTCCCATTTTATTTTTTTGTTTTTATTTTGTAGTATTATAGATTTTTTATAGATTTGTGTTTATCCATAAATACGTAAAGACCCTAAATTTTCAGTTTGTGAAAACTTTCTAAAATAAATTTCTAAATGTTTCTTATACATGTAAAATATTACACAACGGCAATATTATAGAAGTTTTCTTTCTGCATAATCAAAAAACCAATGGCTTAAAGGACTGCGCTTTAGAAAATACGCCTAAAATCTGATAACCGAAAACGTATTTTGAATAATACCAAACACTACCGTATTTTTAAGAGTAATAGAAGCTATTTGAAATTGAGAGTTTCAGTTTGAAGCCTATAAGCTCAAATATTTTGAATCCATTAACTTCACATTTACTGCGGTTGTGTTCATGTATTTACGTGCTTAAGTTAATGAATGCATGTACTTTATTTTTGTTGTGGATTCTTTTAGCATGTTATGAATGTGTAACTCAACACTCGATTATGGTATGGCCCAGTTCCCTACATCAATCAGAATTTTTAAGTTAAACTATAATTATAATCACATATTTTTTTCTTTATATGATTGTCTAGAGTCTTGTATGTAAATAAAATTGAAAGCTACTACAAAAACTCTAAAACATATCGAACTTACAATATAGATTTTAGGTGCATCGGATACAGTAATAATCTAACCTCGAACCTCCTATTCACACTTACATTTTTATCAGACTCCGTCTAGGTTTATAACCAGAAATGTGTAAAATTGATTAGGATTAGTAAGTCAAATTATAATAAACTTTTTTCAAAGTTCGAATCTACTTAATTATGATACCATTGGAAGGTTTATACTCAATCTCAGCATAAAGCTGTGTCCGCACGTCACTTTAACTAAGATCCTGGTATTACAGTTGCGCACCCAATGTGCACGTCTATCTAGAAGGCATGTCTGTGTATGGCAATGTCTAATGCACAATATGTGAAATGATGATGATTCTCAGTCACGGTCGATAATAAAGGATAGTGTTCTTTATTGAAACCAATATTCAACATTCAAACCACACAAATAGACTTACAACAAAACTACTTTCACTTTCACGAAGACAAATTCAATGGCTGGTCGAGCATAGTGCACGGCTTACCCAAGAAGTTGGCTTCCTTTTGTCGTCAAAACTCCCAGACCCTAGTCAGATCAGCTCATGAAGTTTTTATCGACTTTTTATAAGTTTGACAAACTTAAGAGACAATACAACAATTAGATAGTTTTCATCTTTTTGAACATATACTTTGAAAAATGGGCATTCAAGTCATGCATTTAGATTCAACAAACATTTCAAAAGTTAACAATGTTCAGCAATTAACATGCACATGTAAATTTGCACACCGTGCGAATTTTGGAAAGTAATCTACTCTATGTTAAACTCTAGATTTAGATTTCGCACCGTCCATCCGGCCGTATTGGCAAGGGGGTCGGTGTGCATTCAAGCGGAACGAGCGGCTTGCTCTATGCTCCTATCCTTTCTATATATTTTATCAAAACATAATATTTTTCTCTCATCTGGAAAGTGAATATTTTGCAACTTGGGTTAATTCTCCTGACGCCGTCATGCATTAAAATTTAAAACTAACTTAATTTCTCTTTTGAAATCGGACCTCAAAAACAGTTTGAGAGTTTGAAACATGTAATTATATTAATGTAACATACAATTATTTTCTATTTAATTATCGCCCATAAGAGCCTATGTTATTTCTGTTATGGGATTTTACCATGGCCAAAACTCAACTCACCAACTTGTCAGTTTTCTACTGAATTCTCAACAACCATATTTTAAATTTTATAGGATTAGCTTTATGATAGGGTCTTCTAAAAACGTTTCGGCTAAATTACAATATAATATGCTAAAATACACTGGCTCTAGACCAGGCAGGTAGGGTTATTCATATTATATTCATATTATCGTCTTCAACAGCGAGCATTTTTAATGGTTTACCATGGATGTTTTTGTAATGATTCGCAAACGCTTGGTTTTTTGGAGGACGTGGAGGGGAGCATTTATTTTGATAGAGTCAGTTCTTTCTCTCCTCCCTTCTGAACAACTTAATGAATACAAATTAAAAATAGTATGAAAGTTGGCAAAACATACAGTTGACATGAGTGTGGGCTCTCCATTGACATTAATATTAAATTGATTCTAATTTTCAATTTGTTTTTTCTTAATTCGTGGCATGGGATGGTCTTAATGGAAATAGGTAAATAACCTCCCAATAATAACTTGTTTGCTTAGTGGAGCTACCCGTGGACTAATTTGCACGGTCCATGGGGAGCTATGGTATTCAGAAAATTGTTAATGTAAAGTTTCGGGATTTCCACAAAACTTTACCCAAAGCTGAGATCTAACTGTGCTGCAGTAAATTCCATAGCATGCAGAAAGTCTGGTCGTTTGGATGTAGAAGTATTTCCTTTTAAACTATTGTAATTGATTACATGCTTTAGGCTTTAACTAGTTAGGTTTCAAACATTTTAAGTCAATAAGTTTAAAGGATTTGTAACAGTAATAGTTAATTAATTTTACCATCTAAACAACATTTTTACGATGCTTCAGCCAAGTTTGGTTTTCTGGTGGAGGTAAAAAACCATATCTTCTGATCAGATTCCGTTCGTTTCCTTCTTGATAGTCTTAAGTCCTTTGAGTTGCGGAAGACGAGTTGAAAAATCCCACTTAATCCTTGTATTTTCTCGGATTGGATAAAAAAGCTCTGGAGAATTTTTAATATAGAAGTTATTCAGGTTACCTTGTTGCAGAATTTGGTAAATTCTGGTTCATTAACCATTAATCATGCACCCTTCCTCTTCTTTGCTTTGGGATACTTTATCGCAAAAATTACACCAAAATCTTTCCATTTTGCCTCTGTAAATTAATTCTCAAAATCAAACAGTGTTGACCTTTGGTTTCAGTTTTAGAAAAATTCAGTTACATTATATTTTGTTATACCTATTTTCTTTCTGACATTCAGTCAAGGCCCACGTGTCTATTTAGACACGTAAGAAAAATATTGTTATTTTATTTTATTCACGTGTCTATATAGACACGTAGCGTGTCTAAATAGACACCCAGCGTGTCTATATAGACACGTTCCAGAACATTCTAATAATAAATTCACGTGTCTATTTAGACACGCTGGATGTCTATATAGACACGTTTAAAAGTTAAATTTAACTACTTCGTCATGTTTACATTTAAAAATTTCTTTTAATTTTTCTTTAGATGCACAAAAATATGCTTGACAATATGAGCTAACCATTGAGAAAAAATATGACAACTAAAGGTTTGCAAAAAATTTTAAAATTTTCTGTCTTCAAATTTCGATATTTCAAAAAGCTTCCGGCAGATTTTGCTCAAAAATTGACAGAAAATCAACTTTTTGTTGTAGATTAAGGAAATGTATTCGAAAACTCTGGCGTTTGAAACATTCAGACACAAATAAATAAATGTGGAGCCCACCAGTGTTAGAAGTGGCGTTATTTGAAATTTTATCCATTAAAACTCGAAAGTTAAAGACAAAAAATTTTAAAATTCTTTACAAACCTTAAGTTGTCATATTTTTTCTCAATGGTTAGCTCATATTGTCAAGCATATTTTTGTGCATCTAAAGAGAAATTAAAAGAAATTTTTAAATGTAAACATGACGAAGTAGTTAAATTTAACTTTTAAACGTGTCTATATAGACACCCAGCGTGTCTAAATAGACACGTGAATTTATTATTAGAATGTTCTGGAACGTGTCTATATAGACACGCTGGGTGTCTATTTAGACACGCTACGTGTCTATATAGACACGTGAATAAAATAAAATAACAATATTTTTCTTACGTGTCTAAATAGACACCCAGCGTGTCTATTTAGACACGTTTCTACGTGTCTAAATAGACACTCAGCGTGTCTATATAGACACGCTGGGTGTCTAAATGGACACGTGGGCCTTGACTGACATTGTCTCATGAACAAGTAGATTGACCAGTAAGACAATCATGTAGAGTAGACGTTTTTTACTGCGGTATGCACTATTGCTGTGAAACGCATTTCCGAAAAACAGTATTTTAAAGCTATTAATTGCTGTCATAACGTATAAACGCATAAACATATAATTTGACGGTGTTAATCCCAAACTAGTTTAGTCGATGTTAGCATACTACATATACTTCATATTTTATAGTCAAAAGTAGTACAAGTTTGCTCTCTGTTCTGAATTAACTATAAACAGATTTTGTTTATTCTTGCACTTGTAATGCTCTAAAACATGAAACCGATACAAGCAGCTTATCTAAACCCAAACAGTATTTTTAACACAAAGCCCTTTGAAACAAAAAAGTCAAGGATTAACAAAACTTTCCCAAAATACGTGCATAAAGTTTGACTTTTGACTACCCACATTTAATGTGATTTGGTTAGCTGTTCTTCTATCAATATTCATGCAAGCTTGAACTCACTTAATCTGTGTTTCTGAGTATTTTCTAATAAAGCAAAAAATTTACAAGGGCTTAAAATATAAAAATACTATATCGTCAACTCAAATTTTCACGACTATTGTCACAGGGTTAAAAATAATAATCCTATTAACTTTGGTATGGAAAGGTATTCAAGAGGTACCTTAATCTGATGAGTAAATAGGTTCTTGCTTAAGGAACTAGCAAATAATGCTGACAAGCACATAGGATGAAATAAAGCCAGTTTACGAAAGGTTGTTCGTGGTATTACGCTATAGCTACACTTTTGGTACATATGATAATCCTTTCGGAATAACACTTAATACCATCCAACTGCTCTGAAAATTGTTTTTAGTACAGTTTCGTTTGCATGACACTGTCAGAAGTCTTTAAAATTTTATTGAACGGATTCTTCAATATAGTTGCCAAAACACTTTTGGCAAGAAATAATTTCACAAATTTTTATAGTCAGATTAGAATTTATATTATATTGCTTTATGCCCAACAACAAATAAAATTACTGTATTGCGTGCCAATTACAACGAGTCAAGATGCCTGCTATCAGGTGTCAAATTTGTGAAAATGTATTCAAAACCACGCACCATCTCACACTCCATATGAGAGTCCATACAGGTGAGAAGCCGTACAAATGTGATAAGTGCAATAAAACATTTTCTGCTGTATCTAATCTAACCAGACACATTAAAGGTGTTCATGAGCAGCAGAAGCCTTATAAATGTGTGAAGTGCAGCAAGTGCTTTGCAACAAAGACGCAATTAAATGTGCACAATAATGGATTTCACGAAAATCTAAAACCATTTAAATGCATTCTGTGTGATAAAACCTTCACACAAAAAGGAAGCTTGTATAAACACAGAAATATTGTTCATCAAAATCGAAAGCCATTTGCATGTGTTTTCTGCAGCAAACAGTTTTCAGCAAACCACAGCCTAATTACGCATACCAGAAACCATATCGGCGAAAAACCTTTTAGCTGTGCTCTTTGCATTGCATCCTTTACTAGTAATTCAGCCATGACAACTCATATGCGAACGCATACAGGAGAAAAACCATACCGTTGCAATGTTTGTGAGAGGCGGTTTAATACTAAAAGTGACCTAAGACAGCATCAAAGCACTAAACATGGTACGGTTTTTGTAACAAATTTTACTTCTGGTTTAATTGTATTCTTGTATGCCGTAATAATCTTGTTAACATTATTTTGCAGAGAGAAAGGTTAAAACCTTCTTCTGTCTGTTCTGCATATCAAGTTTTCGTACACGGCATGAACTACACCAGCACATTTACTCCCATACCGGGGAAAAGCCGTTCAGTTGCAGTTTTTGTTTGGATTGCTTTTCTTTATCCAGTAACCTCACGGCTCATGTAAAGAGGGTGCATCTGGATCCTTAAAATCATTGGTGATAAACGGACAGGAAGACAATTCACACTGCTGCAAATTTGGTGAGAGAAATTTTCACACTGTACAACAAACGAAAATGAATTTTCTTGTTGCTTTAATAATATATTTAGTTACTCAGAAAATCTACGAATTTACATAAATTAGAACGCAAATTGTAAGAAAACAGAGAAATCCTTTGGCAGTAATATGACTTCCGATTTATTCGATGGTAGAGTTTTTTCAAATTTTGTCTTTATGAAATCGACGTACCATCTTGTAAATTTTTATATTTAAATAAGTTTGTGTAATTAATTATATTATGAGCTCATTTTGTAGCTCGCTTCATATATTAAACATATTATATGTACAATAATAAAATGGTTATCAAAACGTAGGTCAAATTATTAAGATACAAGGGCGTATTTCTGAGGTAAAATGTGCCAAAAAAAAATTTTAAGAAAAATTTATAAATAAATAAAGACTACTCATAAAAAGCAAAAACATCCGAAAAGTATTCGACCGTAACTTATTTCATGGCTTGCAAGCTGATGACATATACTCATCATTATCATTTTCAGGTAAAACTGCAAAAAATCTATACTCAACATTTTGTTTTGCTGCATATCCCAAAACCCCTACCGTGCCACACTACAAGTGTACTTTATTTCAACCCAAAAATAAACCAAAGACGGAAATTCCGAAACTAAATTCCGGGTTGCGAAAGAATTAGCAATGTAGTGTTTGTTAAGCATATGCACCCCGAAAACATTCAACGAATTGCAGTTTGCAGAAACAATCGCCGGTATTAGTTTACCTATAAAGCAAGCACATCCCAGCAAGTGCAAGTGCAGCCCTTTTGGCGTTGAAATAAAACCTGTCATAAAAATTACCAAATCCTTTTCAATACATTTTCATTAATCTATTTGCTCTCTGACCCTGAGTAAGTTTTAAACAAAAATGCATGTAAATATAGTAATTGCGTTGCAACGTGACATAGTACATCCTTTAACTTGGAGTAACTTTCTGTACTCAATGGATTTTTTGGTACAAAGATAATTAATAAGCAATGGATTAATGTTTACACCAAATTTCAAGCAGTAAGGAGATTATTAGATAAAAAGGTATTCATTAACTTTTCCTATGCCCGATATACTGGCATTTTAAAAGTAATCAAAGGTAGTAATTACGTTGACTACTGGACAGTTAGCCACCTACGCGCATTAAGGCTTAATGAATATATTTCCATTTTTTAAAGAAAAAATACAATGTTAAGCAAATACGTAGCTTTACAAGCTGGTACAGGGCAAACTGAGAAAACAAGCTAAAAATAAGATTTGTTCACTTTTGAGACGGAGGAATATTCCCCAGACAAGGAACAGGTTCCGTGGTATACCAAATATATACTAATTTATTATACATATAAACCTATTCTCCTATATATCTATGTGTGGAATGCGTTTTTAATAAGTTTAAATACACTATTAAATTGAAGAAGTTTGTTAAAGTACATTGTACTGATGAACTTTGGAAATCGAGTTAATATGTCGAGTTATCAATTTCCCCAAGAAGAATCTAATCTAACCTGGATTTACCACCACATCCAAAAACAAACTATATATTGCTAAATCAACACAAAAAGTCCAGATTGTCAGTGAAAAAATCCTTTTCAGCTTTTTCTTACAAGTTGTAATTTACTTTTAGTTCAATTTCCAGTCCATTTTAAAGTTGTCCCTGTCCAGAGTTGGATAATGATTCGGTCAGTTTTAATTGAATAGTTGCGGGTGAGGAGTACAGGGTTCATATAATTTAAAAAGTTTTGGCATTGATTTCGACAGCTTAACTAACTAACAGATTTAATTTGCAGACTGTTGCTAGTAAAATCGGAGTAAACAGTAACTTATTTTTGTTCAGGTTTTCAATTGAAAATTTTCAATTTCATTAGCTAAAGTCATGCATTTTTCAGTGCTTTTAAATCTGTTAATCCGTTGGGTTGGTAAGTTTAAAGTAAATGTAGTGAGTTACTGTGAGTTAAGGATGACACAAATTGTTAAATTTAAAAAAAATAATGACAAGAGATGACTGTGGATAGACCAAGTATAGTCTGCATTACATTGTTCGGGATATGTTGTATTTAACCAATCTCCTTGCTACCTCCACCAAACGACTATATGGTGCAAAATGATTTGAAATCGCAAGCATTTGGTGGATTTTGAAGGGAAGGAGTTAAAAGGTGGAGGAGGATGATGTGGATGGAGTTTTAAAGCTGATTTGGGGTAAGGCAGTGTCGGAAGGTTTGAGGGGATTTGGAGTGATTTAAAGGGGGAATGGGGTTTTGGATGTGATTAGATTTTCAAAGTGTTCTTTGAATAAAATTGGGCTGAATTTGAAAGGATAGAGTTGGTAACCAGTAATCACATGGTTTGGTCCAGGAAAAGATTTTTTGGTCGATTTTTGGTGGAGGAGGGAGGTTAGGTCGAAAATTGGGGATTATGATTTTGATGGCTTTGGGTGGATATTTGGAGTTGGAATGAGGTGGGGATGGGAAAATGTAGAGGAGAATGATCGAAAGGCTTTTTGGGATTTTGGGTTACATTTGGTAGGGCAGGGAAATGAGTGATTTGATTTGAAAGTTGGTTAGGTGCTGGCTTTAGGTGTTTCAAGGAGTTAGAAAATTCAGGCATTTTGAGCTGCGTTGGGGGGATGTCAAATGAATTCCCTGAAAATGTGAAAATTGTTCTAGGAGCAGCAGAGCAGTTATGAAATATAGTATTGTTGGTTAAGTCAATTCATTACAAAAATAGAATTTTAAACAATTAAATGTTATGACTAGTTTAAAGTTTTGAAAAATTTCACGCTTTAATTTATTTTCTTAGGCAGGGTCTTTACTGCAATATAGGTTAGTGCCAACTCAGCGTATTGAATTGATGAGATCTCGGATGACTTACGTTAATTCGAAACTAATGCTGAAATCCCAAAAGTCATATTTATGTTCTAACAAGGATGAGAGATATATATATATATCTTATGAGAGACACCCTTTTCCATTTAAAATGTCAAATTTTGGATGTAACTAAATATAACGCTGAACCATTTTCTTACCAGCTTGAACCGATATAGTCCACCTGTACCACCACCAGTAACTTTTCCTTCTTCCGGGTATGCTTTTATGTTATGCTATTCATACATTCCCTAAATCCCAACAAATATCTGCGCATGTTCGTTACTGCTGAGAGGTTAGCTACCTGTTCGGATTAAGATTTAATGAATCCATTTCCATTTTTGAACAAGAAACATGAACTTAATCCATCGCTAAACTTGTCCACTTCCACCTTCACAAAAATCTCGGGTGATACAGATTGTACTGAGGAGGAAGTGTCCAGTAAAGCACACAACTGACATATTAATTGGAAAGGAGACGATGAATGGTGTGAGGAGGAGGATGACATGTAACTCATGTAGCTTAAACAGGAAGAGGACCAGGACTAGTGGTCAAAGTGAAAGGGAATGATCCATGTCAAATGGGTTAGCAAAAATCATCCTGCTTCTCTTTTCCTTTTATGTTTTCTATGTCTCTTCCAGGAATGGGATTGTTTGTTGGGGGAGGCAGGCGGTTATGGAAGAGGAATGTATGGCGGAAGGGTTGGAATGGGGGGAAACAGATGTAGAGGTGGAAACTATTCTTGCGCTGCAGCTTTTAGCAGAGAGGGAGGATACGGCAGCGGTGGTGGTGGCTAAAAACGAGATGGTCCATCTGGAGGAGGAACGTCTTTATATGACGGGTTGAAATAGATCCAGATGGGAAGTGGAGTAGGATAGCCTGGTTCCTTTACATAAAGTCGTCAACCTTTCAACTATCCTCTACTTCCATCTATTCAACTCCTATGAAATTTACTCGAATATGTAGCGTTATATGCCGGATAGGTGCGATAGTAGATCAAAACAGACAAACGTTTCAAAATTTCTTTACAAGACAAGATAAGGTACGATGCCAGTTCAGTACACAGTTTATGTTACGCAGATTTACATTCTTCTTTAGATCACTAAAAAATACTATCTTTATGGAATAGTGACGCAAATTTAAGATATAGAGCTAGCAGTGTATACTTTTCATTGCAGTGTTTTTCCACAAAACGATTACCCAAATACACAATTACCCAAAAACGGACAAAATCCTACACAACTAATACAACACTGTTATAAAATCGAAAGAATCTTATAGTATAGTGATTGCTATAACTAATGACGGATTTTAGGTCATGTTTCATAAGCTATATTGTAAGTTTATTTAGAAACCCGAGCTTAAGTTCTATTGTTGGCTCATATTGGAGTTGAATGAACTGCATGAGTGTGGTACATCAGCGGTTTTGGGACATGCACAAAGTCCAGCATAAAGGAATTACGGAGGATTTAACTAATATTGTGTATTAGATAAGTGGTGGGTACTAAATAATCTTGTAATTTAGGAGGTGTTAATATTTGCTGGTTATTTGTGGTTTGGGTAGTAACTACAATCTACGCCTCCTTGTTTACAATTTTGATGCTAAGTTGGAGCGAACCATACTTTAACCCGTGGAACCTACTATCAAATTAGCCACCTAAACATCTACAAAAAAACCAAGCGTCTTTGAAACATCACAAAAATGTTTAATTGTGTTTTTTCGTATATCCGAAAATGCAATTTGAATTAGCAAGCCGTGACTTATGTATATTTTCGAGTCATTTAAAATTCAACATGTATGGGTTAAACAGTGGTAACAGGCAGAACAAAAACTTAGTTGGGTAAGTTGGGTAACTACGTTTAGAATGATTTAAATAGCAATATCTTCAAAGAACGTTTTGAAAGGAGGGTTATAGCTTTGGTTTAGTATTATTATTCGAATATTTTTATTTTTATATTTTTGTCGAATACCCAACTTCCTTTAGTGTTATGATTCATATGTTATGAAAAACGCTACGAAAGGAAACCACATATAATATACTTGAACTTTAAAAAAATCAAATATTCACAAATCACTTCGTATTACGAATTGCATTTTATTTTAATTTGTCAATTATTTTATTCCCGTAAACTAAACAAACTACTCTCTAAAAAATAGTCTGCTATTTCTGCCTCTATTATAAAATTAGCTAACTGTCTCAAAATATACCTAACTATCAATTGAATACGAAGTATCTGGGAATCCGGCTTTTCCCGCGATCTGGGAAAAACAAGTTACAACATAAGTTCAATTTAATTTTATTGCACTCAAGTTCAATTTATATCCTTTGCCTATTTATATATAAGCTATTAGTAGGTTGAATTAAAGCAGACATTCTTCAGCAAATATAATATCTATAGCCAGTCTAGTACCAGGGGGTGAAATTTCACCCCCTTCGTAGGGGGTGAAATTTCACCCCCTAAATCAAAGAAGGGGGTGAAATTTCACCCCCCTTACCTAATTAATTATTTTCCAGAAAATTAACGAAGGAATGATTTTTCTTTAAATAGACCAAACAAATCTGGTAAATACTCATTCGATGCAGAAAAAAATTGCAAATTTTTTAGTCATAATTTCAAATAAATAGCACGTGCCGTC
Organism: Entomobrya proxima; assembly: GCA_029691765.1. Taxonomy (NCBI): domain Eukaryota; kingdom Metazoa; phylum Arthropoda; class Collembola; order Entomobryomorpha; family Entomobryidae; genus Entomobrya; species Entomobrya proxima. The sequence goes on from CM056171.1 coordinate 47,136,590, forward strand.
ACGGAGTTATAGATAATTTAATATTAAAATTTTCGAAATTCAGTAACTCAAAAATCTCGAATTACACGGTTTCGCCAATTGGCCAGGAAAATAGCGGATTTTTTGTAGATTTAGATGGTAAAAATCACACGGCTGGCATTTTAAATTGTGAACTCCAAAATTTCAAAAATATGTAAAAATCGGGTAAAATTTGTAGTTTTTATTTTTTGTTGCTTGCGTTTAAAAAACGCCAGCCGTGTGATTCCCACCATCTAAATCTACAAAAAATCCGCTATTTTCCTGGCCAATTGGCGAAACCGTGTAATTCGAGGTTTTTGAGTTACCGAATTTCGAAAATTTTAATATTAAATTATCTATAACTCCGTTACGGCACGTGCTATTTATTTGAAATTATGACTAAAAAATTTGCAATTTTTTTCTGCATCGAATGAGTATTTACCAGATTTGTTTGGTCTGTTTAAAGAAAAATCATTCCTTCGTTAATTTTGTGGAAAATAATTAATTAGGTAAGGGGGGTGAAATTTCACCCACCTAGGGGGTGAAATTTCACCCACCTAGGGGGTGAAATTTCACCCCCTTCTTTGATTTAGGGGGTGAAATTTCACCCCCTTCGTAGGGGGGTGAAATTTCACCCACTAGGGGGGTGAAATTTCACCCACTAGGGGGGTAAAATTTCACGCCCTGGTACTAGACTGATAGCTCTTTCGTTGGCCGATCATCTGTTTCATCGGCCGACTACTAAGTCACTTCTGTCCATTGTTCTACATAAGTAGATTATTATCTACCGATGAATCTATCGGCTAATATAACATATTACATTACATTACATTATGAATACTCTTTACTGAATAGGTGATCGAAGCAAGTTGCAGATATGTTGTCAATTTTGTGGATTAATACAGAAAACTATGGAAAGAAACAATCTGTTATATTAATAACGCACAAAACCACAGTTTCAACGATGAGAGCGTCAATTTTACACAAATTTTAGTAACCATTAATATTCATTTAAAATTTTACTTTCTTTTTAAACAAAATTATATATATCGCAAAATCAATAAAATTGATTCATAATATACTTGTAAAATGCACAATATGCATTAAGGCAGAATGAAATGCGATGGCATTATATGTTTTCAATTTTTATTGACACATGTGTTTTCATTCTTCGCAGAAAATGTAAGAAATTGACTTGACCAGGAACTGTAATACGTAGTAACACATGGAAAACCACCATTTGTGTAGTGCCACGCGTTGCGATTAGAATTCATAGTGTTGTTCTTGACTTCATCTCCTAATTTTGACTTGTGTCATGGCTATGTTTGCCTTTGCCAGAAAACGTTGCATTTCCCTATGAATTCTCCGCTTGGCCGTACGCTTAAAAACATTGCGCTAAGGATTATTTTCAGTATGTTGACTCAAAAAACGTGGTACTCTAATTGATAGTGTTTAAATAATGGAATAGCATTGAGAATTTGCTTAGTACGATTTTGTAAACCGCATAACAACGAGAAGGCTGAGTTTTCTTCACGGTCTGGGGTTTAGGTTTAAGCATTAATCTACAGTGCCTTTTCGACTGGGACCACCACTTGGGACCACCACCATCCATCCACCTCCGCCAAACTTCCGGCGTTACTTGGCCCACCATTTTTTTCTCCATCCACCTCTTCTCCACTTCCAGGTTTACTTAGAATTCCACTTTTTTTCTCAATCACCGCACACATTCCCACTTTTGGTTCTATTCAGCCATTCAATTTCCATTCCTCCTGGTTCATGAATTTACTCTCTACTCGCCTTCCTCCACTTTTCACTCCGGCCCATCCATCCAAATCTCCAGTTCCCGTCTAGTTCGGCACTGTATTAATAAATGCTAACACCATATTACAGTTGTTGTAGCCAGAGATGCTAACCGCTATCAATGCTACGGTTGTTAGCGTAAACTAACGAATGTTTCAAAATTAAAGACGTGTACAATGCTGACCGGTGTGGCTAATTTCTTTCACTATGAACTGAAATTCTTGACGCAGAGTAAATGAATGACGAGTGACTGATAGCATAAACTATCCAAAAACAATTAACAGAATTCTGTGATTTATTGAATAATGACAAAATAATAAATCCCCACTTTTACAACAACAATTATCTCGCTCAAGGAGCTACACCTTTAACAATAATTAGTAAATTAGGCTTTACGCTCAGAACTGGTTACCTCCAGTACCTAAGTGAGAGAAGTCCCGGCCCGGGCAAAATTTGGATATCATGCAGAAAGTTGAAATAATCATTCAATGATTATCTTTGCTAATACACGAACACATGTTTTACATTTTATTATACAACGCTTCAGGAATTGACAGACCGTTTTCTTAACTAGAACTTTAGTCTATAGTAAGCAAAGTATTTTTGGTTTTGCTGCGAATATTCTAAACGTTACCAATTTTTCTTGGTGACTTTAATGATTTCGACAAAATCGAGCTGTTTTGCAACCTCTCTTTTGATCGACACAACTGAACGGGAGAACAAACAATTTGAACTGAGACGAGTGCAGAAGATAATTGCCAGACACACACGGGCAGTAGCGCACCCAGGTCCAACGCCTGCTGGAGGCACAGGTATTTATAAGCCCATATTTTGAACGAGAAAAAATACAGTTTTAATACCTTTTGTCTTGGTTCTGGGGTTCTAAACAGCAGCTTTCATTTCTAATATAATAGCGAGTTAATAATTTCGGATAACAATAGTTAGTCATTTACTTACTTAAGTACAATTTTTCGGATTGACCTTTTATATCCAATCAAAGCCTCGTCTAAACTGACTGAAATACCCGAATGGATGTTAAGTTTGGCCAGAGTGGATAAACGTTCTTCCGGCATAGTATTTAAACCTTTCCAAACAATAAATGTTCGTTCACAAAATTCTGAGAAGTTTGTAAAAAGACAGATACAATGTTTCGTCAGATTCTTCAAGGCTTTCCAAAAAGGATTTGGAATTTCGTCAGCAATTGTATAAATAGTACAATTGCTAACAAAATTCCAAGCTTAAATAAGCTTTTAACAATTGTTGTTGAGATCACAGCCCGAATCAAGAAAAAACACCTTATTTGTAAAGATTTTTGTCTAGTTCAAAAGCCGAACTTCATTACTTTTGTTTAAAATGGAGACTGAATTTCAGGCAGATCTATCTTTTGTGCCGTTTAATTGTTGTTTTACAGTACCTTAGCAAAAAACATACCCAATTTCAAGACTGTTGACAAACTACCTTGAATTTATTTCTTAATATATGATTCTTTGTGTGATCAATGTGATATTGCTACACTCTTGTTTACGCATTTACCAATTCTTTAACTTTTTCCTAGCATTTAATACAGTAATAAATTAAATGTTTTAGAAACCAACGTTAAAAAATTACAACTCCTGTTTGCTCTGAAACAGCCCTACGATTTTCAGGGCTAAACATATACGTGTTGCTTTTGCTTAGCCAAATTTAAACATATCAGTTTTAAAGACGAGTCAATTAGCTCATTTTGTCACAGCTGCTTTAACCGATGTTCTTGTTGCAAATTAGTTGCCAGCAATAAGAAGAACAATACAAAAACATTCAGACAGAAAATATTACTGTAGAATTAGCAATGTGCTTATAACACAGCATGCTCATACTTTACTTCTTGTCGTGTTACAGCGCCGCTGCTTGGAATTATTAGTCTTTGTGAGGTTTTATTATACATGTATTAAACTATGTTAAAATACACCAGTTCTTATACGTTTCTACAATCAAAAAACTGTTTCATATCACTAAAGCGCAAAGACAACGGCCACTTTGTAGAAACATCTGTTGTTACATTTGCCATTCCGAATAACCACTTTATTACTTACCACAGCACAATTAATGTTTGAACAATTTTGTTCAGTGTCATATGTTTCTAGGGATTTTTCGGCGGTAGCAAATTCTTGTTTGTTTTCATTTGCATTAGTGCAGCGTGACATTTAAACTGAGATTGCTCATTGAAAATACAAGGCAGTATTTATAAAACGCGTAATGCGTGCGTTAGTAGCGTAACTACAACTTGGAATAATTAGTCGCGCAAATATTTGCTCTGTTTACAATAGAAAATAATTAAAATATTCCAAAGGTATCTGGTTATGCTATGGTCATATTCAGTCCGTTCAGAATTATATTATGTAACCTAACAGCCCGGTTTTACGCATATCGAACAAAATAGGAATTTGAAGCCCGGTTCCAGTGAATCCTTTTGGAACATTGTATTTAGCCCGGCAAGATAATGACTTGTTCATGTTACTGGCAATATGACTGGGACTTCCACTTTTCCTAACTGCATTATCCGTTAAAACGTTTTGACCAGATCTGCCGCTTTCGTCATGCTCCGTCTTTCGAACTTAAGTACATTGATCGGATTTCCCAGCACTCATGGACTTCTGGAAATTTCGGGAGACTTCTGAACGTTTGTCTCATCTGACCGCTCATCTGCCATTGAATCTGGAGAATCCGTTCTCCTTGGATTTTCACTTTCAAATTCCCAAACTCCTTTTTCATTTCTGGAAATCTTGGCCTTCGTAAATTCTAGCAAAAACAAACTTTGTTGGTCCGCAAGGTCGTCTGAGTCTTTTAAAGCTCATTTTAGAAACTAGTTTTAATATCAAACTCCCCAAAAGGCACGAAAGCAAATAAAGCAATATTCAACGCGGTAATAGCTCTTGAGTTTTTGGGTTTCAGTGACTGGAAATAATATTAGCTGGACGGATTATGCATATGAAAATAAAATTCTTGACGTAGGTACAAGTATCCAGGTTTGTGAATTTCATTTTGTGGCGGCCAAGGCCAAAGGTAGCAGTATGGTATTGAAAAATTTGCAAGTGGCTTGGCTTATAAAATATTTTCGTTTTTTCCAATATTTTAATCTTCAGCTGGAGGCACGTGCCTGGTGTGCCTGTTCCTGGGTGCGCGCTTGCATATTTAGTTTTGGAATGACCTGTCACTATGCAATGACGCAAGGGAAAACACACCCTTTTAAAAAACCCAGCGGACCAAATCGTGCATTTATTACATTTAATATTCATGATTCATAATAAAAGTGTACTACCAAACAAACTTGGTCCCAATGAAAATGCCGCAAATTGTCTATTTACGTGGATGATGATGCACAACCCACTGGAAAGACCTACACTTCGACAAGTTGTCAACCATCCATTTTTCTGGAGTGCCAAAAGGCAGTTTGAGTTCATATTGGACTTTGTGCCGCCATTGTACGATAACAAATTAAATAATCTTGAGACAGCTATTCTAGATAGTAAATATTTGCAGTTATACCCTTTGTTTGACTGGAAGGATAATCGTTTCTGGAGTAATAATACGACATTTCTAGAAAATATCTTTAAACGAAAATATCCCAATGCTAAAACAAAAAAATACGATGGAAAGTCACTATTTTCACTACTGAGTGCCAAAGTGAATAATTTTTATTCCAAGCAATTCTAAATCAGGCAAAGACTTTCTAAACGAAACGGACATAGAATTGATATAATGTATAGACGACCGAGCATTTCTTAATGATTTACAATGGATGCTTAGTACTACGTAGCTTAGAACCGTTTACATAGTAAATCAATATTGCTTAATATATAAAATCGCAATATAGCCTTCAGATTGAACAACGGAGCACAATAATTTAGTAGAAAACTATATATTTGAAATTCGCTTAAGGTCGGTAAATCCAAAAATAAAAAACCCCTAATTTTAATTTTAAACGTATAAAGCCATAATCATAATTCCTAATTTACCGACCTTAAGCGAAAATAAAAAATAAAAATAAAATTCCTGATCTTAATTAAAAAATGTTAAAGCCATAATAACTTAAAGTTGAAGTTAGCAGAGTAAAACTATATTGAATTGGGCCGAATTGAACTATAATGCAGGTAGCCACTTAAGCCAGTAAGTAGCTTAAAACAATCCAAGGCAAGCTAAAGATATAGTTTTTTATCTATTATGTTACTGTATAGAGCAAATTATTTGTCAGACCTAATAAGAGTATGTATGATATAAAGATAATGTATTGTATTTTACGTCACAAACGGGAGAGCTTATTTATATTGCTCTCAGGTGGATTTTTCTGCAATTTTGCAAAATATGTAATAAAAAGTCTCGGCAAAATCCAGAAAGAAATGAAACGACCTGGCGATGAACTGATCCGCGATGATCTGAGTCGCGATGAACTGAGCCGGCGATGAACTGTGCGCGATTAACTGAGTGCGATTAAGTGAGGGCGATTAAATGAGCGCGATTAAAGTGATGATCACCCTTTTTTACATCTACAAAAAAACAAGCACTTCTGAACCAGGACAAAACTTTTGTGACAAAAGAATTGCTTAATTCTGGCTTTCCAGTGGAATTTTGGTAGAGACAAATAAAAAACAAAAGCTATAGTGGACAAAGACATTTCGTTCCTTTTAATTGTAAAATTTGCAATTAACTTTTAATGGAATGCAATTTTATTGAACTTGACTTATGGTTGTGAAAGTTTCAATTTTTTTAAGGGGCCGGTGCTTTTGGGGATTCTCTAACCCCACTCCCCACAACCCACTTCTCTAAGGGGATTCTGGTTAGAGTATAAAGGAAAAAGAGAACCAACTAAGATTCCTCCACCAGAAACCAATTTCTACGTTAACCTCTAAACGTTCTTTGGGCCACTCCACATCCTATTGCCAAAGGACCTCTTACTTTCCGTACAAGAGGATAAACCGGTAATTCCACTTGTGGTGAATCGGAATTTCGGAGAATGGCAAATGGAAACATGGCTTTTCAGGTTAAGTGAGATCAACAATAATTAATTTTGCCACTTTCCTCCCCCCAAGTGGCTCTCACTTAAATAACCTCCTGGGGCCCACCCCTCCATTTTTGAAAAATTTAAACATGAGTCAGAAAAATGATTTTTCTGACTCATGTTTATATTATACCCACTTTCATTTCTGCTTATATCCTTTCCTGTAAAGTCACAGAACAACTCACAATCTGTACAGAATTGAAGCTCCAGTAGTTTACTTTCTGCGGACCAACCATCACAACCGCCGGGTTCATTTCCCTCGGGGGACATGCCGCCACAGTCAATCCTGGCACATTCCTAATTCTATCTCCATATCCTTCTTTTAATAAAACTTTATTCGTGCTCCCAATAATTCCCACCTCTTCCCCTCCACTTAACAAATCCCCCATGCAATTCAACCATTATTTCCATTCCCTCAGGAGGCACATCCTGTTTATGCCTCCTCCACACTCTAACTCGGGATTGGACCTTAGCTATTCTCCTCTTGTCACCCTCATCTTCCAGCAGCATTTTGCAACTCTTTCCCTTCGTCCACTTTATGGGGCATCACCAAAATCCATGGCTCCTTCTCTTTGTCCTCCACCTCCTCCAGAACAACCCCGGAATACATTCGACATTTACCCCTTCAAATTATTTTTATTTGTCAATCTCTGTCTCCGACTGCAGCCTAGTCCCTCTCTCCTGGGTCAATTGCCTGTGGGTTTGTTAGCCTAATGTTAGCTCTGCATTTATGGGTCCTCAAATTCGAAATCTCACCCAGTCCCCATTAGTATATTATTATTAGACCAATAAACAAATCAAGATGACTTAGCAACACCAATTGGCTTTGATGAGAGTAAAGGTTACTTTCCGTGCTCTGAAAATAGTTCCAGTAGCATAGGATAATTCCGATAAGGATTTTCGAATGATAGATTATTGCAAGTTAAAATTAGGATTTGTGTGAAAGTTTGACGTTGACAAATGTAAATTCTTTGTCATTACCGTTAAATTTTGAGCAGATCTAACAGTTGGTCTGTCGTCTCGTTAATATTGCTTTATTACAAAATGAGACTATAGATATTTAACTTGAAAACCTATGATACCGAGCAGTGCGGCTTTACCCGCAAACCAGGGGAACCCGCGGTTGTGCTGTATCATGACATGGCAACTGCAGCGGAATAGAGGATATAGGAATGCCAGTAAACGTCTGAGTCAGTTTTTCTTTTTTTAAATCCAACTTCATGCATTATATACAAAAATATTACATGTAGGAAAATTATTGAACAGTTCTGTTGAAAATAAACGGGGCAACTGAGAAACTAAAACCATTTTTTAACCAATAACTATATTTATTATTTATAAATTGTATAGTTTACTATTTGTTCTGAAAAATAAAAGAGAAAGTAATTTTTGCGTTTTATTGAATATCCACCACCATCTCTGACAGTTCCCACCAACATTCTAAAGCCTACGTACTTCCTCCTTCCTAGTGATGGCAAAAATCGGATAGTAATCGCGATTACTCGCGATTAAACCGATTTTTGTCTAAACGTTTTAACCAAAAATCGGAAACGATTTGGTCGATGAAAAATCGTTTGTAAACGTTTTATACAAAAATCGGATCGAAATCGCGATTAATCGCGATTTTAAATATTGGTCATTTCATGTGTGCGTAGTAAACCAAACCTTATAACATGACTGGTATGTAGGTCAGGAACTTCATTAAAAAGCAGATGTACACCAAGTATTTTGTTTTATTATGTGTTTTGACCATTTGTACCATTTGTAATTCTCCTTATATCAATTTGTAAGGTTTTAAATAGATTTTGCGACATAAGATCTGTGGTTGGCAAAAATCGCGATTTTTCCGATTAACAATCGTTTTCAACACAAATCGGATCGGAATCGAAAATGTTTTAAAAATCGAATCGGTTTTTCCGATTATCTAAACGTTTTCATCAAAAATCGGATCGGAAATCGATTTGGAATCGCGATTAATCGTTTGCCTTCACTACTCCTTCCTACCGCAGATCTTTCCTGCACCCAGACCACTGCATTTAAGTAGCCCAAAAGCCTTTACGGATATTAGTGGCAATTGGTTGTGGTGGGAGAATTTTATTTATCTAAATTAGATCCCCTGTCCTTTATTAAGTAGCGAAAGCTACTTATTAAGATGGCAAAACCTGTCCGTCCGTCCGTCTGTCCGTCCGTCTGTCTGTCCGTCCGTCTGTCCGTCCGTCCGTCTGTCTGTCCGTGCGATATCTCCGTAACGGTTTCACCGATTTCAACGAAACTTGGCATAAACATATGTCACGTTAATACGCAGCTGTGGCCAAGATTTCAGGTTACTAGGTCAAAGCGGTCAAAGGTTATGATGTCATAAGTTACATTAGTTCTCTCACTACTATAACAAAGTTAGGATACTACGTATTACGCTTTAAATATAAGACTAGCATGAAACTATTAGTTTAATTTTTTGAAATTTCCGACGTCTTTCGTTGGTCAAGAATACTACATTTTACGTTTTAATTTTATTGATGGCATGAAACTATTAGTTTAATTTTTTGAAATTACCGACGTCTTTCGTTGGTCAAGAATACTACATTTTACGTTTTAATTTTATTGATGGCATGAAACTATTAGTTTAATTTTTTGAAATTATCGACGTCTTTCCTTGGTCAAGAATACTACATTTTACGTTTTAATTTTATTGATGGCACGAAACTATTAGTTTAACTTTTTTGAAATTACCAACGTCTTTTGTTGGTAAATTATACTACAACTCACGTTTCAATTTTATTGATGGCATGAGACTATTACTTCAACTTTTTTGAACTTGCCAACGTACTTCGTTTGTCAAGAATACTTCATTTTACGATTTAATTTTATGTCTGGCAAAAAACTATTGCTTCGACTTTTTTGAATTTCCGATTTTTTTCGGTCAAAACTGCTACTTTTAACGTTTTAACTTTATGTCTGACACGGAACTATTGCATCGACTTTCGCTACTTTGCTACATGTAGGCATGTTGCCTGCTTTATTTTCCAGTCAGGAAGCCCAAAAAACGTAAAGAAAAAATGGGATTTGGAGGAGCTGTCAACTTGAAGCCGAGGGATACTGTCATTACTGGGGAGACCGTTGATTACTATAAGAGTAAGATGGGCAAAATAAGCATTGTTTTTGTTTAACGGATCGCTGCAACGGAGAAAAGCAGGTTATGGACCCCAGTTCAATTTCAATTTTCAATTTCAAGGTTCAAGGTAAGAGTAGAATATACTCTGTTATACTCTTACCACTCCATTTTATTTCTAACTTTAGCTAATTGTCTTAAAATAGATTCCTACCAATTAAAAACACAGTTTTCGGTGACAAAGCTTGCTCTAATAAGCAAATACTTATTTAGCTTTCATAATTGGTATATATGGCAAATTAAGAAAAGCAAGTGAAAAGTTAGTTTCATCAATTTCAAAGCTGAGATAAATACCAGAAGCACAATAAATAGCAGGTACCTTTTGATTAAACTGAAATTTTTAAGTAACTTTACAAGCTTACCAAATCTATGGAGAAAATTAATTACCACCACACCCAAGATGAAATCAAACGTAGCTGAATCATAACAAAATTTGTATAAGATTTTGAGTACTCCAGTTAAAAAATGCAAATGTAATGTTAAGCATTACTAAATAATAAATAGGTTTGTGGTATATACCTGTGTTACACAGTTATAGTTACACCTTTTATTGTTGCTATTTAAACAAAGATAAAGCTATTTTTTCTGAAAGTACATTAAACCTATTTGTACTCGAATATTTACACGAATTGCGGACATCCAGATGATTTTCAAAGAGAAGCTGGTTCAAAGTGCAGTAAGAATTCAAAAACGTCGGCTTTTATAGTTAGGAAGCATCAAATGGGTCAATTTTAGTAATTTAACAAATGACCGATTTTGGAATTTCTATTGTATTTTGTCGGGAATTTCTCGCACAATGGACCACTGTTTTAAAACATTCTGAGAATTTGTATGCTTATTTTTACACGCCTGGTATGAATAAAAACTTGATATGATTTATGGAACCTGTAACGCTATTAAATAGGTCCTCAATATGTTGTTTTAATAAGTTTTTAAAATTCATAGTTTTTGAAAAAGCCTGTGTAAAATGTTCTAAGTTATGAAATGTATGCTTAATAATAATATTACATTTTTCCTGATTGTCTGAATTATGCCTCTTCGGATGTTTATGACAAACCTGGTTGTAAAAGTGCACAGGTAGCAGTTTTCAACATGACGAACTTTATCAGTAAAATCGACAAGCAATCTGATTAGCTTAATCAATCATTGAAACATGATAAATGCTAACAGTTGTATTAATCAATTAATTTATTATCAATTTATCGACAACGATTAAAAGTACAAAAATATTACGTTTCTTAAAGCTTTTAGTAAAATTTTCTTTAGTACCAATTCATGAATGTCCCGACTAAAAAATAATGGAGGGAGAGGGAAAATAAATAACAAATTTCATAAAGTTACTGATTTAAGCCGTAACAAATAATGAAAATACATGTGAAGTATGGAAATGGTCAAATTGCAATTTGGCAGGATACCAGTTTATTGAGCTTTTTATTGTGTATTGTGCTTTGGGGGAGCAATATATGAAAAAACATGAGCTTGTTTCCCTTTCCGTTATTTCAAGTATGGAATCTCCTAAGTGAACCGGAGTAGTGCATGGGACGCCCTATCAACATCAGACACAACAAACTTAAAGAAAATAAATGTAAAATTGCTCATCAGATTAAATACTAACTGTTCATAAAATTTAGTTTCCACTGAATAAAATAACCGGTTTGAAATCGAATTGTAATAATGATAAACTGTATAACTTTGAGACAAAATTAGAAGTCGAGAGAGAGGTGAGCCCTTCATCTCAACCTTCCTGTTATGACGAGATCGTAGTTGGAAGTACAGTGCTTCGGCTTGGTGGACCACCGGACCAACGGCGGAAACTGTTGGACTATGGCACTGGACCGGGTTGATGAAGTAGGATTGAGAGAAGCACAGCAGAACAACAAATATTTATATTAATTTTTTACATCCGCATACAATACTGTTTCAGCTGATACCAATCGATGACAAAAAATACGTAGGCACGTATATTCTGTCAAAGTTAGGGTTTGCTGAAATGGGTGTTAAAAGCATAGTTTATGCTGAAACTGAGGTTGTTCAAACAAGTAAACTTCTGCGAGAAACAGTAACTTCATCAAATGTTAGTATGTCACCACAAAACTTTTCCCAAATTTTAATGCACCCTAATGTTCCGTTTGAACTACACCAAATGAGAACTAAGCTATGGCCACTCTATAAAACAAACGCCCTTCCAAAAGATGAAGTAAGTCTAGCAAAACTTGAATCCGAGTTGCTACAGACATTCTGGAATACTGAAAATGTGCGGCAAATCGAAATGCTACTTAAATGCAACGGAACTGCTATAATTTTACCAGAATATTTATGTAATAGTTACGCAAAACAATTGATAAAAAGAGAGAGAAAGTTTGTCTCCGTTGGTAAAGAAGTTTATAGTGAGTTACATGTAGCAATAAATCTAGAAGGGTATGTTTCTCCCATTGGCGTAGCCAGGGGGTAGGCACATGGGGCACGTGCCTACCCCAGACTTGGTACCCATCATAATAACCAGAATGTCAAATGTTTTAGCTTTTGACAAATGATTTTAAAATTTTAATAAACATATTTTAAAATATTTAGGTGAGTGTATTTGCCAATTATTAATTGATTTTGCTCATAAAATCATCGATCATGTTCAGAACATGGCTAATTTTTTAACAAACTGAAAGATCAGTCAACGTCAACTCTAATTATCAACAGCAAAAAATCTTCATGCCCAGCATAAGTCATTATTTATTATCTTTAACCCAAAACTACCCGAGTGCTTTTCTCGCTTATTTATTTATTTAGTTAGACACTATAACGTCCTGCGCCAAATATTACTATTTTACCGAGTCGTATTCCAGTATTCTTATCCAAACTGTTTAGCTAAAATACAAAATGAAACTCAATGCAAATAGCCAGAATCGTATTTGAGTAAGTCCATTGGTTAAACGTAATGCTTGGAATCAAAGTTTTAAAATTGAAATTTCAAGTTTATATTGATTTTGCTTAAAAAAATGATATGATTATGAACATTGTGGATTTCCGTTTTTCTGTAAACGCAAAATAACCGAGTTATATAGCCATCAACATATTTGAGATGAATCCAATAGGTAAGTTTTAACTCTGACATGGGTCGAACAGATTTCGCGTAAACAACCTCCATTAGACTGTGTTCAATGATTCACATTTGATTTTCAAAATTTCATTTTAAAACTGTTTTTTAAAAACGGTAAAATTTTGGATTACATGATGGATTTTCCAGGTTCATGGCACTGTAAGCTTATATTTTTCAAAGGGTTCTAAAAATTCAAAAATTGAAATTCTGAAAAACCAAAGATTGTGCATTGTGCCAGCCATTGTGCATAGTCTATTGAAAATTGTTTTGCGATGTTTCACCAAATTGGGTCCACCCATGACATACATTAGAACTTTCAAATTGAAATACATGTTGTTCTTGTCATTTTGCCAAGCAGTTAGTATTAAATTATTAAATAAAATATAATAGCAATATTATACAGTCAAAGCCAAACATAATATAACCCATGGGTTGAGTATTTCATTCCTCAGTTTTTTAAAAATCTGTGAAAGGCTTTAAAATACTAACTCGTAATTTGCATTTTGTACATTAATTAACTAAACAGTTTGAATATTACCATCAGTCAATTTGCCAAAAGGTGTGGCTCATACACTTGTGCGAATATTCCCACCATGGAACCGAGTTTTGTATTGTGGTTTACTTTGTTGAATCAAGCAGTTAAAAACCTAAAATTTCCTTGGGACTCGGCGATTTCCCCGATTTTGTTGAATACAAAGTTCATTTTTAAACACATAGTAATCTTAGAATATTTTTAAAATGGTTACACAACAGTATTTTTGCAATTCGCTATTATATGGGTACCTACTTGTGCGCCAATTTTGCTCAAAAAACTGGAAAAAGCTCAAAACGCATTCTTAATTTACAAACATTTTTGTTACTCTAAAAAAACTATGCAACAACTGTAGGAATTCAAAATGACGTCGTTATATCAGCATGAAGACTCACAGTGAAAATAATAAACTCGTTTATGATTGTTGGTTGGATAAGTAAAAAAAATTGTCGCACGAAAATACATTGATCCAAGGCGTGCCCACCCCAGACTTAAATCCTGGATACGCGCCTGTTCTCCCGCTGCAATTTTGAATATTCGAAGATTCCAGGAGTCTGGAATAGTTGATTGGTTTCCCAAGCAAGATAAACGAATTGCCTTTAATCATAGTTATGAACAAGCAATGGAGCCAACTAGAGCTTCTCTGAGCGGAAACGTTTGGATAATATTTTGTTTGTTTACATGTGGCTGTTGCGTAAGTTTTAGTTGTTTTCTGCATGAAAGTGTTGCTAGATTAAAGAAGCTGGTTTTTATAAATTTCAATATAGCTAATAAATACTTGGTTGACTTTTTCGGTATAAAGCTAAAACAATTGCATGGCTGGTTTAAACGCCTTTGCAAGCTTTTTAGCATCCCTGTTTCTGGAAAACGTTAAGATAAAAGCACTTAGCACATACCTATAAATAATACTGTATAAAACGTCTTGAATAATGTTTTTGTTACGGCTACTAATTTCATAAATATATTAAATTGATTGGTGATTTCCTACACAAAATATTTGCCTGGTGCAGAAAATTAAGTAGACGGACAAACTTCACTTTAAATAACTCCACTGCAAAGCAGTGAGCTAATGAAGCTTGTTACGTTTAGCAATAAAATTGCAAGTAAGCATTTATGCTAACTAATTGCATCAAGGTTAATTCCATCATCCCCATTCTATGAAAACGGAATAAAATATTTTAAACATTGCTGCAGTACATTACATATGCTATACACTTGGATAGATGATAAGCATCTATAAGGATTCTCAAATTGAAAATCAGTCCATTTCATACAACATATTATTCTTATTTAAAATTATAACAAAAGACGTCACTGTCAACACATGCAACTCACATATAAACCGACCATATTATTTGGAAATATATGTATTGCAATACAATCATGATATTTGAACACATTACTGGGCAATCACGCAATTCAAATGGATAACTTGTTGTGCAACTACTTGTCATGCAAGTCAGTCATGCACGACAAAAATAAACATATTTCTATTAGTTACCTTCCAACTCCCGAATATAGAACTGTACACAGTTTCGATAAAAATGTAGTATAATATATTACCTACGTTGTGTTATATTCGCACTTGTATACCATTCTGGTTTACTATTGGGAAAAACTGCAGCGCCCCCCAAAATTTGGGTCAGTGGTTGCATTAAGTTTGACATTCAAAGTTTCAAATATTATTCATTTACACAAAACTCTACCTTAAATCAAACTGCTTGCATTACAAAACTTGGTGATAGCTATGCGTGCGCACGACGTTCCGAGGAGATAATATTTACCTGTGAAGCGAGTTTCCCAATCGTTTGGAAATTTCCAATTACACAGAGGTAAAAAATATGAAGTAATCCACATGTAATTGTTTTGAATATAATTTTAAATGTGCTTATTAAACATCAAACGATGTTACAGCATTTTAGAACAGAGTACAGCACAATTTCGAAGTTTCCTCAAGGAAAAAATAATCCAATAAGCCTTTCTTATCGAACCATTGCAATTGTTCCGTGTCTATTATCGGATGCAGTTTCTTCAACGTTAACCTGTGCATCTGCAGACAACAGAACGGAGCTAAGTATTAGAGGATTGCATCGGGCTCATTGTCGAGCCCGAAACCCGAAGCCCGCCCGATGATCATATTTAAAGCCCGATGCCCGAAGGCCCGCCCGAGTGAGCCAGAATTAAAAGCCCGCCCGAAGCCCGAGTCCCAAATTTTTTCAATACCCGACATACCCGAGCCCGAGCCCGATTTTTTTAAATTTGTAAATATTAGTGAACCTTTTCACTTTTTCTGCAAAAATTGTAGTTAAAAACAAGATAATTTGTACTGTTCTATAGTACAAATGACGTTTACATGTAAGAAATACAATTGTTCATATGGTAATGACTAAAATGTAGTAAAAAATATATAATTGTTTTCATTAGTCTTTATAAATACCAGCAAAAAATCACGTTTATATTACAAAAATTCAATGTTTCGGGTAATTTTCGGGCTTATAAAATTTTGAGCCCGCCCGAAAGCCCGACAAAACTACATAAGCCCGAAAAAAGCCCGCCCGAGCCTATATATTTTTTTCAAAGCCCGCCCGAAGCCCGATCGGGCCCGGGCTCGGGCTCGGGCTTTGGTCGGGCATCGGGTTACCCGCAACCCTCTACTAAGTATATCGGTTTATGTTGTCAATACCTGTAAGTGACTTGAATTAGTTTAGTAAACAAAAACCCAAATTTAAGTTAACACGTTTGAAAACGTTTTCAGATATGCGCCAAATTGGACAAGAACCAGTGCAAATTTATTTGGGCTCCGATATTCATCGTAAAATTATCAACCCTTTGATATTACCATGTCGCTCAAATGACAAAAATAAAACTGTTGTGCTGGAGAAGCAAGTGAAGTCTAACAAAGAGTATAAATGGAAATCCGTTGATTTTAATAACACACGGATGACATTTGATTCTACAACAGGCGCGGCTGGAAAAAACTTTTTCTTCCCGGTATCCAGTGGTACGCAAAAAAATTCCCGTTGATCCCAAAATTTAAAAATTTCCTGCTAGACATATAACTTTACGGGATTTAACTCACGAGTTGTATATAAAACTGGTAAATTTGGTGATTTCATGGACAAATTTTATGGGAAAACCTTTCATAGTGGTACAAATTAGCAAAAAGGGAAAAGCAATTGTGCAGTGGGGAAACTTTGTAATAGTAAAATGAAAGTTTTCAAGAAACACCTAATTAATATAGAAAACGCGTATTTTATTTTGAAAACGAGATTTTTATACGAAATTATTAAAACCAGGCATGGGTAAAAGATTTCAGAAATATTCTAATGTTTTAGTCATAGATTTTAAATTTACTTATTATACTATAGTTGAGAAAGGACTATGCAACCTAAGGGCAAAAATTTTGACCTCCCAGTTTATTGCCGATTCTGATAGAGCTTTTAAAGCTCTACAATTTTGCAATTTAATATATGTCATTATTTCTTAACGTTGTCGAGATATGAACGGATTTGTAATTTTAGCTCCCATAAGGCTCCATAGTAAACATCCTTTTTAAACATCATCCAAATTACACACCTGGTCGTGTCAATATCAAAATACCTATAACTATAGCCGATGGGTGAAACTTTAGCACATTACGTCTGATAATTCAAAATTTTGGAAAGATACCACTCTAGTTTTTTCTCAGTTTTATCTCCTAGTCAAGCGCTTTCAGAATTGCTATTAACATCGAAAATCAAAAGTGGGCCCGGGGGTCAAATGTAGGCTTGAAATAGGGCTGTTTTTGAGGGTTCTCGAACAGCCCCTCCAAAGTTAAAGCTTTATAACTTTTGTACATAAAGACATTTTGTCCTGATTTTTTCTACGATTGAATCCGTAGAAATTACTCTTTTAAAATTGCTATTAACTTTGAAAATTAGAGGTGTGTAGTGGAAGCTACACCGATTTAGAAGAAAGTTGTTCCGAAAAAACACCTCCATGTTTGACCTACCACAACTTTGACGTTTGCAAGAAGACCACTCCAGTAACTTGTAAAAAACATCCTCATTTAACGCTCTTTCTAAACTGCTATCAACATCAAAAATCAAAAGTGGGCGCGATGGGTAGCCATGACTTTCAAAAAAGGATGTTTACTATGGAGCCTTACGGGAGCTAAAATTACAAACTCGTTCATATCTCGACAACGTTAAGAAACAATGACATATATTAAATTGCAAAATTGTAGAGCTTTAAAAGCTCTATCAGAATCGGCAACAAACTGAGAGGTCAATATTTTTGCCCTTAGGTTGCATAGTCCTTTGTAAACTTTTTCTACTTACACTACTTGGATGCATTGTTGGTAACGATTAATTTAATTGTACAACTAATATAAAATTTACGAATACTTCATTCTTCTACGCACCGCAGTTCACCTCAACGTCATAAGTTAGCATAAAATATCTTCGGATTTTTAGAATGCTACTTAATAACCTTGAATTGTACTGCTTTCGCTTTTTAACTTGCAACTCGCAACAAACCGCAAATTTGCCACTACGTACGCTAGGGGCAAAAGGTCGGGCAATCCGGCACGTCATCAATACGCAATCCGACTCAACTGTCTTAATGCAATTGCCATAATCACTGACCACAGTCGTATTAACGAAACGGCAACTTTGTAAAACAAGGAGAACATTTTATATAAAAATTTAATCAGATTGCGTAATACAATAAAATACAACAACTTTTCATGAAACTCGAAAAATTCCATATAAATGTGAACTAAATTTTGTAGGAAAATAGGAAATCTTTGATGAAATCTTGGATTTCTAAGGAAAAATTTGCATGAAACTTGAATTTTAAAAATGAAATCGGGAACGTTTTGTAGGAAATTAGATTGTTTGTATAAACCAGGAAAAAGTTTGTTTGAATACAAGATTGCGTATGACTGAAAAAATTTGTAAGAAAATGGATCAATTATGCATGAAAATAAAATATTTTTGTATTGAATCTGGGCAAATGTTAGATGAAAATGTGAGATTTTGTAGAAAAGTGGGAAAAGTTTTGTATAAAATGTAAAAACTAATTTTGTACAAAATTACACATTTTTTTGTATAAATCAGAAATTTTGTTTACAAGGGATAACATTTCAGTGTAGCTTTTAATCCATGACATCAATGACACAGCATGTGCAGGAAGTAGGATGACAAAATTCAATTTGCTATAAAAATTCACAGACACGTTTTTAAGAAACATTTCTAGTACATTATTATTAAGCTATCTTTAGAGTATAAGTGTACAAAATTTCTCAATCTAGTGACCTTCTGTTTTCACAAAATGCCATCTTACATTAAGTAACGCCATCTACGAAATTTCACGGTACTAAAATTTTAGTGTACTGCGTATACTTATTCTTATTGTGGGGTTTAGACGCAATATTCGACTGCGGAGGGCCCCCAACTTTGCCCCAGAAAAATTCCAGAAAGTTCGGATCACAGGATACCCCCAAAAACCAAAAAAACTAAAAATCCCCCAAAATCCCCAAAGTTTTTTTGCTGCTTTTGCTCTCCTTCTCTGCTTGCTCCGCTTTGCCCACTGCTTCCACTTAACCGAAAATGCCTTTTTTATGCTGCCAGTTTTGTAAAATCAATGCAGGAAAAGGACTTCAGAAATGTTAAGATTTACAAAAAAACACAGAGACAAATTTATACAACTTTTTTAGCAAATTTACAGAGATCTGTAGCCCATGAAAGCTTCAGAGAGAGTCTAAAGAGAGAGTGCTGGCTTTGCAGCCAGTTTACAATAGGTAAAGGACGCTTTCGTCCCAAAAAAATGATAAGTAAATTAAGAGTTGATGAGGTGGGCTCCAGGGATCTTCTTCACACTTTTCTTATGACAAATGCCTCACACCAGACTAATTGTTTGACCTTGAACTGGTGTGAGGCTAGAAATACCAAAAATCTAGCCATTCGGCTTCACAAAAATAAGCTCGTACGAGCAAAAGAGAAGGAAAAAGTTTAACAAACTTGTTGGCTCGTAGAGCCCAAAAATATTTAAACGAAAAGGTGATAAGGACAATTAGGCAAATCGGTCGAATCCTGACATACTCCCACCTTTAATTAATCAAGGTGAGGATTAATTAAACACAAAACGGAATAATTCTTCTTTCACCGGAAGTTGTCACCTGCAAAGGTAAAAGAAGAAAAGAGCCGGACGTAAACGTTTATAGTCTAGCCGGTGGTTAGAGACCCAGGACGTGAGCGTTTATAGCCCAGCCTGTCATTTAAGGTGGAAAAAGGTAGGATAAGGTGAGGTGACAACCACCACAACATTTTACAACATTTTCATTTCATGATTTTTTTTATTTTAATTTAAATGAACTTTTTTATTTTAATTAGGTGCTGGAGCTCTTGATCCCTTCCTGTCCAATTTGCGGAGCTGCTGGCTTGCTCCCACAAAATTAGTCTTGTTGTTGGAGAAGACGGCTGTTGGTCTTCCCCTTCTTTACAAAGTGGTCCGGTAACGTCAACACCCGTAATGGAATAGGCTCTGGTGGCGTTGACTTGTTCGGGTGGCAAGGCAGCTCGGGGAACTTTACACATATTGGCGAGGTGGCAGCGGCGATGACGCTGCGGATAGCGCGGCGACTATCCGTTACCCAGTACTTTTCCCGGAAGGAAGCTTGACAGTACTGGACTCCAGCGTGGTGATTCTTCTCGTGCTCATGTTGAATGAGCAGCTTAACACGGGGATTGTTTCCCGGTAAAATAGCTGGCTTTGTAAAAGTCTTGTTTTCCTCCCCATGGAGGATTAGTGTCTTCAGTCGGAGAATTCCCCACTCGTCTAGGAAAGCCGACAGCTTTTTGTAATTTTCGGGGGTGACTGAAGACTGGATAAAACGGAAGAGGGTTACCTCGGCTCGATCAGCTTCAGCAGCGGTAATTGGAGCCGGGCTTTTTAGTTTAATGCGGCGGCGGTCATCCTTCAAGTCCCCCAGCAGCCCCAACACGGATTTTGTTTTTTCTTCATGGGAGCTCGGACCGAACTCCCACCCACGGAGGTCAAGTTGACCAGTTGACAGGATCTCTCGGCCTTCACGTTGGAACTGGATAGCGTCTTTCATGGGGGGAAGACTTACGACTGTATTGTCCACATGAAGGCACGAGTGCAGTTTCTTTTTTGGTGCGGGGAAATGAGGATACTGGTTGTTGTGATGCTGGAGCGTAGCACCCAGCAGGAACAGACTGGAGGACACCACAAATACTACACGGTTGTGTCGGTATTCTTTTATTTTTGAGTAGGTTGGCAGGTCCTCCCACCATAGGATACGTAACTTGACTGGATCCCCCTTCTCCACGGACATCTCCTTAAAGGCTGGGTTGATGTCGGCTACTACTCCCACTTTATGCGTGTGGAAGCGTGTGAGGATGGACGGAATCAGTTCGGGTAGGTTTGGGCTCTTTTCCTGGACATCTTTGATAGGTGGCCCAAACCTGGATTTGACCGAAGCGTCGTGGACGGGACGGATAGGAGTGGTGGAACCCTCCTTCATGATAGCACGGTGCGGGAGGTAGGACGAGGATGATGTGGGAGCGGCTGGCGGCTCCACAATCTTCTCTTCCTCCCACGTTTTGAATACTTGCCCGTAAACCCCCAAAGTCCGTTGTGGTTCGAGTCGTTTGGTGGTGGCTTGGAGGCAGTTTATGGCAATACTTTTGTTGTTTGGGAGTTCCGGGTAGCCCTCATTGAAGGGAAGATACACGGTGTGGCGGCTACCCGACTCCTCTTTCACAGTGTTTTGGAAGTGGCAAAGAGCTGTTGGCTCATCTTCCTGTCTAGTTTTTATCTCGGCAGAGGGTATGATGCCGGTAGTCTCCAGTGCCCTGAGCTTGCTAAGCTCTTTTTTCAGTTTTGGTGGCCTGGATAGTCATCATGGTCATCCCTCCTTCTGGTGGTGGTGGGGACTTCTGTCGCCCCGACACGATCCAACCCAGCTTGGGGTGGACTGCTACTGGTCCAATCTTGAGGGGTATTGACTCACCCCCCATCTTAAGGAACTCGCAATAGTCGGCCCCGATGAGCACATCCTCTTCCTCCGAATCTGCAACATGGTCTGTCAAGGTGATGCCCCTTTGTTTGCACTTTTCTTGGTAGAAGTCAGGTGGATGACGGGCAATTGGACCAGAAATACGGGGAGCAGCTGAAACTTCCATCTCGATCTTCCTTCCTTCATGGATTCCGGGCTTGGGCATGGGAACTGGAGCCGGATTTTGGGATGATGAAGATGAAGATTGCTGTTGAGGTTGCTCATCCTTCTTGGGCGGAGTGGGATCCTTGCTGTTGAGGTTGTGGCAAACCAGGACATGGTGGTTTTTGCCACAGAATATGCAAGTCATCTTGGTCTTGCACCGTTTGCTTCCGTGACCAACTCGGAAGCAGTTGAAACAGGCCCTGTGGTCCTTTATGGCCTGTATTCGAGCCTCCAGGCTCATCTTGGTAGCAGCACGGCAGTCGGTGGCGGTGTGACCGGGAATGGGACAAAAGATGCAGGAACCCTTCTCCCTTTGCCCCGACGTTTTCATAAAACCGGCTGCAGGTTTAGGAGCTCTGGAGTTATTTTTGTTATTACTTTTGTTGATGGGGCTTACGGATTTTTCCTCTTTTGCTGCTGCTGTTGAGGTTTCTAACGCCCCCGAAAATGTTACCCACTCCCTGAAGTTTCCCCCAAATTTTGATAACTCCCTCTTCGGAAGACTTGACTTTAGGTGGGGTTCTGCTGCTGTAGTTGGAGTGGTTGTTGCGTCCGCGACTTCTACTTGTTTTTGTTTGCAATGGCGAGTGATGAACGCCATGCCCCTGATGAGATCCACGCGACGCCCAATCTGAATTCTGGCTTCAAAATCCAGGTTAGCAGCTCTTAGCTGCTCAACATAATGGTCGATGAGCCTCAGGACTTTCTTGTGCTGGTTACGGAGGAGGTGGAGTCCCACCTCGGCTGCTTCCACATCAATGGTGGCTCCGTTGACAATGACGTCCAGGGCGGAAATGCTCTGCTCATACAGAGCCAAATTGTCTTCCAGGTTCTTGTGGGCTGTGAAACAGTCCCCTTTTAGCTTCAAGGAAGGTGCCATGGCGATGAGGATGATGATAAAGCACTTTCTACGACTTTTTTCACTTTTGGGGCAAAATGAGAAAATTAAATTTTTTTTGAATTTTTAATAAAAAATGGGCGTATCCTGGCAGGTTCGCCATAAATGTGGGGTTTAGACGCAATATTCGACTGCGAAGGGCCCCCAACTTTGCCCCAGAAAAATTCCAGAAAGTTCGGATCACAGGATACCCCCAAAAACCAAAAAAACTAAAAATCCTCCAAAATCCCCAAAGTTTTTGTGCTGCTTTTGCTCTCCTTCTCTGCTTGCTCCGCTTTGCCCACTGCTTCCACTTAACCGAAAATGCCTTTTTTATGCTGCCAGTTTTGTAAAATCAATGCAGGAAAAGGACTTCAGAAATGTTAAGATTTACAAAAAAACACAGAGACAAATTTATACAACTTTTTTAGCAAATTTACAGAGATCTGTAGCCCATGAAAGCTTCAGAGAGAGTCTAAAGAGAGAGTGCTGGCTTTGCAGCCAGTTTACAATAGGTAAAGGACGCTTTCGTCCCAAAAAAATGATAAGTAAATTAAGAGTTGATGAGGTGGGCTCCAGGGATCTTCTTCACACTTTTCTTATGACAAATGCCTCACACCAGACTAATTGTTTGACCTTGAACTGGTGTGAGGCTAGAAATACCAAAAATCTAGCCATTCGGCTTCACAAAAATAAGCTCGTACGAGCAAAAGAGAAGGAAAAAGTTTAACAAACTTGTTGGCTCGTAGAGCCCAAAAATATTTAAACGAAAAGGTGATAAGGACAATTAGGCAAATCGGTCGAATCCTGACACTTATATTGCGGGTTCCAAGTAACTTATGGCCACAAATCGATTTCTACGCTGTATTTACAATTCGATTCTCTACAACCTTAGGCCAGAACATTAGTTTTATTATCCTTGCATTTTTGTACAAAGACGATATTTGATCAAGTACTCTGAAATTAAGAGTTTTTGTTTATAAGTAAGATTTTTTCTACAATTCAATCACTACAATTACTTTGCTTTGCACCATCTGAAAGCTACAAAAATGGGCTACAAGCTATGTATAAACAGATATAATTTCAAAGCTTGTGTTCAAAGTTTGACCACTTCAAACATTTGGAAGAACTTTTTTAAAAAAATTAGTGTTCTTTAAAAAATGGCTAAAAATTGAATTGCTCATAATTTTATTGTTACCTAACTTCAAAGTTAGTTTTATATCTCATTTGAATGCCCACTTTTTAAGAACTCTTTCAAGGTCTATCACTGTACAATTACTTTTACGTAACAGAGTAGACAGAAGATTAAATAAAATCGGTTTAAGAAAAATCGTGAAAAATGAAAATCGGCATTGCTGTATACAGCATCAAGCTACTGCAACATCGTAAAGTTTTTTGTAATAACTTATACATCACAAAAATGTACTAAGTTCAGTGTACCCAAGCATAACTTTGTCTGCTTGGAATTGCTCTTCTGTAAGTTATTACAAAGGTATGCATTTTGTCATCCTACTTCTTGCACATGCTGTATAGTTGATCCGTAAATTATTTTACAAATTCGGGAAATCTGATGAAGTTTCTAAAAATTTTGGCACATTCTCTTCCAGACTTTTATTTTTTTCCCATTTCCGTTTCCTTCTCTTTCCGCTACTTTTTTCTGTTCCTTCCCCTTTCCTTCCCTTTTCCTTTCCTTCCCTTTTCCTTTCCTTCCCTAACCTCATCGCCTCAAAATTTCCCGGTATCCTAGATAACAGAATACCGAGTTTTTTCCAGCGGCGACAACAGGTTTCATCTTTAACACATCCAAAATACTAATAAAAAATCTTGTGGGAGTATATAAATGCTTAGAAAATAAAGTCTTGAATGTTACGTGGACTGATGGAATGAAACCAGTTTTTATTTCAAAGTCCAAAATCTCCGGAAACGCGAATTTTTCTGTGGACATTAAACGATATATGCCACAGGTAAAGTGTTGCTCAGGAATCAACGGAGAGTCACCCAAACTAAGCGTGTTTGGAAGCTCTTCTCAAGATAATTTAAACTTTTGGAAATATTATATTATACAGCCAGAGGGAATAAAAAGGCATTGGTATCTATATTCGGATCGGCATCGATATTTTGGCTATAATTACAATCAAACTTTGGCGTGTCATGAACAATCCATTTATGACCCGGATTCGGTCTTATTGGTGATGTGTAAGGCTGAACATGTTGACGTAAGAGAGACTTACGTACGCGTATTTCATCCAATGGCCAACACACCAGTAAAAGAAAGATGGAGAAATATTTTGAAATATGATAATCAAACAAACTTTGATAGCGGGAAAAAAGCTCCATTTCTTATACGATGTGAGTTCGCAACATTTTTATCACATTAATCAAAACATTTCGCGTAGCCAACAAGGAGCACTGATTATGCGAATTAGATATACCTAAAATAGTACAAGTCATATTACAACTGCAATGCTTTTCAGATGTTCCTGAATCCGTCGCTGAAAGTTGTCAAAAAATCTTGATGGTGATAACAGCACGTTCAAAAAACCGACCTTCTTGTATCAGGTTTTAATCCATTTGCTTCTGATATATTCTATAAAGACGTATTCTATAATAGTCTGGTTGAAAGTTCAAATTTATCGATTGAAACACAAAAGCACGCTGAAAAGATTGCATTTCTTCCCGAATTTACTGAATATGACAGAGATGTGTTTTGCAGTGGCGTACCCAGGGGGTAGGCACATGGTGCCCGTGCCCACCCCAGACCAGGAGAGAAATGGAAAATTTTCAAAATTTACTTGAAATAAATAAAAAATTTGCGCGCTTACGCGCGCAAGGCTTAAGTTTATCCAATATTTGAAACATAAGGACGTAGTTCCGTAATTTCTGAAATTATTTTGCCCAAGAATATTCCTAAAACTTCCAAATACGCTAAATCGATCTTCAAATTGAGAATTAATGAAGGCAATTTTCAAATTTTTCTGTGCGCTAATGCGCACACCTATAAAACATGGCACCTTTTATTGCAGTGATCGCGGTAACACAACTGCTTAGATATGCTTTTACTGTGCTCTTGCATAAAAAAATTCAAAACTGTCAGTTGAAAACTGTGTGCCCTCCCCAGGTCGCCGAGCTGGGTACGCGCCTGGTTTTATGATGGCGAATCCATTACAATGTTATGTTTTGGACAGAACTATTTTTGTACAAAAGGTGGCAAAATAGCAATTACCTGGACAAATGGTTCAATTTCTGAAATGCCACTGCAAAGTTCTGCCAATCGCCTGGAAATACAAGATGTATATTTGAGTAAAGTTGAGCTTCCGTCATCCTCATTCTCTGGTGACACAACGGGGCTATTAAACCATTACCAAAAAGATAAATGCATCTCTAGAAATGAAGGCCATAGATTGTTGGATGCCTAGACTGGGTAGTGACAAATGGGAAAAGCTTGGCAAAAATATTACAGTTAAAAAAGCATCATTTCTGGAGGACAGCGAAGAAACTGTTTATTTCAGTTCAGGTCAGGAGGAAGAAACAGTTCTTTGTACGGTTGCTGAATGGGAGCCCAAGGCAAATATTTCAGTGACGTGGAACGAAAAGCAAATTAATATAGTGTGGAGACAAGATGAGCAGCATTCAGAGTGGAAATTTTGCAAAATGTAGAAAATCGCGTGAGAGTGATTGGAACACGAAATGCCAAAGATGAAATTATAAAAGTAAGAATTGAGTTATTTGCAATATCAGGTGAGTACGCTGGGATTTATAAATGTGTTGCTGACAATGGAATTATGAAGGCCACTCGGACTGTTCATGTGATGATTGGAAGTAAGGAATATATAACTGAATACGCACGCAATCATTTTATTATTCAATTTTCTGAGGTTACACTTAAACTTGTTTTGCTATCTTATGACTGTTTTAGAGAAACCTGCGTACAAAATGGTAATAGCTGGGACTGTCCCAGTGGGACAGTAATAGGAGTTTTAATATTAGCACTGATTATAACATGTTGGATGCGCAAGCAAAACTACCATAAGGAGTTAGCAAATAAAATTTCACGCTCTACATCAACACTTTGCAATTTTCTAATGTACAAGTGTCGCAAGGTGGCCGACACTTTCATACCCATCTTTTCATACCCATCATTTCATACCCATCATTTCACACCCATCATTTCATACCCTGATCATTTCATACCCTAATCTTTTCACACCCATTATTCCTTACCCATCATTTCATACCCAAATTATTTCATACCCCTATCTTTTCATACCCTAACCATTTCATACCAGAATCCTTCCATACCCAAACCCAAGTCGAATTTCACAAATCTCGTTACAGAATCGAACCCAAGTCGAATTTCACAAATCTCGTTTCAGAATCGAACCCAACTCGAATTTCCAAGATCTCGTTTCAGTATAGAACCCAAGTCAAATTTCAGAAATCTTGTTTCAGAATTAGTTAAATCCAAGTTGAATTTCAAAAATCTCGTTTCAGTATAGAACCCAAGTCAAATTTCAGAAATTTTGTTTCAGAATTAATTAAATCCAAGTTGAATTTCAACAATCTCGTTTCAGTATAGAACCCAAGTCAAATTTCAGAAATCTTGTTTCAGAATTAATTAAATCCAAGTTGAATTTCAAAAATCCTGTTTCACAAGAAAACTAAAGGAGAATTTCAGAAATCTTGTTTCACAACCAAACTTCCTAAGCCAAGTCCCATTTTATAATTGTACATTCTTTGGTAAGGTAGTATGTATCTTTGTTAACCTTTCGTTATTAGGAATCCACAGATGCCTTCTAATTTCCTGTTCCGGCCGTCCGTGTTAACGCGCTTTTCTCCGAAACGGCTAATCCGATTTCCCCCAAATGTGGTATCAGACCTCGGACAGAACCCTATTGAATATTACGTCAATAGGTCAACTCCAAAGGTCAGAGGTCACCAGTGGTTAAACATTTTTATACAGGACCTACATCACGAGGCACATGAGTTTAGATTCATTTTTGACCAGGATTACGAATCCGCAGTTTGTTTGTTAAAATTTAAATTTTCAGGTCCTGAAATCAGGACTATAATTGTCAAACATGTCAAATTAGTGGATCTATGCTGTGCGACACATGATTTTAGGTCCATTTTCAACCAGAGTTACAAATATGAGGTAAATTTGTTAAAATTTATTTTTCGTTTGCATTTATGTGTGGGGCCGAAGGCCCCAAATATCCAAAAATTTCGAAACTCGAGTCGATTATAAAAAATTTTGGAACCCATATCGAATTTCAAAATTCTTGGTTTGGAATGAAACCTAAGTCGAATTTTAGAAATCGCAAAAGGAAACCCAAGTGGAACTTCAAAATTCTTGGTTTGGATAGAAACCCAAGTCGAATTTTAAAAAATCGCTAAATGAAACCCAAATGGAATTTCAAAATTCCTGTTTTGCAATGAAACCCAAGACGACTTTCAAAACATCCCAAAATGAAACCCAAGTTGAATTCCCAAAATCGCAAAATAAAACTCAACTCAAGTTTCTAGAATCTCGTTTCCAGAATTTAAACACAAGTTTAATTTAAGAATACATGGTTTACCACCAACCAACCTACCGAACCTAAATCTTATTTTCTGTTTGTACAATTTTTGGTAAATTAGTATCTTTTGTACGCTTTTCATTATTTGCTTTCGTGTGTATATATGGATTAGCCTGTATACAGAACCACGGGGAATAGTCTTGTTGGGGACAAAAAATATTTTGGGTATGAAATAATTTAGGTGTGAAATGACTTGGGTATGAAATTGTTTGGGTATGAAATAATTTGGGTTTAAAAAGAAGGGTATAAAATGATGTGTATGAAAAGATTAGGGTATGAAATGATTTGGGTATGAAATAATGGGTGTGAAATGATGGGTATGAAAAGATGGGTATGAAATGATGGGTATGAATTTTCCGGTAATCGTGTCGCAAACGAAGAGCTTGAAGATCTTTACGTTTACAGTCTTTTACGTAGCTTTCATAATATTCAAAGATTTACAAAGTGTAATTGTTGTTGCTTAATAAATAACATGAGTTAAATAACATGAATCCAGTATGAAGTATTTTCCCAATGTTTAGCTGTTAGAATTAAAGAAATAGAAGAAAATCGTCCAAATGTTTTGTTTTTGATAATGAGATACAGAATATATTTACCATGGAGTTTACAAACCTAAAAACCACTCCTTCAGTAAATACCTAGATAGAGTAACTAAAAACGATTCAAAATCTACATTTTTATTTTTTACGCAGTCAGTTGGTCAATGATTGTGCTACCAGTTCCATTCACGTCCAGGTTTCTTGTTGGTAGTTTAAGAAGTTCTTAAAACAATCAAATTGGAAACTTTCCACAAAGAATTTGCTGATTGTCACAGCCATATTTCACCTTCACAAAATTCGAAGGGGCCACCGGTCAGAACAATCCTTGAAACATTCTTGGGCATTAGAATGCTCATCTACATCTCCTCCCGGTCAAACGTTCCGGTGTCAAATTTAAATTTGGTCCATTGGGGCATAGCCCATAGTCCAGCTACGGTTGTCCACCAAGCTCCAATTTTTAACTATGATCTCGTCCTAGTGACAAGCCTGATGTGGCGTGGTAGATGGAATTGCCTGGAATATCCCTGAGAATGGGCTACTAAAAATCATTTAGTTTAGTAGGAGGTGGCCTCGCTAAAGCAGGTCCAGCTCTGTTCAACTTACGGCCGATTCTCTGGATTATCTCGATAAATATGGACTAAATTTTCTAGGGGAATGGGAAACGTTTCATGGAAACTTGGATTTTTAAGGAAAATCTGGAAAATTTTGCATGAAACTTGAATCTTAAAAAGAAAATTGGGAACGTTCTGTACGAAATTCGATTTTTGTACAAAACAGAAAAAAGGTTGCTTGAATACAGAATCAGAATACGACTGAAATCGTTTTGTATTGAAATGAACCAATTTTGCATGAAACTAGAATATTTTTGTATGAACTTGGGCAAATTTTAAATGAAAATGTGAAAATTTTGCATAAACGCTTTGTATAGAATTGGAAAACTAATTTTGTATAAAATTACAAACTTTTTGCATGAATCAGAAAGTTTTGTTTAAAAGCAAAAACTTTTCAATGCCAGTTTTAATCTATGAAATCAATAAATAATTTAGTTCATCGGTAAATTCTTATACAAAATCGGGAAATCTGACGAAGTTTCGGAAAATTTTGGCACATTTTCTTCCACATTCTTATGAATTTTTCCCATTTTCGTTTCCTTCTCTTCCCGCTACTTTGCTGTTCCTTTCCTTTTCTTTTCCTTCCCTTTAATATTCCTTCCCGTTCCTTTCCTTTTACTTTCCTACCCCCTTCGCCTCAAAATTTCCAGGTATCATAGATACAAGGATACCGAGTTTTTTCCAGCGGCGTAAACGTTTGCAACCTTCTTAACAAGCTAATCCAAGCTTTTTACCTGCGGAAACTGAACTACCGAACTGGACCAAAAATGCATTCCCTCCGGAAACTGATCCTTGCGTTGACAAGCGTGATGACTTGAAGTAATTTGATAATAAACAGTACATGTATTGTCCAAAGGGAACTTGGTGCTCATAATTGGTTACTGGGACAAATGCTTTATCTGATTTTTAGTGGAACGGTTTGTGGAATTGTTTCCAACCAGGTATGCCGTTCCCCATTCCGAGTTGATGAAGGTGAAGAATGGCTCGCATGATGCGCAGATTGAAAGAAAGATACCAATGAATGTGATCGTGGTAGATCAGGGGGTCGGTATATGTAATACCCAGCAAACAATATAAATATAGTTAATCTTTTTGCCATAGAAATATATCTTTATCAATTTACTATGACGTACCCAACCTAAACGTTAGAGAATCTATATAGTAAGAACACCCAGCAAAGTGCAAGTTCTGCATTTTCGGCGTTCAAGTGCTCAAAAAGTTTCATAAAAATTAACCACTCCACTTCAAAACCCTTTCATTAATCTAGTTGCTATTCTGCACCAAGTCAGTCGTCAATCAATCATTTGAATCAATTGACTGTTTTACAAAATTTTCCATGGCGGGTGTGGAGGGGAATTTGGGTGCAGAGGAACTTGGAGTACAGAGCATAAGCTAGCACATTAACGGGCACTGGGCCCAGCACGCCGCTTGAAAAAAATCGGTATCCTGGTATCTAGGATACCGGGAATTTTCAAGCCGAAGGTGGTAAAAGAAAAGGGAAAAAAGAGGAAAGAAAATGGAAGGATACGGCAGGGGGAATGGGGAAAAGGGATGACTGGCATATATTGCAGTTTTGTAGTAGGGTGAAAGATGCCCAGAATTTTATTGTTAGCTTTAATTTACACGACTGTCGTTTTTTGCGTCACTAATAGCATGGTTATGTGCATATGCATGCAAGTCCTTCTTTTTTATAAGTATTATTCACATTTGTTTTATGTCTTCAATAATTTTGTGAATCAAAACATGGGTCCAAAGTACAATAGGAAAAATCAATATCTCTGATTCTTCAATCTTCAACTAGAAGCGTTGATTAAATAGTACTTAAGGAACCAAAAGATGCACACAACATAATTTCGTATAATTTTATAAAAAATAAAAGGCACACCTTTGCATGCTTGTCAACGTAAACATATATATTTCTTATTAAACAATTTTTTAACATAATGGAATATTTCGATCAATAAAATTTATTCAAATACACGCTGCACCAATTAGAAATGCTTGCTGTAGTATTCAAAAATTAGTTTAATAAATCGGATGGAAATAAGCTGCAACCTATCTGTTTGATTAGTTGGACAACTACGCATCTTATCTTAGTTTCTAACGACAATCTATCCTCTATCCCACTTCTGGCAAATTGTCTTCAATTTTAGTAAATTGCATAATTTACCTGGTCCATAAAAGCAAAACGGTATTGACGCATCAGAAGCCGAGATGTTGCTGCATTCGAATCAATTTCGTACATACTTTTGCTGTTACCTTAGGGAATTTATCCTACAAGTCAAGTATCTTTCCGGTTAAAACTTCTAAAACATTAAGCAGCACAAGAGTGTATTTTTTATTTGTTGCTCACACTGAGAAAATATATTCCCAGATAAAGTCATATCCCAGATACAAATTAAAAACAGGTACTTCTTATCTACCTATCTAAAACTAATTTGGGATAATGGTTAGCTTGTGCATAATTTAAAATTCAGTTTTTATTCTAATAATGGATAAGTTCTGTTTTTAGTGCCTCGTGTGCTTACATACAAGAAAATATAACCTTAGTCTAGCCTCCTTTTAAATCCATTATTCGTACTGTGAAAACAAATTAGCTCGCTTGTTCCAAGTTGTTTATATCTCTGGTGGTGTGTCGTTTCTAAGCAATTTTTAAAAATAAACTAGATCGAGTGGAACGTAGAATTTCCGACACTTAGACCTGCTTCCTTCTAGACTTCGAAAGTACTCAAGTTTTCCTTATATCAGAAATTTACATTACAGTTTATATAATACGTTTTTTGCACGCGCATAACAGCACGGAAGAGTCAAAAGCAAAATTTTTGCTGAGTCATGCTGCGCCGTATTCTAATTTTAATTTGGGCATGACATGACCCAAAAAACAATATAACAACTCGCTTGTTGAACATCTACACTGTAAAATCGGTATCAAGTGCCCTTTCTAATAGAGGTTTGACAAAATGAAGCAAAAGTGTAAAAGTGACAATTTTTCCCAATTTCATCAAAGCTGAATTATACTGTAATCCGGATGTCCTAGAAAGATTTAAAAACATCAAGCAAAATATTTGAAAACTCTTGGGCTCGTCCTTTATTACAAAATTATTATTTTCCCCTTATCTCTGGCCTAAAATATCCTTAATTTGCACAGCTGTAATTTGCGGTTATTTAATCGTACATTCACATCTTGCATTAGAGAATCGTTTTAAAAGTAATCGGTATCTACTAGTGCATGTGCGTTTTGCAAAGTTTTGATTGCCTGCGAAACCAGTACCATATCGATAAGTATAAAATGCAATAGTATTTACTGATTACTGTAAAACGCAATGCAGTTATAATGGCTATACAAGTAAGCAATTTTTTTTAAAGTTCCAACATTTTTGTTAAATTTGCTGGAAACATAGGTAAACATAATGGACGCCAAAAACAAATATTCTAATTAAAAAGCGTTTTTGATCGTTTGTTTGTCACAAAATAAAATTCATTGTGACAAAACTTCAGTACAAGTTGCTCCTTAATGTAGGTTCCACATACAACAGATAACCTGACTTGATTATACGCCTGGTTAAGCTTAGTTACACTCAGGTATAAAAATGTTAATAACCACTTGTTTTGCTACGTCTTCGGTTGTTTGTTTTGTGACGTTATTTTATTTTCAAGATAGTTATTGTTATTCAATTTCAATAAACAGCTTATTTGCAAAAAACAAGAGTCCACGAAACTTTGATTATCTTCCTGATGGCGGTGGTCTTCGAGTTAACCACTCTGATATAAAATTGTTCCAGACCATTCAGGCAAACCTTGAGAACAACAGGAATTCGTTTCCAGTGATACAAAATCTCCCCCAGCTTTTACACCCTTTGTCAAAAGCAAAGTGCTTGGTTGTTATAAACAACTATCATGATATAAACCTAAGTTTACCAACTACGTTTCCAGTAATGCTACGAAGTATGATTCCTGCTGTGCTATCAACATTTAGACGATCCAAAGTATTAACCACACAAGTTGTGATGATTCCTAAGGGAATGTCTGATTTTAATGTTAGTTTACCTAAAGATTCCTATAGTTTACCTTGTAAAATCTCACATTATCTAAGCGGGCGTCGGTTTGGATTAGAAGAATACTGTGTTGCCATACGCAATCATCAATATTCAGCTGCTTCAAAACCTTGGAAGTGTGCAGCACAAATTGAATTGTTTCGACCAGACTATCGATACACTGAGATAGCATTTCTAGGAATTTTCACGATTACTTGGCGCGAATTTGACAACTTAAAAAAGCCACAAATTCTATATGTTTTCGTGGAAAATCCTAGTGCAGAAATTGCCGAAAAACGCACACAATTAAGTGGATACTTTTGGCATTGGAAATCAAACGTGGTTCAAGATGTGTACTTTGTAGCTTATACGTTGTTCGTAGTTGAACGGAAGAACTTATATGAATCAGCAGCAAGTATAACTCACATTTTACCAGTACTACCTGAAACTCGTTTCTACAGTTACATGCAAAGTCACATCTTCATATTTAACACCTGGGTTCAAGTTTCTTTCGATACTATCATCAATATTGCACTGCCAAGAAATGATCAAATAGCTTTGTATTTTAAGGAAGAAACAATGTTTGCTACTAAGTTTCCAGACTTTCTTGAAACTTGCGTGGCAGACAAAGCAGTCAAGATGTTTTTCACGGAAAAAGATGCAAACATTTAAATGAAGTGAATCAGTTATACTCATACATTCTACTAGACGTTATGGGTAATTACACTTATCCACGGGACGAAAAAAATGCCTGTACTTTGAGGAAACTGATGGAGAAAAGAAAACCGTGGAACTATCGCGTCTCTATAAACGTGCGGATATTTTTCTATAATTTTTCCATGGGACATTTAATCCATTAGGTTAATATAATCATAGCTATCTGATGAGACATATTATCTTTTAAAGCAAAATTAAATGCTAGAAAAAACCCTATCGTTAGTTCTTCAACATGTCAAAATCCGTCATTGGGAAATTTATCCTAGCTGCCAAATAACGCAACCGAATGTCTTGAAACTTGGCATATATCACAACTGTCGTTGATAGTCTGTCAACTTCCCTACATGATTATATTAACATAGCGGATTGGATGACCCATGGAAAAACTATAGAAAAATATTCCTACCTTTACACAGGAACTTTATACTATGCGATGGCACACAACAGTTCAATATTATGACGAGCATAAGCGCTACGATTTTTCCCTTTTCATGCATGTTTCGGTTGCAGACCTTAAGTTTGTTAGTTGTGGAAAATCACAAATTTCTCCGTTTCAGTTTCATGAATTATTGGCGGCTTACAAAGGTAACGTTTGGCTTTGTATTTTGACTTGTGTGCTTTTTATGTGTATATATCTTAGTGCAATCACGGGAACCAAAATTTTACGCACAAAACATGCCACTTTTGATAAACTTATATCCATTTACAAGGTTTTAGTCGAGCAAGGGGATGCGTTCTTTGGAATATGCGTGAGGTTCTCAAGGATTCGTATTTGCACAGGATTGTTTCTTTTGATGGGAGTGATTTTAAGCAACGCATACAAAAACGTGAATGTGTACCATTTAATGTTACCTCGTGGTAGGGTTCCTTTTGGAACTATGAAGCAGCTGTTGGATAATAATTTCACAATGTTTAAGAAAAGTGGACCGATTGATGAGAGTCAGGGTTACAGAGAACATTCCGAAAATGAAGCTCATCTGAAAACCCTCAATCACCAAGGAAAGGTTTACAGTATTTGGTCCTCGTTTTATTTTAAGCATTTTGGCATTCCCACTGGTAAGTTAGAGGAAAAATTTCAGGAGAACATTATAAAAATTAAACGCACAAGTTATTTACTGAACAGCACTGTCGATATATTCATTCGAAGTGAACTGGAGATTAACTCCTCGGGAAACTTTACGCCACAGAACAAATGTGAATTTCGTGGCAAACGTTTCAATTACAAGTGTTTCAGGGATAACGAACTTGCAGTTTTAACTCAGGAGCTGAAAAACTGCCAAAATACTGCAGTGTTTTTACCGGCATATCAAAGTTCAAAAGTCATAAAAGACCTTCAGGTCGACGGTACTCCGGCGGATATTAGCTCCGAAACCTATACGAACGTAAGCTTAAGGATTAACCCAAGTGGTAATGTGCCTCCTTATATACTACGGCGCATAAAAAGCATTAATCATTCAGGTATTCTTGAATGGTGGAAAAAAGTACTGGGATCGGATAAGTTTGTTCCACTGCAAATTCCACTAAAGGCTCCTAACATGAAAGGAAACGTTTTGGTTATGTTTTTGGTTCTGGCAGCTGGTTTGGTATTTGCAGCTGCTTGTTTCGTAATTGAAATTAGGAAACGCGTTTGGCGGGGGCTGTGCACTTGCGGATATGTTTTAGCTTATTCTGTAAGTTTTGCAGTACATCAAATACGGCAGTTTTTAAAACTACTATTGTCACACTATGTTAGAGAAATATAAATTAATAAGTATTAATAAGTTTATTTTAAAACTTAAAAGAGTACTATAGTGAATATTTCATAAGTTATACAATCTTTTTAGGCTTTATTTGAGCCATGCTTCAGCAGTATTTGGTTTCTTTGTGTAATCGGAATAGCATTATTGATTCTTAGATTCTACTGATGCGCTGTCAATTGAGTTGCTGTTGAATAAAAACCTGACGCAAACCACTGATCTACATGACTTGAGCCTGCAAGAATAGAAATAATGAAATAATTATTTATTTTGATAGTTAGCTAATGTAAGAACTCAACTGGGAAGGATCTTATCTCTGTTCGCCCCAACCTGCCTTCCCAATTACAAATTTGGAGAAATTCATACCCAGAAATGCAATTCGGTCTTTAAAAATCCAAAATCAATTAAAATACCTATTTAGCTGGTCCCTCCTAACAAATCATTTCCTCCATTCCCCAAAACTTGTGTAATTCCAGGAAAGCAGCGAAATTAAAACTTATAGCTAGTTTTAAATTTCTACAAAACGGTATAAGGAAAAATATTATATATAATGTAAAATATTGAATATGAA
This sequence comes from Entomobrya proxima, assembly GCA_029691765.1. Lineage (NCBI taxonomy): Eukaryota > Metazoa > Arthropoda > Collembola > Entomobryomorpha > Entomobryidae > Entomobrya > Entomobrya proxima. The sequence continues at coordinate 47,173,102 of CM056171.1, forward strand.
AGCTTGGCTAGCTCGTAGAGCATGAGAATAGGTAACACGGAGTCGCAGGTTCTAAGTTCGTGCTTTTATATAGAGTTACAGAGTTCAGGTTTATACGCCTACTTATCGTTCGATAGATTTTAGGAAGGAATAGTTGAAGTTGAAGGTTGTCATCCTCCTTTCGACTAATCATTTTCAATTGCCAATTATTAAATTAAATAAACCCAAATCTCAACATTACAATATTCCGAATAAAACTCCCTTATAACGGCCGAGTAGAGGAGAATGCAAGGGACCGGCAGATTGCCGGCGGCAGTAATGTGCCCTTTGGCAGAGTAGACCAGAAAGTGGAGTTCCAGGTAAGGGTGGATGTGGAGAAGGATTGGATGGAGGAAAAATCGGTGAGCCAGGTAAGACCGGAAATGGGGCAGCAGTTGGTGTCGACTGAGCTCGAAGTTGTGACAGATACGAGTTAGAATAGCATTGGAGCAGGTGTGATCGGAGGAGAAAGCGTTGGTCCAAGTATAACTTGAAGTGGGGCTGAGGTGGATAGCACCCAGACTCTGGGTCCCAGAGTAAGAGAGGAAATGGAGTAAACGAGTCGTTCTAGTAGAAAATGAAGTGGGGGAACTGGTGGCAAGGGTAAACTGAAATCCGATTGGATGAATGGAGACGGCGAGCTTTTTCGGATCAAATCCCGAGGAATGATGCAGAATGGTGCTGGTCTGGAAGAATTCAATGAGTATCAAATGGACGCTGAAGGTGTTGACTCTTGGGGAAAAGTTTATGGAGCAAGTGGGATAGCTGGCGACACTCATGTTCACGGTTCTGCTGCTGGTTGGCAAAGAAAACTGGGATCCGCTCAGGGAATTGGGAGTGGTGGGGCATCTCGAACTGGAGCAGATGCGAAAAGAGTCGATTATGGGGGAACCGGAGGTCGAACCTATAGCTCAAGCTATGCTTCCATTTTCAAAAAATAAGATTCATCACTCGAGGAATTACCGGTCTTACTCCGGAAGGCGAAGCCTTGTAGCCCAAAAACTATAGGTATGATGATTGCAATTGGTTTTACTTGAGGATTCCGACTTGATTATTCTTTCCGTTCCTTCAACCTCTAAGGTGACATTTGGCAGAACCATCAAAATTATCTAAAGATTATCTAACCCATAACTCCATTAATACAACCAATTTTGCAATTTAAAATTGTCCAAATTCTTCATTATCAAGTTTTCGTTGTTTCGGTGTCTTTACCGCCACTTCCATCTCTGGTTCAGTTTAAAAATGAACGGGAAATATACAGCCTAATTGCTAAATAAATGTGAGACTTATTTTGTCATGAACCAAAAATCCACAATTAAGCAATCGTTTTGTTGTGGTTCAGAAACGCTTGATTTTTTGTGGAGGTGTAGGCAGCCGAATACTTTAGAGATGGATTTTAAGGTTTCTTTGTTCAGAATACATGTATTACATTCGAACTTGTTCGGAAATTGTGGGAAGGGAAATTAGTGGTGCACTATATTTCTTTTGGGATATTTAAGGTCCGGATTTTCTACTAAGTCTGAAGTATGAATAATAGCAAAATAAAACAATGATTAGTCTGGTTTCCCATTCTCTTGTTTCTGCAATATGGAACTTCTTTTGAGTGACGTGAGATCGCATGAATTAACACATCATAAAACCCTAAAAATACCAAAATCATAAAACTAACCTGACAAATTATACAGAATAATTGAGTAAAAGAGAGATTAAATAGACTGATAGGTATCCACCTTAGTTTTCTTTGTCTGTCGTCAGTCGTCGCTGATGCTTCATATAAGAGTCACTGGGATTTTTTCGGAGTTGGAGGTAGTTTATGTAAAGGTAGATATGATTTTTATTTTAACTTCTTGTAGTTTAAAAAGGGGGATCACCACCATATTCGCCGCTGGAAAAAACTCGGTATCCTGGTATCTAGGATACCGGGAAATTTTGAGCCGAAGGGGGTAGGGAAGGAAGAGAAAAGGGAAGGAAGAGGAAAAGGGAGGAAGAGGAAAGAGGATGAAAAGGAAAGGGATGGAAACGAAAACGGAAAAGTTAAGGCAGGGATGATAAATGCAAAGGTAGGTAGGAAATAAGAGGGAAGTGAAGGAAACAAAAATGTGAAAGAAGCATGAAAATTTAGAAGGAACTGTTCCAAAATTTCCCGATCTTGTAAGAAAATTTTGACTAACATAATTACTAATTTTACGAATTAAAACTGACACTGAAATGTTTTTGCTTTTAAACAAAACTTTTAAATTGGTGCTTAGCTGGCTTCTCAGTTTTATACAAAATTTCACCAGGCCAATCCAACCTTTTTTCATTTTAAACAAAACTTTTGCATTTTTATAAAAAAAATCTACTTTTATGCAACCTTTTACCAATTTTATAAAAAATTCACGTTTTTGTACAAACTTTTCCCAATATTATACAAATTCTTCCACATTCTTGCCAAAATATTCTTAATTAAAAAAACCCAAATTTTTTCATGGCTTTCCCAATTTTATACAAAATTTAGTTAATATTTCAAATTTCCGTTTTTCGAAAATTTTCAATTAAAATAAAATTAACAAACAATTTCCCGACGATGGATGTTTCTGGTATTGTATTTATTTACATATTTTAATTCAATGATTTCGTGTAAAAAATCTCAAATGTTCTCGGTTTTCAACCAAAATTTAACAATTTTATACCAATTAATTTGCCCGTAGTTTCTTCAGAACTATTTTAAATGCGACATGTCGTGAGGTTACATGTCCTGGACATATAACGTCATGACTAGTAATGGCGTTTGATTAATCGCGATTAAAAATCGCGACTTTTGATCCAATTTCTGGGTACACCGTTAACATAATTTTTAAAACCAGTCCGATTGTAATCAACATTTAAAATGCCAATTCGCTTATTGTCCAAAATCTTTGTTAAACAGAAATCGCGATTTTTTATCACACCAAAACTTGCGTTGACAAAGTCATTCAGAACCTTACATATTACGATTTAGAATGTTACGGATGATACAAAATGCACATAAGGTTTAGCAAACAAAAACAATTAGTGTAAATTTGCGTTGTAATTCAAGTTTAAGATTTACAAAGAAAGCAAGTTTTCAGGTTCCATTTTACGCACACGTAAAAAGACCAGTGTTAAAAATCGTGATTTCGATTCGACTTCTCTTTAAGACGTATACAACCAATTTTTAATCTACCAAAGCGTTTCCGATTTTTCCAAAAAAAACATTTAGTCAAAAATAGGAATAATCCCGATTAATCAGGATTACTTTACGATTCTAGCCATCAGAATATTACTAGCGGGAAATTTTCAAATCATGTGTTCACCGGGAAATATTTTGCGTATCACAGGATACCGGGAAGAAAAAGTTTTTTCCAGCGGCGACCATATTCTCCTCCATAACTGTAAGGACGTAAGGACGTCTCCTCCAAACTATCCCACTCCTGTAGGACACATTAGAAACAGTGTTTTCCCCCGATTTTCAGACTGATTTGGTTTGGTCTACTTTTTCAAAAAGTCTTTTTTGTGTTTACTGTTTTGGGTGGGAGCACATAGTGTTGGCTTGAATCGGAATATAGGGTCACTTTGCCGATTATCGGAACGTTTTTAGCAAAAATCGGATCTGAAATCGTTTTGGAAACGCGATTAAACGTGTGGCATTACAAGGAGCACAAGTCAGACCTGAATAAGAATACGTGGCCTATTTGTACAAGATAGTTGGTAACTTTGTGGACACATGCCAGCCGTTTGTCTCCATTTCTTTTGGGTCTGTTTCCTCCACTGCCATAAGAACCCGGTTCTCGGCCGTATCCGGGTGGAAATGGGTGCCTCTCATAAATAAATCCATCGAGAGTAAATATATATGACTTTTAAAAATTCAGCAATCGTTTAAGATTTCAGAAGTTATCCGAGATTTCAACAATTCAGTATACCGTGCCGTGTTCAAGTATATATCCTGCGTACCAAGAAAATATGCCAAAGCTTGAAAACTTTCAGTCGAAATACCAGTGGCAAACGAAGCAGAGAATGGAAACTAGTTAACTAAGTAATCAATCAATCATTTAAAAAATTAAACCAGTAGGTTGGTGGACCTGCATCTGGCAAAATGCTACTTGTAAATGATTACTGAACTTTCTTGTGACGACGTGAACTATCTGCCGCTTCAGCTACTGTTCTGTGTACTCAAAATGTACGATAAGGTTGAACTATTTGCAAAACGCGTTGAAAATAAATTTTATTCAAATCAATGCCAAATGGTGCGTGGTGGAGGAAAATGAACAATGTGGGAGCAAATATAAACTTTATCAGTAGTTTTTAAACTTGTCCGCTATTCTGTGGAGATCCGTAGCAAACCAGAAGAGAAAGCCTGGTCTTTTGCGTATTGAGATGATTTCACTTCATAATATTTATTTATACGGTGTAAGCTCTAATTAGTTATTTTTCAAACCTTCCAAGTCAACCAGTTAGATAGATTTACGAAATCAATTAGTGACCCTGATTGAGCAACTAAACATTTTTTGAGATGCTTCAGCAACATTTGGTTTCTTGGAGGCGGCGGAGATGAATTACCGAGCATCAGATCTGGTGGAAGCTCTCTTGATGCTACATAAAATATGCTTTAATTAAGTAAAATAGCTGCCACAAACCAGTGATCTACATTTTTGAACTTGCATAAATAGAAGTTATGAAAATCTATCAGGTAGTTAGCTAATGTTTAAACAGCTCAAATTGAACTCTACTGTGTAGGTAGCTATATATTTTCTCTCTTCGCCCCGCTCTAACTACCCAGTTCCTATTTTGGGGAAAGGAATAGCGGAACTGCAATTTTGTCTTAAACATCAAAGATCAAATAATACACATACTTAACGAAATAGCTCATTTGGCCCTCCAAACAATAATATGCCCGCTGTTTACAAAAATGCTAAATTCGCAATAAGCCAAAATTAGCTAGTTTTTAACAAAGCAAGGTGAAAATAAGGAACCGGAAGGAATTGGGAGTGGAGAGACGGGTAGAACAGAAACTGGAGGAATGGGCGTTGAATGAGAAAAAAGTGGAGGTCCAAGTAAGAAGTAGCTGGAAATGGGGAAGAAGTGGAGGAGGAAAAATCCGTGTACCAAGTAAGTCCGGAAGTAGGGCTGGAGTGAACGGCACTTTATTGGTGGTATACGGGTCATCCTTCGAAATTGATGAAGGAGGATCTAGGCTGGGAAGATAGGAGTATACTTTATGGAAGGTGATTGCATTGTAGTTAAGAAATTGGTGGATGAGGTGGACAGATAAAAACGGAACTAAAATTTATAGTGATAATCAAATTTTCAACCTGTTTTTGATGGTGGCAGCTAATCTAAATGAAAATTTTATAACCAACACTAAAAATTAATAAAGTTTTTAATATCATCAACCAATTGTTTTTATTTTAACATTTTCTCTTGTAGAATAAAATATAGAGATGATTTGGGGGATAAATTACAATTCGATCCGTTCGGTTTTGTTCCAACAATTTAAATTCAAAAGCCATTAATTCCTCCGTGCTTAGACAGCCGGTTAGTCGCCAAAAGCGTGATCATCCCTACAATAACCCCCACAAGAATTATCCCGAAGTCGACTATCACCAGCGAGGCTGCTCCCGCTTTGCCCCCGAGTAACACCACGAGCTTGTTGACACCTAAAAAATTTTTTGCTTGAATTTTCAAAACTTTTATGTTGTTAGGAAGTATGAGTGCCCAAAACACGGTGCACCAAGTTTCAGCCCCATATGTCGTTGTGAGGCGGTTAGGCAACGCCTTAAATTTTAAGTGCTCGAAAATCGAAAATTTGCTAATATCTCGGATTAGAAGTGAAACTGGTCGATGATACTTTTTGCGATAGTTAGGTATCGTAGGACCCTGTATTCTGATACAACCGTACATATTGACCAGTTTTTGCATTTTTGCAAAAAATCATTTTTTCAAAATTTTCGGGGGTTTTTCGAAATCTTTTGAACTAATTTCTATGCATTGTTTTGTTTCATGGCGGATTTTAACAGATGCCCATCTTTAAAAATGCCTGCTCTGTAGAACGCAAAAAACCGCTTTCAAAAATATTGTGATTTGCAAAAGTTATGACGAGAAACGTAAAACAACAAGAATTTTTCGCAAATTTCGCACACACTTAAAACCGTACAACTTCCGTTTTTATGATCAGATTTCATCAAAAATACACTTATATGAAAGCCAGACGTTCAATTTACTAGAATAAATAGCAAGTTGTACAGTCTGAGTGGTTTTAATTCAATTGTAGGGAGGAATTCACAAAATTCAGTTGCAAGCAAAAATGGTACCATTGTTAAAGAACACGAAGTAACTTTCCAAAATAACCGAATTTCAAAAATTCAAAAAATACCTATTTTTATTTTTGCAATTACCTACAACTTGGTACCGAAATCACGTGATTCCGACTTACCAGTGACGAGAAAAATCTCCAAAGATTTTTGCAAAACGCCAAATTTGAAAATTTCAAAAATCCATTTGGTTGCAATATTTCGTCAAATATCTCATTTTTAAGAATTGTATTCACCAAAAACGAGTATAACTCAGTCATATTAAAAGTTGTGACAAGAAAAGTCGAAAAATTCCAAAAACACAAATTGTTGAAATTTTCGAATTTGGCGTTTTGCAAAAATCTTTGGAGATTTTTCTCCTCACTGGTAAGTCGGAATCACGTGATTGCGGTACCAAGTTGTAGGTAATTGCAAAAATAAAAATAGGTATTTTTTGAATTTTTGAAATTCGGTTATTTTGGAAAGTTACTTCGTGTTCTTTAACAATGGTACCATTTTTGCTTGCAACTGAATTTTGTGAATTCTTCCCTACAATTGAATTAAAACCACTCTGACTGTACAACTTGCTATTTATTCTAGTAAATTGAACGTCTGGCTTTCATATAAGTGTATTTTTGATGAAATCTGATCATAAAAACGGAAGTTGTACGGTTTTAAGTGTGTGCGAAAAATTCTTGTTGTTTTACGTTTCTCGTCATAACTTTTGCAAATCACAATATTTTTGAAAGCGGTTTTTTGCGTTCTACAGAGCAGGCATTTTTAAAGATGGGCATCTGTTAAAATCCGCCATGAAACAAAACAATGCATAGAAATTAGTTCAAAAGATTTCGAAAAACCCCCGAAAATTTTGAAAAAATGATTTTTTGCAAAAATGCAAAAACTGGTCAATATGTACGGTTGTATCAGAATACAGGGTCCTACGATACCTAACTATCGCAAAAAGTATCATCGACCAGTTTCACTTCTAATCCGAGATATTAGCAAATTTTCGATTTTCGAGCACTTAAAATTTAAGGCGTTGCCTAACCGCCTCACAACGACATATGGGGCTGAAACTTGGTGCACCGTGTTTTGGGCACTCATACTTCCTAACAACATAAAAGTTTTGAAAATTCAAGCAAAAAATTTTTTAGGTGTCAACAAGCTCGTGGTGTTACTCCCCACCAGATCCGCCACTGTTTCCTCCAGAGCCTCCTACGGTGGCATGAAGGTCATCATTATTGCAGAGGTACTTGTCGCAGTGGCAGTACTCCTTATCATTACCCGGGACCTTATTCGCTTGACGAGCATCCACATCTCCACTTCTAGCAAAACAACTCCCCTCCGCAGTATCATAATCAAGCTGATTGGCCTTCATGCAGTTTCCACCAGTGTCCTGTTGTCCCAATTGGTTCTGAATACACTTAAATTGTTCTGCCGGGAGGACAGTATCACCCTGCAATCCGCCGTGGCATCCCTTGTTGACTTTACCCACTCCTGAAAGCACCCACCGGTGAACAGCGCACGCAACTTGGCAGTCCACTTCCTCAGTAGTACAGGCGTCCTTACCACCAGTACAGAGGGATATAATCAGCTGTCCTCAGGCCGCGTACCCATTATGAACATTATATGTACCTGTAAATGAAGTAGCTAATCAAGTTCGGGGTAGCCTGAGAAAAACAATTTAAAAATTAATTGACTCCAGGTTTACTACTAAAAGTTTCGCTATGTTAAATGGAATGGAACAAGTTAAAGCAAGCTAAAAATATATTATGGCTTTGGCTTGCTAGGTAAAACTGAAAAGAGTAACTCCATAAGCAACCTTCTAAACGTGTCCTCGACTTTTTCTGAAATTTCTTTTTTATTTCAAAAATGGATTCCTTGTTAAAAAAGAAAGCATTTTTGTTTTAAATTTTTTGGGGGTAAGTTGAGACATTCGAGTTATGAGCCCAAACAGGTATAAAAAGTGCACTGCAGTGGGCACTTGATATCTCGCTTCTCTTTGCTCATAAATTCACGAGATTTGGCACGAATATATATAATTGGACTGTGTTTGGTATTAAGGTTTTGGTTTTCAAAAATTCTAAAATTTTGACATTTTATTTGAGGTCAAAGTTCAACTTTTTCAATGTGCCCCAAATATTTTCTAACTATTTTTTTCGAACTCTGCAAAGCATTCTAAGCAACTTTATTGAAGACACCACCATCGTAAAGCTTTTTGTAAAAAAGTTATAGCGGTTTAAAAATTGTTATGCTGAAAAAATATTTGGGATATGGTTTGTCCTTACATTTTGAAATAGGGTTTAAGCGAGTTCTGAGCGACAAGCTCAGATAATATACTACTTTTGTGTGTCGAATTTTTTGAAGTTACACTGGTTACAAAAATGTAGGTCTCAAATTGCCATTTAAAAGGTGTCCGTTTACTTAATTACAATTCAGCAAGACTGAAAAATATTCTAAACGCATTTTATAAAGGAAGCTGGGAAACGAAAGGCAGTAAACGCCCGAAACATGATTTACACTCTGGAAGTTACATTTCAAATGTTTTTGGAAGCCTATCAAGATTCCAAGATTACAACATGTGCATTCTTTAACACGGTTCCAAAAAACTGCAGGTTTCGTCCAAGTACTGAATCAACTTATGTTTGTTGTATTCGCTAGCCTTACGAAAATTTTTTTTGCGATTATAATAGAGCTAGAGATTAAAGAATTGATTAGAAACTGAAACATTTTTATGGAAGTTGCTCTTATTTCCACCCTGACATATGACAGCGAGCCTATTATATTGTAAATGTATAGTGTCTTTCCACGAAAATGCGTTTAGAATATTTTTCAGTCTTGCTGAATTTTATTTAAGTAAACGGACACCTTTGAAATGGCAATTTGAGACCTACATTTTTGTAACCAGTGTAAAATTCGACACACAAAAGTAGTATATTATCTGAGCTTGTTGCTCAGAATTCGCTTAAACCCTATTTCAAAATGTAAGGACAAACCATATCCCAAATATTTTTTTCAACAATCTTTAAACCGCTATAACTTTTTTACAAAAAGCTTTACGATGATGGTGTCTTCAATAAAGTTGCTTAGAATGCTTTGCAGAGTTCGAAGAAAATAGTTAAAAAATATTTGGAGCACATTGAAAAAGTTGAACTTTGACCTCAAATAAAATGTCAAAATTTTAGAATTTTTGAAAACCAAAACCTTGATACCAAACACAGTCCAATTATACATATTTATGCCAAATCTCGTGAATTTATGAGCAAAGAGAAGCGAGATATCAAGTGCCCACTGCAGTGCACTTTTTATACCTGTTTGGGCTCATAACTCGAATGTCTCAACTTACCCCCAAAAAATTTAAAACAAAAATGCTTTCTTTTTTAACAAGGAATCCATTTGTGAAAACAAAAAGAAATTTCAGAAAAGGTCGAGGACACGTTTAGAAGGTTGCTTATGGAGTTACTCTATAATATAAACTCTAATGTGACTATAAAAATTTGTGAAATTATTTCTTGTCAAGAACCGTTCTTGCTACTTTACTGAAGAATCCGTTCAATAAAATTTCAAAGACTTCTGACAGTGTCATGCAAACAAGCGAAACTGTACGAAGAACAATGTTAAGAGTAGATGGCTGGAGTTATGTGGTATTCAAATAGGATTTATTCTAGGTACCAAACTGTTGCAATAGCGTAAAACCACAGACAGCTTCCGTAAACTGGCTTTATTTCACCTGTATGCTTGCTAGCATTTGTTGCTGGTTCGTTAAGCAAGAACCTATTCTCTCGTCGGATTAAGGTACTTCTTAAATACCTTTCCATACCGAAGTTAATAAGATTATTATATTTAACCCTGTGACAATAGTCGTGAAAATTTGAGTTGACGGCATAGTATTTTCATGTTTTTTAAGCCCTTGTAAATTCTTTCGCTTTATCAAAAAAATACCCAGGAACAGAGCTTAGTGAGTTCAAGCTTGCATGAATACTGATACAAGAACAAATATGCTAAACAAATCACGCTAAATGGGGTAGTCAAACTTTGTGCATGTATTTAGGGAGTTTTGTTAATCCTTCACTTTTTTTTTTGTTTTAAAGGGCTTTGTGTTAAAAATAGCGTTTGGGTTTAGATAAGCTGCACGATAGCCTGCTTGTATCGGCTTCATGTTTTTGAGTATTACAGGTACTAGATTTACCAAAATCCTTGCATAGTTAATTGAAGACAGAGAACAAACTTGAACTGCTTTTGACTTTAAAATATGAAGTATATGTAGTATGCTAACATCAACTAAACTGGTTTGGGATTAACACAGTCAAATTACATGTTTATGCGTCTGTTGGTTATGACAGCAATTAAAAGTTTTAATATACAGTTTTTCGTAAATGCGTTTTATCTCCCGCAGCAATAATACATACCGCAGTGAATAAGTTCTACATGATTGTCTTACTAGTCAATCTACTTGTACATGAGACAATGTCAGAAACAAAATAGATGTCACAAAATTAATGTAACTGAATCTCTGTTTAAACTGAAACCAAAGCTCAACACTGTTTTATTTTGAGAATTAAGTTACCGAGGCTAAATGGAAAGAATTTGGTGTAAATTTTGCGATAAAGTATCCCAAAGCAAAGAAGAGGAAGGCTGCATGGTTAATGAACCAGAATTCACCAAATTCTGCAAAGTGGCAACCTGAACAAATTCTATATTAAAAATCGTTCACAGCTTTTTTATCCAATCCGAGAAAATACAAGGATTAAGTGGGATTTTTCAACTCGTTCATCTTCCGCAAATCAAAGGACGTAAGACTCTCAAGAAGGAAACCAATGGAATCTGATCAGGAGATATGGTTTTTTTACCTCCACCAAAAAACCAAACGTTGCTGAAGCATCGTAAAAATGTTGCTTAGACGGTCAGATTAATTAACTGTTACTCTTACAAATCCTTTAAACTTATTGACTTAAAAAGTTGGAAACCTAGCTAGTTAGAGCCTAAAGCATGTAATCAATTACAATATTTTAAAAATGAAATACTCCTAAACCCAAAGGACCAGACTTTCTGCATGCTATGGAATTTACTGCAGCACAGGTGGATCACTACTTTGCGTAAAGATTTATGGAAATCTCGAATACATAACTTTACATTAACAATTTTCTGAATACTATAGCTACCCATGGACCGTGCAAAATAGTCTACGGGTACCTCCACCAAGTTAACAAGTTGATTAATGGGAGGTTAGTTACCTATTTCCTTTAAGGTCATACCATGCAAGGAAATTAGAAAAAACAAGTTGAAAATTAGAATCAATTTAATATTAATGCCAAGTGAGAGCCCACACTCATGTCTACTGTATGTTTTGTCCATTTTCATATGACTTTTAACTTGTATTCATAAAGTCGTTCCGAAGGAAAAACAGAGTAGGCGAAATTTATTAATGCATATGCTCCCTCCACCACCACAAAAAACCAACTGTTTCCGAATAATTACAAAATAATGCTTAATGGTGGATTTTCATTTATTTTGATTGAAAGTTGAGGCACCACTAAAACCGCCGTTGCTGAAGGCGACGAAGCCGGATTTGGGTTGGATCAAATAAAAAAACTTGTTGCTTTCACTTACGTATCTAGCTGAAAACCGACTGAATTACCTAGTTGAATACAATAATTCGGGTAATTATTCATTCCAGCATGACCATATTCTTAGAAAATCGTGTTTGAGCAAATGAGCACTCTTTTTTCCGGGGTTGGATAAAACTATATAACAGCGAAAAATTAAGTTAAAATGCAAATTTTCTGAGGACGAAAAGTTACATACTAATTAATAAAGTCTCAGTCTATTTGAATTGCGAATTTGCAGGTGACGATTTTCCAAGTCACAAGAATTGTGGGATTTCATTGCAACAATAAATCCTTTTGAGTAACTCCATAAGCAACCTTCTAAACGTGTCCTCGACCTTTTCTGAAATTTCTTTTTGTTTTCACAAATGGATTCCTTGTTAAAAAAGAAAGCATTTTTGTTTTAAATTTTTTGGGGGTAAGTTGAGACATTCGAGTTATGAGCCCAAACAGGTATAAAAAGTGCACTGCAGTGGGCACTTGATATCTCGCTTCTCTTTGCTCATAAATTCACGAGATTTGGCATAAATATGTATAATTGGACTGTGTTTGGTATCAAGGTTTTGGTTTTCAAAAATTCTAAAATTTTGACATTTTATTTGAGGTCAAAGTTCAACTTTTTCAATGTGCCCCAAATATTTTTTAACTATTTTCTTCGAACTCTGCAAAGCATTCTAAGCAACTTTATTGAAGACACCATCATCGTAAAGCTTTTTGTAAAAAAGTTATAGCGGTTTAAAGATTGTTGAAAAAAATATTTGGGATATGGTTTGTCCTTACATTTTGAAATAGGGTTTAAGCGAATTCTGAGCAACAAGCTCAGATAATATACTACTTTTGTGTGTCGAATTTTACACTGGTTACAAAAATGTAGGTCTCAAATTGCCATTTCAAAGGTGTCCGTTTACTTAAATAAAATTCAGCAAGACTGAAAAATATTCTAAACGCATTTTCGTGGAAAGACACTATACATTTACAATATAATAGGCTCGCTGTCATATGTCAGGGTGGAAATAAGAGCAACTTCCATAAAAATGTTTCAGTTTCTAATCAATTCTTTAATCTCTAGCTCTATTATAATCGCAAAAAAAATTTTCGTAAGGCTAGCGAATACAACAAACATAAGTTGATTCAGTACTTGGACGAAACCTGCAGTTTTTTGGAACCGTGTTAAAGAATGCACATGTTGTAATCTTGGAATCTTGATAGGCTTCCAAAAACATTTGAAATGTAACTTCCAGAGTGTAAATCATGTTTCGGGCGTTTACTGCCTTTCGTTTCCCAGCTTCCTTTATAAAATGCGTTTAGAATATTTTTCAGTCTTGCTGAATTGTAATTAAGTAAACGGACACCTTTGAAATGGCAATTTGAGACCTACATTTTTGTAACCAGTGTAACTTCAAAAAATTCGACACACAAAAGTAGTGTATTATCTGAGCTTGTCGCTCAGAACTCGCTTAAACCCTATTTCAAAATGTAAGGACAAACCATATCCCAAATATTTTTTCAGCATAACAATTTTTAAACCGCTATAACTTTTTTACAAAAAGCTTTACGATGGTGGTGTCTTCAATAAAGTTGCTTAGAATGCTTTGCAGAGTTCGAAAAAAATAGTTAGAAAATATTTGGGGCACATTGAAAAAGTTGAACTTTGACCTCAAATAAAATGTCAAAATTTTAGAATTTTTGAAAACCAAAACCTTAATACCAAACACAGTCCAATTATATATATTCGTGCCAAATCTCGTGAATTTATGAGCAAAGAGAAGCGAGATATCAAGTGCCCACTGCAGTGCACTTTTTATACCTGTTTGGGCTCATAACTCGAATGTCTCAACTTACCCCCAAAAAATTTAAAAACAAAAATGCTTTCTTTTTTAACAAGGAATCCATTTTTGAAATAAAAAAGAAATTTCAGAAAAAGTCGAGGACACGTTTAGAAGGTTGCTTATGGAGTTACTCTATATTGCTTTATGCCCAACAACAAATAAAATTGCTGTATTTCGTGCCAACTACAACGAGTCAAGATGCCTGCTATCAGGTGTAAAATTTGTGAACATGTATCCAAATCCAAGGACCATCTCATCATCCATATGAGAGTCCATACAGGTGAAAAGCCGTACAAATGTGATAAGTGCAATAAAACATTTTCAATTGTATCTAGTTTAACTAGACACATTAGAGGTGTTAATGAGCAGCAGAAGCCTTATAAGTGTGAGAAATGTAGCAAATGTTTTGCAACAAAACGAGATTTACGGAGGCACCTTAAAGCAGTTCATGAAAGACAGAAACCCTACAAATGTGACCAGTGCAATGGATCATTCTCCGTAAAAAGTTCTCTACATCAACACGTCAGATCTGTTCACGAGATGTTGAAGCCGTTTAAATGTGTTCTATGCAACAAGTGCTTTGCAAGAAAGACGCAATTAAATGTGCACATTAATGGATTTCACAAAAATCTAAAACCACTTATATGTAGTCTGTGTGATAAAACCTTCGCAGAAAAAGGAAACTTGTATAGACACAGAAATAATGTTCATCATGGTAAAAAACCATTTGCATGTGTTTTCTGCAGCAAACAGTTCTCAGCAAAGGGCAACTTAATGACGCATACCAGGATTCACATCGGCGAAGAGCCGTTCAGCTGTGCTCTTTGCAGTGCATCTTTTACTAGTGGTTCAGCTATGGCAACTCATATGCGAACTCATACAGGAGAAAAACCATTCCGTTGCAATGTTTGTGAGAGGCGATTTAATACTAAAATGGAGCTAAGACGGCATCAAAGCACTACACATGGTACGATTTTTGTAATAAATTTTACTTCTCTGGTTTAATTGTATTCATGTACAATGTAATAATGTTATTAACATTATTTTGCAGAGGAAAGTGTTAAAACTTACATCTGTTTGTTCTGCATATCAAGTTTTCGTACACGGCATGAACTACACAACCACATCTACTCCCATATCAGGGAAAAGCCGTTCAGTTGCAGTTTTTGTTTGGGTTGCTTTTCTTCGTCCAGCAACCTCACGTCTCATGTAAAGAGGGTGCATCTGGATCCTTGAAATTATTGGTGATAAACGGGCAGCAAGCCAATTCACACCGCCGGTGTTCTGAACACTGAAGTATCACTGCAGATTTGGTGAGAGAAACTCTCACACTGTACGACAAACAAAAAGGAATTATTTTATTGCGTAAATAATATATTTAGTTATTCAGGAATTCTACAAATTTACATAAATTAGAACGCAAATTGTAGGAAGACTAAGAAATCTTTTGTCGGTAACATGACTCCGATTTATTCACTGGTAGATTTTTTCAAAACTTTATCTTTATGAAATCGACGCACCACCTGGTAAATTTTTACATTTAAGTAAATTTGTGTAATAAATTATGAGCTCATTTTGTAGCGCGCTTCAAATAATAAACATATTGTATATACGACAATAAAATAGTTTTCAAAACGTAGGTCGAATTATTAAGACAAAAATGCGTATTTCTGGTGTAAAATGTACCAAAAAAGTTTTAAGAAAATGTTATAAACAAATAAAGACTACTCATAAAAGCAAAAACATCCGAAAATTATCCGACCGTAACTCATTTCGTGGCTTGCAAGCTGATTACATATACTCATCATTATCATTTTCAGTTAAAACTGCAAAAAATCTTTATCCAACGTTTTGTTTTGATCATATCCCAAAACCCCTGCTGTGTCACACTACAAGTGTATTTTATTTCAACCAAAAAATAAACTAAAGACGGAACTAAATTCCGGGTTGCCAAAGAATTAGCAATGTAGTGTTTGTTAAGCATATGCACCCCGAAAACCCGTAATTAAGTTATAAATATACCTAAAGTAAAGATTTTTTCGATTTTATATCGTTTTTGTGTTGATTTGCCAGCATTTGGTTAGTGGCGTAGCCAAGGGGGGGGCACGTGCCCCCCCCAGATTCGCTGACCATGATACGGCACTTGACACTTTTCATGTTATTTATTCAAATTTATGTTTGTTTTGGTAATCCATGAATAAAATATAAAAAAGGTTGCAAAACTTTGCCAAATGTTATTGATACCATCAAGTATTTATTGCCGTACAAAATACATTATGCATCAGATATACATATTGGCTGGGGTCGTTTGACATTGTAACTTATTAACGACCGTTTTTTAGTATAAACTGATGCTCGCAGTGCAAGCCACGCACTTTTAATACGAATCTGAACCTTTACATTTCTTTTAACTTGGTATCTGGTTAAACGAATGCATCTTCAGGTTAATCATCAATAGTTTTATCTTTAAGCTTGCAATGTATCGTTATTAAATAAAGTTAACTCTAGTATTCTGAAACACTAAATCCATTATACAGTTATGAGTCAAGAATCGATTTAAGTTTCACTTTTGATAATCTCTGTATCATTTCAAACAAACCCTACGCAACAAGGAAAAATTATTTTTGAATAGAGTAATTCGAATTATTTTAAAATAAAGTCATTACAATTTAAAACTCAATTCAGCTTACAGTTTTACGTGCAACATTAATCTTAATACATATCGATTTTAAATTTTACATAAATATAGTAATATAGTCGTTGTATTAGAAAATGGTATTATTTACTGTAGGTCATATAACCTACCTTTGTTAAGGATACGATAAACAATTTAACGGAATTTAATGAAATTTAAAAATTTTAATAAATTTTAATATGAATATATTTATATAAATTGCTATACGTTTCTGTTACTTGTATTGCTATTATTTAAAATCAAAAACTACATGGTGAGTATTTTATTAGAGTGAAATAATTTTGTCAAAAAATGAATAGCCCATATTCTCCTCAGTTTTTAAAATATTTTTTGAGTAAATCAGTTATTAGAACAATTTCTTAGTTCCTAATTTTTTACCCTCTAAAATAATTACTTGACAGTGAACCGCATTTCTTTAAAGTATGTAGAGGTGGGTTAATATACAAACAACATAATAATGGTATGATATATTACCACCATTAAAAAACACATATTCCAACATATAGACGACGTATTATTTATAACATTTTGGACCAACTTACACTCCATTTGTATCAGATCGTTGATTTGGCAGAAAATAATGCGGCTAACTACAACTGTACAGGGCCTTTGTTTACAAGTTTTGGATATCTTGGTGTCGGAGTCAAACAGCCAAACCTTTGCAGTTTCACATCTTTGTTTTTGTAAGTAAGTTTTTGACCAGACAAAACCAGATTTTTTGAAGTAGTTTAGTATGTGCTCGCATTTATTTTACAAGGTATGTTTTAATTAAAATATCTATTATTCAACTAATTTATTTTTGTTTCAAACCAATTCCAATTTCAATCTTTTTTAAAATTAAACATAGTGGATGACCTAATTTTGTTGGGGTCTCTTACACAAAATGTACATATAAAATGCTTATTCAGAAATCGTACAACAATTGTAATGTTCACTAGGGTTGTCTTCCAGAGCAACTCTACAAATATTATCTAAAAGCAATCATAAGCATACCAAACATTACGCTTAACATTTTGCCTGAAATAGGTATTTCATTTCTCTTCCAGTTTATTTAAAACTCCACAAACTTTGCAAGTAGAATCTGTTTCATAATGCTAACACAGTATCAGATTTTTCTCGTGAAATTCTTTGAAGGTCTTTTCTTATACATGCCCAATCACCCTGTAATGTGGGACGCAGGAAACTCAAAACTGGTTGTTCGCAAATCAAGTCGCGGCTGGATTTGCTTTGGTATTTCCATCCTTCTCAACTTATCACTGTCGATTGGTAGTGCCTACTGCGTACTGAGAAACAGCCTAATTTAGCTAATCCCGCATTACAAAAATGCTAATCTTGTATAACATTGCATTGCTACTGTTTCAAGTCAGATGTGCATTTAGCACAAACGTTTTGAATTGTAAGGGTTGAAAAAAAACCCGGGTAAATTTTTAAATTGTCATGGCTGCAGTGGGCAGCGTTAAATGCACTTTTTCACTGCAGCGCTCATCGTCGTCGGAGCTCAGTTGCTCATTCGATCATTCATCACTTCGCTGTTCGGTCAATCGTCACTTTGTCAGATTTTTAGAATGAAAGTAATCATTGTAACTTTTATCCTTTTTGAGTCCTTAAATAAAAGATAATTGTTCATTAAAGAGAAAGCATTGTACATCATTTTATAATAATCGCAGTTATCAGAATTATTAAGAAAACTATATTTTTGTCAAGTCAAGGTCACAGTTTAGGGCGTCACACAGTCATCAGACGAACTCAGTAGAGAGTCACTAAAACCCTATCGTTAGCTAGTTAGAAGCTTGCAATCTAACAGCTACAATGGCTTGCTTGAGCTTTCCTGGTTTAGCTGTGGCTCTAATGATGTATCCAGAAACATTTGAGGGAATAAGTCAAACAATTCGGTTGGGGTATCATCTTCCGAACGGTACAAACCTTAACAATGACATTCCTGTAGAAAATAGTTAAATTAATTATTAATACAGCATTTTGTTTAATTATATTCCTTTTTTCAAAATAATTTAACTTTGGCACTAGCTCGTGCTAAAACTAGACCAACCACATTAATAGACTGGTGTTATCTCCCAACTCTGACCGTTGTTTCACTCATACCATTCGCCATTTTCTTTGGTTCTTTATACATTTGCTTTGATCCGTTTTATTTTGTGCTACCTGAAATATTTGGAGATTCTTTACACCATTCAAATGCACTTAAAATTGTTGTCATGTTGATCAGGGTCATAACCTTGTTTGGATCGTTCGAGTGTACTAGGACATTAGCGCTTGGACTGTTCATCGTCATTGCATACTTTGACGTAATGACACGCTACATAAAGCAATTAGGAGAAAGAAAACTAAAATCGTCTCACACATTAAACAGAAAAATTCTGGAAGCTCACTCCTTATTTCTTGTGATTTTTTCTATTATTCAAAATGGAATGCTCACCTTGTCATCCCCCTTTATATCAGCAATATTTTGGGCACTAGTTTGCGTTGGTTATATAATTGTTAAGGGGAGTGAGGTGGTTGATATTTACGTACATTTACTGTGTATTGCACTTTTTCCTTTAGTGTCTACAGTATTTCTCGGTATGCTTTTCACTGTTGCAAGTTTGACGGAATTAGATAAAAAGGTTGTTGTAGACTGGAAAGCTCAGGCTCATAGTCTGCATGTAGAAGCAAAAAGCCAAATTGATAGAAAGGATAGGTTATTCGTTAGAAAACGAACTGCTGCTATGCAGCATATTAAAGTAATGCATCACCCTTTTCTGGAAATTGACGCGCCATTTGTTATGGATATTATCAACAACATCTACAATCGTATTACCGATGCAGTACTGCTGTTTTAAGGATGTTTGTTGTAGTGTAATGTTATTTTGCAGTAATGGCTTAGTAAAACTGGGTATAATAATAAACAAATAATTTTGTACAAAATGGATTTTGTAAGAATTGGTAAATTCTGTGTTTGTCCATAGTTAAGGCATGAGTGGAAGGTTTCACCGATTGCTCTAGTCAAGAGTTCCTTTGAAGTTTCTATGATGGGAAATGTACCAGAAATAATTATAATCGTTAAAGTTTGACGCAATAAAAAATGCTGTTACCCTGCTTGCCAGGAAAAATATAAAGTTTACCATCAGCGACTTTAAAAAATAAAAACGATTCTTTGGACATTTTTATAGTATTTTGTAGACAATCAGAAGAATAAAAATTTAACTAAATTTTTGTCTGACACTAAGGCAAAGTTTGGCTCTGAAACATTTGTAACCTTCTTCTCATCTGTATTTTTGGCAGTCTGTATCTTTAATAACACTTAGCTCCAATACGTGAATATGGATAAAAGAAGGCGTTGAGGTTGGTCATATCTGGGTATTCATGCTTGTTGTAAATTTGACAATTTAAGCTGTGGGTACGGTGTTGGTGTTTCAAAATTGAGATATCTTTTTTTGGCATCAATCTTGTAAATCTCTAGAATATAAAATACTAATATAGCCAGTTGTATTGTGCTTGTTTTGACACCTAAATCGCTAGTATCTTACTACGCATACGCTATTTCTATTCCAACCGTGGTATCAAACGCAGATTCAGTAACCCTGCCAGATAATGTCGTGGACGTTTCAGGAAATCTGGTTGCACCTTCTGTCCTAGAACTTTGTGTTGTGATCGTGACTGGAACAGTAGTTGCTTCGGATGTAGTTTCAGCAGGCGAAAATTCTGTTGTTGTTGGTACAAATCTACCCGTTGTACCATCGGTAAAAACTTTTTCGCTTCGTGGTTATTTCGATACCATATCACTGGAAGACACTGTGCTTGCTTCAACTCCAAGTGTGGTTTCAAACGCAGATTCGGGGGTTCTACTCGCCCTTGACGTTTCTGTGGGGAAAGCAGAAGTTGATGCTTTAGTAACAGAATAGTTTTGCATTGTAGCAATTCCTGGCAACGTGGTGGGCGCAAAACGCTCAGTTGTGCTGTCAGTTAAAACGCTTTCACTTATCATTTCACCGGGGAAAAGCATTGTTGTTGTTGTTTCTACTCCTACCGTGGTATCGAATGCAGATTCGGAAGTTCTTTCAGTGGCAAACATTTTTGTCACTGCGTGGAATAGTAGTAGTTGGCGTTATTCGCTCATTTGAGCTATCGGTGAATACAGTTTCGCTTCTGGTTCCTTTGAGGTAGCTTTTCGTGATGAAAGAGTAGTCGTTTCCGGGACCGAGGTTGCAGGCATTGTCGAAGTTTCTATTCCCACTGTGGTTTGGAATGCAGATTCGGTAGTTCTTCCATTGGCAAACATTGCTGTCCTGTCTGGTGAAGAACCAGTTGTAAGCGCAAATGGTTCAGCTTTGGCATCAGTTACAATACATTCACTTCGTGGCTCTTTGGTTACTATATCTCGAGATGAAAGCACTGTTGTTGTATCAAATGCAGCTTCTGTCGTTTTAGCTGGCAATATTGTAGTACCTTCAGGAAAGATCGTTGTTTCACCAGGGCTGGCGGTCGTTTCAAATGTTGCTTCGGCCTGTAAAGTTCCTGTTGTTGTAGGTGGCAGATTTCCGGTTGTCCTATCGTTAAATACAGTTTCACCGCTCCATGGCTCTTTAGTTATCAAGTCGCTGGGAGAAAGGGTTGTGGGTTTTGCTGAGGTATCAGTAGTATCAAATATAGATTCTGTTGTTCTACCAGGCATTATTGTAATACCTTCAGTTCTTGTAGTGCTCATTGTAATCATTTCTCCAACAGTTGTTTGCTTCAAATGTACTTTAACCAATGGGGACTAGTTGTTGGCGGAAATTTCTCTGTCGTGTTATCCGTAAATACATTTTCAATTCTTGGTTGTTTGGTAAAAAATGAGGTGGAGAAAGAAAACATTGTCGTAGTTTCAATTCCCACTGTGATATTGAAGGTAGATTCTGTTGTTGTACTAGGCACTTCCGTCGTGACTTCGGGAAATGCAAATGCACTTGTTGGCAGCGTGGTTAATTGGAATGTGGTTCCAGCACTTGTTGGAGCTGTTTTTGGCATAAATCTCCCTGCTGTGCGATCCGTAAAAACTGTTTCGCTTCTTGGTTCCTTTGTGATTATGTCAAGAGAAGATATTGTGCTTGATTCAACTCCGAGTGTGGTTTCGAATGCAGATTCAGTCGTTCTATCAGGTTGCGTAGTAGTTGTAACTGCGATGAAAAAATACACTTGCTCCTGCTGTCTTCATATTTTCTTATGAACGAAAGCAAAGAGCAGACTATGCATCGCAGAAGGATTAGAAGGAAAATGCTGCTAACTTGGGAAGTTGCAAAATCGTTTTATTCAATCAAAGGTTATGGTTTTGCTCCAGTTTTAACTTAAAACTTTTAAGTTTTGATTAATTTCACGCTTAAATATATTTTCCTCGTTAGTCTGGGTATTTACTGAACCACAGATATGTCACTGCTTTGTAGTCTCTGTATGTGTACTGGAAGTTTGTAATCTAGAACCACTGTAAAGTAACCAGAAATTAAATCTAAGGTCACAAGAGTCATATTTTTAAGAGAAATGTCATTACGAGATGCGTGTTTTCATTTGAAAGACCGAATGATGTATCTAAGTATTTAACTTAAGATCGTACCCTGAAAAATTTTCTTAGCCGCTTGAAAAAATTATTGTTTAACGATAGTAATACTCCACCGGTAGCCCCACCAATAACTTTTCCTGCTTCCGAATATGATGTGATTTCGTTCGATTCATTCCCATATTCCCAAAAAAGGACCCCCACACGAAAAATCAAGTGTCTTAAATGCTACGGCTGGCAATAAACTTGGAATCAACTAATTAATGTAATTAATTATTAAATTGGTTTTCTCAATGAGCCCTGTACAAGATTAGCCATGCTTAAACATTACGTATTGAACGCCTTTTAACTGTTAATTGTTGAGGAAGAAACATTTTATCTGTAGTACGGTGTAGATTGACAGAAAGTTAAGTTACAAATTCATTAATTTTTCAGTGGCAAGGGAAAGTCCGCACTCTTAACTGTATTTTTATTATTAGCAAATTTCAGTATCACAGTCATTCTAAAAAAAGCTGGAAAGTCATCTGTAATTAAATTTCCTACCTCTAGTTCCATAAAAAATTAAACGTTGCTGTATCATGACAAAATGATTGCTTTGCTTAGTTGTGGATTTTCAGTGCATCAAAAATTGATTTCGAATATTAATTAACAAGTAGGGTTTTACGGAGAGACAGACACATAAAAACAAAGTTGTATTGGATATTAAAATGCTGATCGATTTCAGGGGAAGAAATGCCTTGCTTTGTGCCAGAAAGTTTTTAATTCCGGCTCCTTCACCATGCTCCCCTTTTTCTATGCATAAAGTATTTTCTAAAGTACTTTTATAAAAGTTTAGATGAAACGTTTTTGTAGGTGCTCCTACAAAATACCAATTCCACTTAACTCCAATCAACCAAATGAATGTGGGAATACTTCAAGCTGACTAAATGCACCTTGCCCTCTGATGGGGTGTTAAATGAGTTTCGTGTAAAATAGTGAAAGTTGTCTTGGAAAATTAGAACAGCTATAAAGAATGAATGGTTTTTCATGAAATAAATTCATCACAAAAATATCGTTTTATTTTTAAAAATGTTATCATATTTCACGCTTAAAAATATTTTCTTGGTTTAGCAGGGTATTTCCGTAACACAGGTTGGCTGCATCTCCGTACTGAATGGTGGAAATTGACATCTAGGATAATTTTACGTTAACTAGATATCTATGCTGAAATAACAGAAGTCAAATTTATGTACATGTGACGGATGTCATTTTGAGAGAGATCTTTTCCGTTCAAAATTAGTATTTGTAAGTTTTTTTTGAAGGACAATGCTGAATCTTTAGTTCAAGTAGCTACCTCCACTTCCACAAATATCTCCGAATATACAGATTAAACCGAGGAGAAGATGTCCATTAAATGCACGGAAGCTACTGCACTAATGAGTGCATATCAATTGGAATGGAGGATCAATGGTGTAATGAGTAGGATGATGGCTCCTGTATTTCAAGCTGAAAGAAGACCACTAGGCTATCCAGGTAGTGGTCAAAGTGGAAGGATATGATCCGTTTCAAGTAGCTCAACAACGGCCATGCTGCTTCCCTTTTCCTTTTATGTTCCCCACGTGTCCTGGAGGCGGAGGGGGACCGGGTTCTTATGGAAGTGGAGGAAACGTATCCGGGACAAATGGAGTAGGCCTAGCCCTTTCCATAAAGTTACCAAACTTCCCACTATCCTGCAGGAAAATGGCCCTATTTAACCCCCTTACCCTGGTTTAGTTTGTATTGGTTTGTTTTAGGGAAAATTTGACGGTTTAATTTTTTTTAAATACCAAAGTACAACTGTAACACGCACAAGTATACATGCAATGAAGCCAAGAACTAATGTTGAATCAGTTAGGCTTTCGGTGAATTTTTTTGGAGTATTATTGTTATAAATATTGACATACTTGAATCTCTCATGAGGCAATTATAAACATAAGTATTGAGTTTTTCAATCTGTTTATTGATATAAAACCTGCACTTGCAAGTGTTTGCGGCTTGTGCATAAATGTAAAATTGAAAAACTTATGATTTTTTTGCGCAAATGTTTGTGATAAGCAGAACGTTAATTTTACAGATAAAGTAGCTGACATTAACATGGGTAACACATTTATGTATGCCGTATATTATCCAAGTTATTATAGCGTGTAATTTGTATGTTTGATATTTTGGTCATTCCTACGTGAATGCACCATCACATCCGGGTAGGTCAGTAAACCGTCACTGCACTTATTGTGTGTGACATAGTTCTATGAATTTGACCATATGGCATGACCATATAAGGAATCTTTAATGAGTTTGTTTGCTTGCATTTGCAATGCATTAATAAAGAGTAATCTTTATCTTAGTGTCGTAGGCAAGGGATATTTTATCCACTTTCCTTTCCTTTTACGGAATAACTGTAATTCTCTGATACCATGTATGGAGGGAGAGATCTGACATTCTTATTTGATTAATTGTTATTATTTTGTATTTAAATTCTATTGAGAATATGTATTACTTTACAACTCCCACATGTAACTGTATTTGGTATGAACCGTAAATGTAAACTTTCAATTTGTATTTTAATGTAATAATTCTTTATGTACCTAACTACATTTACTTGGTATAAATATCCAACCCGACGAAGTTCTCTTCAGTCATGGGTTGGGACTTGGGCTGTTATGTTATTATGGGAAATAAAGACTCTCTCTGCTAACTAAACCCACGGACGCCTTATCCATTCTTCTCGGGGAACATTCCCCTCGAATTCATATTTTCCCAGAAGTCATAACGAAATCAAAAGATGTAACTAAATTTTTAGTTTTAACTTTATAATTACAAACTAAATTCAAATTCCTTGCTGAAGGTTACAAAGCACCAAAATTTAATCTCAGGCGTTTATGTTTCTCGTTTTGGTTTAATTAGTGTAGCAACATCCGAGGGACATTTTTTGTTATCGCAGGAAATTCCTGCTGTAGTTTTAGTCTTGACACGAGCCCAATACCTGTTGAAAAACATTCGAACCGTTAGATTATACATGCATTCCAACAATGATATAAACGAAATTCCAAGGGTCAACCCTATGTCCAATTAGGTTTAGTTATTTTACATAGCCTAATCAAATGTTGTACGCACATACACTTTCGACAATTGTCTAGTTACCTAATAAGCCGCCAGTGTTAGCTAAACATTTAAAGTTTCATCCCAATATTTACTACACACACACACTTATTTATGTATGTATTTAATATAAGATTCGTTTTGCTTACATATTAAATAAATAATGGACGATGTTTCAGTACGCATTCTAGGATACACTGAATCTTCACTGAGGTACACATGTACAATTGATAGATGTGTCTGAGATCTTTCCAAAATATACTACAGTGTTAGTTGTAATTCTGTTTTGGGATGGCTGCGGAGTTCCTAATGTAAATTGGAGCTGTTGGAATTGACGAGGAGATTGCCAAAAGCTTCCAGAGAATTTAAACTAAGCAAGGTTTAAAGTTTGAACTGGTAATCATGGACGCTGGAGGCAGGAAGGAGGGACTAGTGTAGACAACGTTAACAATCCACGGAAAAAGAGGATTTGGGTTGTTTCATGCTTATGGTGTGCGTTCGATGATGGCTTTGCACTGAAAACCTGGGGCAGGCAGGACAAATTAAATTTTGTCAGAAATGAAACGGACAAAATTTCGGACCACTCAAGTTTTTAAACGGTGGACCTCAGTATCTTAACCATTGTCCGGTGTTCGGACTCAAGCAGGAAGACGATGAAGGTATTGTATACACTTGTATTGGATTGTATTGTAGACACGACATTTTTCGTCACATTAGCTGCCACGCATTGGAAAAACCCTACAGTTGTCCAAACTTCCAGAAGGATATTAGCACGAAAACTCATCTGAATCGGCACAATTACACTGTGCACATAAATAGACGTGCCATGCGATCTGTGTGGAAAAAAACTTAAAACCTGCACCGAGATGAAATGCCATCTTCAGGGACACTTGAATGAGAAAGCGAACAAGTGAGGAATTTGTGACGGTTTAAAGCAAGAGTGGTTTAAAAAGACGTTCGTTCATTCACCTAAGTGAAAAACCGTTCAAATGTGTGGAGTGCAATAAATCGTTTTCCCAACAATCTGGCCTAAGACAACACCAAGTTAGATATTATACTCCCGTAACGATGTAGATATTTTAAAATGAATTTTAAAATCAGGTTCATGATTCATGTGAATGTGGATTGTGTTTCTCATCAAGTAATCAGAGATAATCTTTGATTATATACGATAATCAAGTATAATATTATGCCTGTCAGTCATCAATGGTAGTGGCAATCAAAGTTACCTAGTAGACTACGCGTGAACCTTTCTTCAAGCTTATATAGGGTTTATTTCTGGTTAATGTAAAATTAATGATTGCCACTAGCCTGATAACTCGTTGCATCTAGTTTAATTTCTGGACGTTCCATGGAGCGTTTGTTATAATTAAGCTGTAAGGGAAACTACAAGCGTTAGGTCGTTATTACCATCATTTTTCGCACAATCGCACACTTCCTCACTGCAAGATCACACAACTACTTCAATAAAATATTTGCAAAAATAATCCCCCACGTACTGAATATGAGTCCAATGATGTACAGCCAAAGTCCTTGAGCGCTGACCTTGAGAATTCTGTTTACTATGACAACTTTGAAATGAAAAATGAAATGTTTGAAATAGTTTGTGCAAAAGTTAGAGAAATTTACTCAAACTAAATTGAAATATAAAATCGTACTAAAGGGTTCAAAAGCAAAGGTGAAGCAGCAAATTTGAGTTTTAAAATTGACAATTACTTCATGAAAGCTAGTATTATATACTTATGGTCAAGTCAATAGGTAAATGCACAGAATAATTGCAATTATTTGTCATTTTTCATCTCTTTCTGTGAACATTGATGGTCGACTTCAGTTGAATGCATGTATTTAATGTTGAACTTTTGTGGGAAAGGTATGCATTTTCGGTTTTGTTAATTGCTCCCACACTTTATTGGAATCAGCGTAAAATAAACTCGAAATGGAACGAAAGAATTTCACAAACGACAAGCTAATAAAAATTGAAAAGGATATTTTATTTCACTGAAAGCCCATAATAATTCTGTTGATTCACATATGTTTAGTTTATTTTTGGAGGTGGAGGTGCTTTTTAACTAATTTAGAAATGTTTGTCCACAGAAGCAAGAAAAGATAAATGAAATAATTTCCGCGTATTATAGACCGGCACCTATGATGTTTGCCTCGCATAGGGTTCGTGCAAATATTACGTTATCACCAACCATGGGTGGGTCCTTCAGAAAATGATAACCTTTGATAACAGGGGTAGGTGGGTGGTTATAAAAAATATAACGTCATCAAAAATTAAGCTTCATGCACTCAATGAACGCTGCCCAAAAGAGAATGTGTACATACTACACCATCTACTTTTTTGTTTTTATGCACACATAGACGTGTATATGACTGTAATCAATCTTTCTCATCTGTTTTGTATCACAACTGACAACAAACCCTAACATCACCGCATTACCTTTATTCTCCAGGAGCAAATCCCGGCATTTGTTTAATTCCCAGTATATTTGGCATGGACATAAAATAAAACTAAAGTACGCTTTATACCTGACTAGGGATTTGAGATTGTCATCAATCGCTCTTAATCCTATTTTATCCGACATAACTTCCACCACCACCTCTGTGGCTACGGGGACTATAATTATCTCTTACTTTCTGGCGTAAAATTTAATAAATTTTAATACACTTCTGCCTGGCAAGGTCGGAAGCCTGGTTTTGGTGACCTTTGGAGCTCGGAGCGTTAAAGCTGTGCCTTTCTTGGAAAGAAAAACAGCAAAAGAAGTGGATCTCTTCAGAAAGTTCAGGTGTAGTTTGTTTGTTACGTGGCTAAAGGTTAAACTTCCGGTTTCCTATTGGCAGTGTTCAAATTACCTTTAAGCTCAAAACAATTAATCATGTTAATATATTTTTACATTTCCAGGTGCAGATATTGAGAATAATCCAGGTCATCGATACGACATAATATTCAGCTAAAAATTGGCGTGGAAGCGATTACGGGATTCAAGAGCAAGACGTGTATGATCACTGCCAAATAAAAATGGATATTGAGAGTTCAAAGGTGATTAATTTTTATAACATTAAAACTCATCAGTCGTGTTAAATGTCAATCTTTAATCAATCAATTGTTTTTCAAATAGATTGAGGTGCTCAATTGTATGACACAAGCCGCGTGGAATGAAAAATACGAGTTTATGAGATCACTTTTTGGAGCTCTACCTGTTGAGGAAGTCAAAACCTTTGAAAATATGTGCAGGAAGACAAGAAGGGTTTCAAAACGCAAGTTTCCACTTCCATTGCAAGATGAAAAGAAGGCCAAGGTTGAGCCCGTGCCTCCCAAGGATGAGCCAGTGCCGCCGGTGGTGAAGAGTTGGTGGGAAAAGTACGATTTGACCGAAATTGTAGGATTGGATTGTGAGCATGTTCATTTACTGGATACATCATTGATCGGGGAGGAAAAAGTCAAATGTGGAAGCGTTTCAATTGTTGCTCACGATGGAAAGTTATTATATCACTCAAAAGTTTACCAAAAACCACACAGCTTCATCATTAATGAGCATACTCGTAAAACAAATGGATTTACCTCTCAATCTTTAACGAATGGAAAACCCATTGACATCGTTAGGAAGGAAGTTTAAGGCATTTTGGCAAAAAAACTTATTGTTACGTTTGATGGACGGATGGACTTTAAGTGTCTTGGCTTGAATGCAGGGGATTATGACCACTTTGACTTATCTGAATATTACAAGCGTCCAAAATTTGATAAGTATGGATTTAATGTTGGTGAAAAGATATCACTTCGCTCATTGGTCCACCATTTCTTTAATGAGGGTATACAGTCGGGAGTACATCCTTGTGAGGTGGATGCTTCGGCAACTATTAAATTGTTCTTTGAGAATTACACAAAAACTTATATGGGACTTGAGAGGTTACATAAGAACTTTTTGCTCTACGAATCAGTTCCCAAATTTTCATAATATTATACGTCATTTTCTTTATAATATTCTCATTTAATCTGTACTCTGTATGCGTAATCTTTAAAAATCAAATAAACTAATAAGCTTTCCAAACAAGCAGGCTCTGACTCAAATTTGGTACTGGCTCATGCTTTAATGTTTGACATTTATATTGGTTTCGCTCACAGCTCAGACGTTGACGACATGTATTGAAAAACTATGACAACAGAACATTTATTCTACGACACCGGCAACGTGGTGGTGTGCTGGTTTTACTACTTGCTTTTTAGAAAAACTTGCTGTGCTGCGAGATACTTTTTGATAGAATTTAATCACTAACGGTTTTCACAATTTAGGCAGTTGCTTATTAAATTAAGTTTAAGAATTTGAATTACGTTTTGTGAGAAATGGGAAAGGCACAGAACGGTGAGTTATACCACCGTTTAAGGTCTGCTTGGAAAAAAGCTCAGCCATATAAACCAGGTAAATTATTATTATTTGGTTTTAAGTTGCATGTGTCTGCACCATTGAGTCCGTACCTGCAAAAGAGACCTGAGTATGGTTATGTCTAACGAAGCTGATTATTATGAACAGTAAAAGTTTCAGAGTTTGAGTTTCAAGAATTCTGGAAGGAAAATAAACTAAACCGAGAAGTTCTGGAAAAGAAACTTGAGTATTGGGATTTAAAAGTGAAGGCAAGAAAAGGAAGTTTATTTCAAGCTTTCGAAAAACAAGCCAGAAAAACAGGGGAGCCAAGTAACAGCAAACGAAAGGGGCTTGAACAGCATCAGCCGCCCAGGCAATGTCAAGAGGTACCAGTAGCCATCGAAGATGTAGTAGAACTGGAGGCACCGGAACCTGACAGTCATCGTCAGGAAGATCTATCGGGAGCAGTAGCAGATGTTTTGCTAAAGAGAGAACCACCAGCCCAAAACAAACTCCAATCCGAAATTGCTGAAGTCAGCGCATAAATTGTGACGTACACCCATCCCAAGGACGCCGGTTTGCTCTCCTTGGGACTTAAAAAGGAATTAGATGTCCTTCGTAAAACTGCTCAAGCAAAAAAGTTACAACTAAGTCGACTTAGGCGATGCCAAGCAGCCAGCAAGCGGTACCGAAAGCGACGACAAAACATATTGCGAAGGGTCCAAAGTCAATGCCCCGAGCTTATGGGAAAAAGTCGAGCGTATGAATCTGCGGGACGACCTCAAGTAGAACGAGATTTTCCAGATTTACATGACACAATAATTGATTTAGTTACTGCTCACTGCAGTGCTGCTGATCGTAGGCGATCGGAGAATCTTCGGTGCATCAGGACTTTAGACAATTTATTGGAAGAATTACAGCTTAAGGTATTGTAAATGATACTTAAACTGTTGTATTTTTAAGGCACTGACTCATTTTAATAGGTTACACCATTAGCCGTTCAGGACTTTATTTGCGATTTCTACCAAGAAACGAAACAACAACAGAAGGAAAGCGACATGTTACTACTGTTCCGGTGAAACTAATTCGACCACAGCACTGCTTAAGAAAGTCTCATCCTGATGAACACTTTGCTGCTGCTACAGTGAAACATTTACGGGATCTGGCTTGCCTAATGGGAAGTGGCTCCGTGTTTGTGCTAAGTCAGGATGATAAAGCAAGAGTACCTCTAGGACTGCCAGCTGCCAACAAGCAGGGACCAATACTAATCAGGATGGATTACCCCGTTAGACTTCCCGATCATGACTGGGTAGTGGCAACGAAGAACAAGTTAATACCGTCAGTGTATGCTGCCTTTGAGATCAAAGGAAGTTCGGTGTCGTATTCCGGACCTACTTTTATTGCTATTAGATCCGGTAAACATGACTCCAGTACAGCATATTCTCATGCTAAAGATCTGACGTCCCTGGTTGACCTGGATTGTTTCAAGTCATTTATCAAGAATGATAGTGGATCACCAAAGCCAGTCTGGATTACATTTGTTGATGGAGGCCCCGATGAGAATCCTCGATTCTCAAAAACCTTACTCTACGCAGCCCAGCATTTCAAGAGACATCGCTTGGATGCATTATTTATAGCAACGCATGCACCACATCAATCTGCTAGCAATCCGGTTGAGCGTAGAATGGCTCCACTCTCTCGTGACCTCTGTGGTCTGATTCTTCCCCATGATACCTTTGGAAACCATTTGGATTCCACCGGTAGGACTATTAACGCATCAATGGAAATTGAAAATTTTGGAAAGGCAGGAGAGATTTTGGCAAGCGTATGGAGCCAACGGGTTGTAGATGGACACCCAGTAGTTGCAACATATATTAACCCAACGCCTACCAGTCACATAGGCGGCACTGACTCGGGATTTGGTACTGGCTCAGCCTCGGACTTTTTAGATAATCCTGCGTTTTTTACAGAACAATGGAAAACGATACATGTTCGTCAGTCACGATACCTATTGCAAATTGTGAAATGTAACAATTTAAGCTGCTGTGGCCCACGACAAACAAACTTGTTTTCAATTCTTGGGGATCAGTTTCTGCCTGCACCCGCAAGGTTTTCCAGAACAACGTCCGGTGTTTCCATTGTTGACCCCGAAAATGCAGAGGGATCCTTTTTAGACTTACCGAGTCGCATCTGTTTAAAATTTCTCTTCAATAGTAATCAGCCATTTGATGCGTATTGTCCAAGCGTACGAAAGAGCATTCCGGAGAAAACATGTCCAAGCTGTAATTTATACTTTGTTACAAAAAAGGCAATGCTAAGCCACAACAAACTTCATAAAAGCCAGCCAGGGAGCAGTCTGACTGAAGACATCGAAGACGCCAGTAATGAGATTGAACCAATTGGGAATTCGAATGCCCTCGCTAACGCACCTGAAATAATGCATCAAATCGTGGACTTGGCAAACTGGATAACCACTCCTTTTCAGGATGAATGATAAATCAGCACCAGTAATAAATCTGTAATACTTGTGTGCCTGTGCTATTTCAATTAAGCCTGTGCCCAAGTATTACTTCTTTATTTCTGCAGATTTTGGTTGTTGTATACTTATTACCGTTTGTCTATTATGTTTTGCTTACATATATTTTAATTTAAATGAATAAAAATCGTTTCACAAACAAACTGTTACACGCTACATGCTTGTAAAAATGCTAGCACTTTTAGACTGTTACTTAAAATATGACGTTATCAAATGGGGGTAGGTGGGTCCTTATCAAAATGATAACCAGTGATAACTAGGTAGGTGGGTGGGTCCAAAAATCGGGTTTTCTTGATAACGTAATATTTGCACGAGCCCAAAAGCCATATGTATTATTTTCAAAAATCCAATTCGTCACACGCAGACCCATCCGTCTATACTGTACATCTATCATCTACTTGACAACCATCTATTGCACAAAATACCAAGCGTTTCTGAATTATCACAAAATAATGATAAGCAATGTGGACGAAACCCGCGGGTTTTTGACAAAAACCCAACCCACCGGGGTTTTTGACAAAAACCCAACCCACCCGGGTTTTTCTGGGTTTTTGGGTAAAAGTGGGTATTTCTGGGTATGGGTGGGTATTGCAATACCATGCAATAAAATCTGCACCCGACAACAATTTGGCGCCCCAAAAGGCAGTAGCTCAGCAAGAATATCGGGTAATAAATGATTCGGGAAAGCAAAGACTATGAATATTTTGAAAAATGTCGATATTACAAGCCGCCAAAAGGTCCATTATTTACAAAAATAGTATTTTTTCAAGAACATATTCTTAAAAACCCACTTTTACCCGAAACCCACTCTCAAAACAAGGTGGGCTGGGTACCCAAAAACCCGGGTTTTACTGGGTCACCCAACCCGTGGGTAATGGGCATACGTCCACACTGCTGTCGGTAAATAGGGCGTTTTTGGCGCTCAACAGTTAATAATTTTGATGAGTATGGGTATGCCGTATGTTATGCCCCCACGTCCCGCTTCATCTCACTTTGTCACAGAAAGGTTCGGATCACAGGACCAGTGTTTCTCATAAGACGAAAACTGTGATGAAGGCTAGACAGAGTTTTCAGCAGTTACGAGATCAACTTTATTTTGAATAATTTATTATTTTACAATTTTAATTGCCAAAGGCCGAAATAACTTTTAATCAGAAAAATGCTCAAAGGAAAAACTCGTGCTTGCTTTTTATAGCAAGTCTTATAGAGAAGGCCGAAGCTTGTGCTCTGGATGGACAAGTTCTTTAGGATAAGTTTCAGCTTGCTGTCTTGACTTGTGGTGTGGTCAGTGGTGGTGTCTTGTGGGCAGCTCCTCTGGAACCTAGCTGGTGGTGCTTTGCACGCCGCTGGATTCTCCAGCCTCGATGTGTAGAGCACATTTCTTCTCCTGAATTCCAGAAGCTGTTTGCCACTGCTAGAACAGGGGCGAAAGGTGATCCCACTATTGTGCTTTTGAAAGAAAAGCGACGCCTCCACTCGATAACCAGGAAAAAATGCCAATTTCGCGACAATATCAACTCTTTTGCAAAATGAATCCACCATATCATTACAAAACTTGGTGTTAAATTGTAAAGTCTCAATAATATGCAAACGAATGATGGATAGTATTATTTTAAACTTCAAAAAAGTGGATTTCGGAGAAATATATTAATTTGTACTATGAATTTTGAACAAAATTCATATACGTATTATAAAAATTTAAAAAATGAGTAACACCGATGAACTACGATGACTGATTAGTATTAAATAAATGAATAAAAAATAGTGAAATGGTCTTGTTAGTTTTCTAACTTTTCAGACAGATTTTAACGCCGGAAATGCTGTATTTGCCTGGCTGGGATGTAGTGGTATAACAGGTTAGTTGGGACTTATTTTTTTGTTTCAGTTTATACAGTCTCTTACTCTCTCTTACCAGTTAATCACTTAATTACCAATCTCACTTCAGATTTTTTGCATTTAATCACCAATCCCTAATCACCTTTTGAAAAAGCCTCTTTACTTAATCAAAATCACTAATCCCTTGACCAAAATTGGGTGATTAAAGCCTGGGCCTAAGAAGTTACGGTCTATTTAAAATGTAAAAGTTTGGGTGACGAGTACAGGATATGCAACAAGATTTGAAAGCCAAATACAAACGGACGTTTGTTCAAAAGCCAGCTTCTGGAGGCGTTGTTTTACCTGAAGAACAGCTGTCCAAGTTGGCACAGTTGCCAAGTGAGGAGTAGACTTGGAGCGGCTTGAAGGAGCTGGAGCCTCCAGCCTGTAGGAGAGCAGATTATTACCCTATGCGTACTATTGACCCGTAATAAGTTGAGTAAAGTTGCTGAGACATCGGCAGATGTGAAGTGAATTTGTTATGAGTACTGCGATGTTAACAAACTAGGGAATCGGTTTATTTAGGAGACCGTGGTGATACCGTAAGACACTTGGATTGGAGGGGATGTGTCCTTGAGAATGGAAGTGGTAAGAAATGTGGGGCACCCTCACAAAATCTTGTATAATTTCACTATGGGCTTGTTAAAAACTATGAGAAGATCGAAGGTTGTTATTGTAGGAAAGTGAAAGTCAAACGACAGGAGCAAGGTTGACATTGCCTTCCACAAGCCAAGAGTAAGGGCGTACGCATGCGTCTATTGCTTCATAGAGCCTTGACCTTTCTCGTAAACTTGACTTGAAAGTTGGATATATATCCATTAAAGTCAAAATGCAAAAATTTGTAACATTGTGCACTTTTATGCAGCATAAATTATGCCAACTATAAGAAAATAAGCTAAATAAATGTACTTTGATATCAAACAATATAGCCAAAACAATTGCCAGAAAGCAAACCTGATTGGGAGAAATTCAATTTATTTCATCAAATTCAAGATGGAACCGAAGCAAAAAATCATCAAAGAATATTTTTAAATATATACGTTATTTTACTGTATTTTTCATTTTACGAATGTAGGTTATGCCTATGCTTCCCTTAGATTTTTGCATTCATTCAATTGTTCTGAAGAAGATTTCCGTTGGAATTCGAAAGCTTGAGAATAAAAAACTGTTTCAAGTTAAAACGTCCGCCAACGTCGTCAGTGCTAGTATTGCTGGAAATCATTCCAAGATTTCTCAAACCGGATTCAAACAACTCTTTCATACGAAGGAGTATAGTGTTATCTGAAAGTCCAAAGTACAGTTTAAAGCAACTGGAGAACTGAGGAGAGTACGGCGCCGCCACCTGTGCTACAACGACACAGGTGGGCATTTCCAGTGCAGATTTTGTCATCTCTTTTTCGTAATAAATGTCTTATTCCTAAATTTCTGCGCAAAGGTTGAGATGGTCGTAATTTTTGTGTGTACTTAAAAGAATATATAAAATTTTTAAATAGTCTTGTCAACTTACCTTACATTTTTAAACGTAGCAATCCAAAACAGAAATTCTGACCGTTTGCAAATAAGGATGGCTTCTGTTAAAGCAAACTTTAGAATTGCATACTTTACCCTGTAATTAGTAATTTTTTAAACTTTCTAAGTCAACTAGTTAAATAGATTTGTAAAATACAGTAATTTATTATCCTAAAGAATTAAGCAAGTTTTTTTGTAATAATTCTACGCCATTTTTTATAAAATTCAATATACTAAATCAGCTGCAGGAAATGCAAAATTGGGTATTAAGTTTGTTTTTATCTTGAACCTGAAAGTTGCTTATCACTCGTCGAAAATTATCAAAAATTTCCTAAACTGAAAGTTAATAACCCTATTCGATTCAGAGTATGTGTACTTTAAATGGATGTAGTCTACAATTTTTATTTGAGGAAGACGCACCAACCCTCCCTAATTATTGTTTCTACGTAATTAGCCCTACGCGACTTAGTTCCATTTCAAAGTTTTTCCCTTGACTTCCTAATTGTTTTCACGAAATTTAGTCACACGCTACCAACCTCAATTTAGAAGATTTTTCCTGGAGTCCGGAATATTTGTAAAAATCAACTAACTATTTTAGTTCATTTTTAAGTTCCTAAAACATATTTATTTGGAAATGAGGATTCGTAAAACTAAAACAGCATCGTTGGACACAGTCCCCTAGAAAATGTTCGTGCTAAATTTTTTGAGTTTTCGATGAAGCGTGCATTAATTATATTAAAACTTACTACAGAAACTTGGATAATTCTTCTGGACGCCACGTCTCCAGAAAGTTTTACCCAAAACTAAATGGTATTCCACCACTTTGTTAACCCAAGAAACCTACATGGTGATAAAATACCACTTTGGATAATGCTTATTTAACTCGGAGTGCAGTTTCTTCATAACACCCTGAATGAATGAACACCCGAACTGGTTACTATTTACAGTCTCTTCTTACTTGAAGGCAGCACTTTCCTAGGATCTAAGCACCCTTCTGATTTTGATTATTTGTTTCACTCAAATAACTCCTACGACTGCTGGAGTGTTGCTGGTGAAATCTAAAAATACATCCAGAACTGACACTAGACTGGCTCACCCTCTTCGGAGGAACCACCAAACAGGCCGGCATATTCCCTCCTGGGGACATGCGTGTAGCACTTCACCAATTCCTCCCTCCAGCAAAATCACATTCATGCCCTTACCTCTTGCCATGCACTCAGGAAATCCTCTACAGTACTCATTCCTTCCCTGAAGAGGCTGCTGAATCCTCCTTCACACTCTGACTTTGGACCTTAGCCCTTCTCGGGCAGCCCGTATCGGGCTTATTGGCGCCGCCTTCGATATCTCTTTTGGTTCCATTCAGTGCGCCAATAAGTGGGTTAAATGAAGGACCAGCCACGGCGTGTGGCA
The DNA here is from genome assembly GCA_029691765.1 of Entomobrya proxima. Lineage (NCBI taxonomy): Eukaryota > Metazoa > Arthropoda > Collembola > Entomobryomorpha > Entomobryidae > Entomobrya > Entomobrya proxima. The sequence continues at coordinate 47,209,875 of CM056171.1, forward strand.
ATCCCCAGAGATAACTCCGGGGGTCTTGGCGTAAATGCGATGGTGCAAATAAATAAAAGAACAACTTCGTAATGCTCAGAAATCGTCTTTATTTGAGAACCTGAGATTAGAGTACTGAAAAATCGACACAAAGTACTACTGGGGACCGACCCAAATTGTGGCTCCGGCTAAAAGCCCTCGCCAGGGTTCTCTACAGTATCAAGACAAAAGGTCAGGATAACTGCTAAATTTTCCGTTTGTTGGCTGACTGCCTCAACAGAACACACTCTTTGTTGGTGAAACACCTCAAGAGATACTAGATCCAGATTACCAATTTTCACATTCCTTTTATACCAATTTCTGGCTTCTTGTGACCGTTTCGAACTTGCACCGAAACCGGATGCGCAAAAACAGGACAAAACAGGAATGTGCGTTCGAAATCTCAGTGAACGTAAACGAACAAAGAACTCACATTCGTACCGGAAACGGACGTTTTCCAAGTACAAAGAGAAACTGACATTCCTACCGGAAGTCAACATTGCGAACAAAGAAACGTTTCCAGTCACAAGAAGCCAAAGTTCACAGTTCAATACCAAGAAAAAGTTTACAATCAAAACGAATAATGTGTACAATGAAACGAAAATCATGAGCAATAATAATAATATTTACAAAATGCGAATAAAATATTATGTTAAGTAGCAGCTTCATTATTCAGATGAGCATCCGGCATTTTCTCGACTTTGGCCGAAACAGGGCTCCTCCTTTTGTCACCCTCACCCTCCGGCAGCATTTCTGAGCTGCCTCTTTCCCTCCATCCACTTCTCCTTAGCGTAGCACTCCTTAACAACAGTCCCTCCAAAATCCTGTCTCCTTTTCCCTCCTCCTCCGCTTCCTCCACAACACACCCCCAGACTATTGCTTCTCGAGCTAATTCTCTAATTTACATATCAATCCAATCACGGATTTAGTTTCATTTTTGAATTATTTTAGTCCTAGTTCTGAGTTTTTGAATAATTTCACGCTTTAAGATATTTTCATGGTTGGGCAGGGTATTTGATAGAGCACAGGTTGATATGGTCATTCTTGCTTTTCGTACTGCTATATTAAAATTTCGAATAGCTTTGCTTAAGTCAGAAATAAATGCCGAAATCAATAAATCCAAGTGCACTTCCTAGGTATTGCAAAACTGGCTACTCTTTGGGTGTTGGAACGGTGGTGTCACAGTTTGCCTCGGCACTTGCGGAGGGATTCAGTTTTAAAATTTGGGAGACATGTGCTGAGCACATCCAGCAGCAGCAGCAGAATTCACACCCCAAAAATCATCATCGTCAATCGTCATCCTCGTCCGCAAGAGCAGCAGAGCTCCACCACCACTACCAAACCCACTTACTACTACTCTCCTTTCTACCTTGCCTTGAGCAAGTTTGTCTATTTGTCGTTGTGCCATTTTTGGCTATTAAATTCTGTAAAATAATAAATTATCCTTTAAATAAAGTTGACAAATAACTGCTAAAACTGCCTACAAGTTACTGAATTATTTCCTGGTTTCCACTGATCCTGAGATCCGAACCTTTTCTGAAAAATAGTGTGATGCGACTGATATTTGGTGCATAAAAAGTTTAGACACGCCCATACTCATCAAAATTAATTGTTGAGCGCCCGAAAACGCCCCATTTATCAACACTAGGGACGTATTATGAGACATAACCTTTTCCGTTTAAAATGTCAACTTTTGAATCTAGAATCATAAGCTGAACAATTTTTTAGCAGCTTGAACCGATTCATATTCCACCGGCACCCCCAGTTGGGGTATTCCACTTTTCCTGCTCTCGGGTACGCTGTCATGTCATGCCAAAGAGAACCCGCGTTAAACAGTTATATAGGAGCCTACAGTAAAGCGATTATAGGAGAAGGTAATAGTATTTTAAGACTCCTCCTAAACATTTTTTACTATAGGACCAAAACTATAGGACCGCTCCTATGGTACATCGGAACTCATCATCCTATGCGATTTGTTTAATTGTTTAATTAATGTTCTGATTTTAATGCCCCTAAGGAAGTGATCTTTCTGATCAGTTGTATTATGGTGAACTTGGTCTAAATAGACATACGTCACCGGCTTGTCTAAAGAATGGTTCGAGTTTTATATCTATACTAACGAGATTCGTATTTTGAAATGGCAAGTTTTAATTCGAGCATTAATTAAGTTTTATTAAAAACCTACATTCGCGGTTTTAGTTTTAGTAGATTAGGAATTACTTGTTCTTAATGTTAGTGCATTGACATTGATGCTATCTATTAACTCAGATAGTTTTTTATTAAGTTTTAACTTAATTCGTGCAAAATGCACTGGAATAGGAGTGCAGCTCTACTATTCCTAAGGTTTTGGACGATAGGAGGCTGGACACTTTACTAGGAGGGCTCCTATAGCATAGTATAGTATATTACCACTGTAGAACACAATAGGATCCTAAGATCGGACATATTACTATAGGCTCCTATGCAATTTTCTAACGCGGGAATTCTCTTGGAAATCATACTGTTTGTGGGTTTTTATCATCCCAACAAATAATTCCACAAATTAATTACTGGAAGGTTAGTTACCTACGTGCATTATAATTTAATGAATACATTTCCAGTTTTGAAGAAGAAGCATGTTAGAAATTGTACGGAGCAATTTGAGAAAGCCAAGTCAAAAATTAAATTGATTCAATTCTAATGCCTCGGGAGAGTCAACACTCAATTAAGCTTTGAACTATACTCCGTAATTCTTTCCTCCTTAACGGAGATTCCTTTCCTGTTTATGGTAGTTGTAAGCTATATTAACAGAGTAATTTTGAAAGCTATCTCCACCAAAACAAATATCTCGGGCAAGATGGACGTGTCCCGTTAATGTACGGAAGTGACTGTAACTGATGAGTGCATATCAACTGGAATGGAGGATGAATGGTGTGATGAGGAGCATGACGGAGATCCTCTAATTCAAGCTGGACGAGGCCATGGAAGTTATCCAGCTAGTGGTCAAAGGGGAGGGTATGATGCATGTCAAGTGGCTCAACAGCAGTCATGTTGCTTTCCCTTTATGTTTCGCATATGTTTTCCAGGAATAGGATTTTTGGTGGGTCGCCTGGCTGGTAACGGAGGAAGAACGTATGAATGAGTGGATTAGAGGAGGCAGAGGTGGAGCAGGAGGTTATTGCCGAGGTGGTCGTGCACCCGAGTACGGTTGATGTGGCCGTGGCGGAGGAAGGAGAACTGGTTCTTATAGCAGGAGGAATGCGATCTCGGATAAGTGGAGGAAAAATACATGCACATTTATAAGTTAAATTGTTCTTTCAGTTTATTTTATTACGTAAATTGTATTATAAACAGAACGACATAGGCTTTTAAACCAGTTTAAAATTGCAAACAATTTATACAGAAACTCCTCATTCATTTAAATTTAAAATTGTAATAGTTGCATTCCCACATTTAGAAATTACCGTCTAACGAGGACTTTATTAATATTAGATTATAAAAGCCGATTTTACTCATGCTAAAGCCCTTTCGCGAAAGTCCAGAATTAGGTTCCATAAAATGCAATTTCTTCTTTTCCGTTTCAGGTAGTAGTTCTAAGTTTTTAGTACCTATTCGTAATGTTAAAATACAATTTGGGCTACCACGAGTGAATTTAAGTAACATTTAAACTTTTATTCCAACGTTTCGATTTGTTTTCACAAATCCTCTTCAGGGAACAAACGAATAATGAAGGCAAAATATAATCATTTAGCATTATTAGAATTTAAAACGGTAAAGAATGGAGAGAAGTGATGTCCAGAATCCAGGCAAGTAGTCACGGCCACGTTCTTCTTTCCGATTCATAAGGGGGATTCCATTAGCTGTTGCATTCCGTATTGCAATAGCTTCTTTCGTCTCACGGAGGAATTTATCCTTCTCTGCAGCAATGATGTTGGCGTTGTCCCAAAGTATGGAGTGTTCTTCAGATTCATCTTTGTTACTCCATACATGCTCCGAAGGGTGTACATGACTTGGAGGGTGTACATACCAATGCAGCATTTGGAGGGAGTACCTATTCGGTCAGTGGCAAAATCATTTTAATCTTTTTCGGTCACCTATACTAATACTAAGCTTCTTAGATTGTACGTATTTGGGTGTTTTGAATGGGATAAGGAAGATTTTTGGTGGCAGATGAGGGTAAGTGGTTAACTAGTTGGTAATTGAGGACTTCAGGTTGATTTGAAGTGTTTTGTAGGTGACAATTAGGTGAGAGACGGGGTCGAAGGGATCAATTATTTTTTGTAAGGGCTTTTATTGGTTAGGAGCAGTGTGGACGTGTGCCCATTACCCACGGGTTGGGTGACCCAGTAAAACCCGGGTAATTGGGTACCCAGCCCACCTTGTTTTAAGAGTGGGTTTTGGATAAAAGTGGGTTGTTATAAAAATTATTATAAAAATACAATTTTTTGTAAATAATTTACCTTTTAGGTGCACATAATATCGAAATATTCATAGTTTTTCCTTTTACAAATCAATAATTACGTGATTTTCTTGCTGAGCTACTACCTTTTGGGGCGCCAAATTCTTGGCGATTGCAGATTGTAGTCCATGGTATGGCAATACCCACCAATACCCAGAAATACCCACTTTTACCCAAAAACCCAGATAAACCCGGGTGGGCTGGGTTTTGGGAAAAACCCGCGGGTTTCGTCCACTCTAATTGGGAGGTGGTGTTTTAGTTGATTAGTTAATCAGATAATTTAAATGATTTATTGGATTTTCTGAAAAAGCTTTCAAAAGAAGTACTGTCAGTATTCATTTCTAAAATCACTGACTTGAAAATATCAAAGTGAATTATGATTTTTGTTGCATTCTAATTATTCCTTAATCTACACCTCCGGTTTTATTCCACTCTTCAATCAGCTTAAAAATGAACTGGAAATGGAATTCAAAAATCACGAGAAGCTATACAAATTTATAAAGATTTATTGATTCGCTGGAATCCCATAACAGTTGTGATGATTCAGCTAATTCAGCTTATGCTTGGATTGGAGGCAATTATTTGTAAACTTAGATTCCGGTTTTCGGTACATGTATGATAGTTTAATTTCCAAATAGAATACTAGGACAAATATATTTAACTTGCCTGCGGGGTCTTCCTGGGTTTTAACACTAAATGGATTTAGCGTCGCAGTAGTTTTTCTCAGTTGGACCCGCCCCGTACCAGTTTTTTGCCAGATATTTGCTCATTATAGCATTGTGCTTTTTCTTCAAAAGATAGAACATATTCATTAAACCATAATAATAATACATAACGAAGCTTCCAATAATCATTACTCATTACTACTATTGCTTACTTTTTATCACAAAAATGAATGGTGACACGGAGAAGTTTTTGGTGAGACTACTGCAGTATACTGACTTGACTATTGACTGGTTTATCGGCTCGGACAATTCTTTAATGGGTGACTATGAGGATTTGCGATTTAAAACGTTAAATAGCAGTGTACTTTTTTTATTAACTTTCCTTCCACTGTATTAAAAATGAATAAATCTAATTTCGACTAGTTTTTCTCAATTAGCCTTATACCGTATTAAAGGCCTGACATTTGTTTATATTAACATGCTTCTTCTTCACCAAACAGGTGGAAATATGTTCGGTAAATGTTAATGTAAATAGGGAAAACAAGGAAATTATTGGTGGGACGACTGACTAGACTATTGACTGATTTGGGGGTTAATCGAATTGTTCAATTAATAACCATCCGCTAATTTTTATTATATAAACAATTTGGTATTTAAAACGTAAAGAGATGTACTTTTTAGATTCTTCCAAAACCAATGGTATGATGATTTTTTCGGACTTATTTCTTAGGAATAAATACTTTCAAAAGATTAATTACTTCTCGGGAATATAATTGCAGTAGTAACATCGCGCATTGGAAAAGAAGCTAAGTATTTATGAATGGTTAGCGTAACAAAAAATGCCTTAAACGTGAATTTTTGTGCATAATGCGCTGCAAACAAACTTTAATAATTGCTTTGAGTTTGGAGAAAAGAGAGAGGAGATGAGTTGTGTTCGGGAATTTTTGAGTGCGTGCAGGGGAAAAGGTGGAAAATATTGGAAACATGGGTAAACTTTATTAGAATGAGGAAATCGACGGATTGTTGAGGTGCCATTATTTGATAGCTTGTATGTCTCCCAGGGGAAATGAGCCCTCCAGTTGCGGTGGTATCTCCGCACTCCGCAGAGGTGAGTCACTCTAGAGTCGGTTTTGGAAGGATTGTGAGTGATTAATACGAAGAAGAAGATGCTACAGAAGTAAAGGGACGATGAAGAGGTCATCGAGAAGTAGCAACGACATTGGATCCTGTTGCGATAAACGAGGAAAAATAGTTGGAAGCAGAAAACTTGAAATGTGAAAATCTTGAAATATTCGTTGCATTTTATTCATAGTTGTATTTGAGGTTTTAACTAATGATTTGCTGGTTTCTTCTGGCATAGAAGTTAAGTTGTATGTTGAGAGTTGAAAATAAGACAGAAGAACCAGAGGCGAATGTGTAAGACCAGTTATAAAGCCAAATGTCATTTCAAAACGGCATAAAACTTATTAAACTTACGCACGCTTGACATTAAATCTGTTTTTACGCTGAATAAACTCTACTTCTTAAACGAAACCAAGCAGCTAGAAGAAAACTCAATACACATTACTATGCTATCTGCTATAGGTAATATACTTGCAAGAATAATAATTACCTGTCGAATTGAATGTTCTATTGCGCTGTGTACTGCTTTTATAAAAAGTGGAGTGGAGTTGCTGCAAAAATCATAATGCAAACAGTTGTACAACAAACGGAGACAGCGAATTTGTATTCTGGAACTAATTGATATGGTATCTTGATTCATCAACTAAACTGTATCTTCAATCTGTAAATCCCATTACCATAGATCAGATCATTGGGTAAGTGAACTGAAGTTTTGAACATGTCATTGGCTACCCTCATTTTATCATAATCCTGCTATGCTAATCATTATAATGGCCGTTTGACTTGAGATATCATTTTGACCAACAAACAACACGGAAAAATATCGGGGTAGTAAATATTTCAAACGGTTAAAACTTTGGCGGCTGTTTGACGGACTTTTGTGAATTTAGAGCTGCTTCAGTAGCCACAATAGCAAATAAAATTTTTGAAATGTCAACTCAGAAAGTAAGTTATAAACCTACTCTGTAAAAGCATGATGTTATAGTTCTTCGAAGAAGGAAACATTTGGTTTCATAAATTGCTCTCGCACCAAAAAATGCATTGAGACTTACAAAACAAACTTAATTAAAGTAAGTGGCAAAATCTTGAACAAGAAGACTATTGCTTACTTGAATAACGGAAGATGCAACGATTTGAGACCTTGTAGTTTTTTGGCGAGGGTGAGATAGCAATTATACAGTTAGATTCAGTAAACATATAATTGTTGCACTAGGTATTTCATTGGGAAAGAAAATAATTCCAAAACTTATTTTATTTTTTGGAGGGGTACCCGTGATCTCCAAAGAAATTGAAGTGACAATGTAAAGTTGAACTGGTATCTTCGATATTACTTTAGCTTCGTAATAATAGAAATATAATATTTTTATGTAAGTAGCTTCTGTAAACACTCATTTAACTGCCAAAATTTAATTAGCCATTTCTAAGTACTGAAAATTGGGATGGCCGTAATTTTTGTAACTTTATCGGGGGCATGATACCGAACCTGGATAAGCAAAAATGCTTATCAGGAAGTTATGATGCCAACGCTCTCCTCCATTTTTCTTTTGATGTCAATTATCTCAGGAACTACTCGGTGTATTTCGATGAAATAAAAAAATCTGACATTCTGAGATGCTCTAGATTATTGGGTCGGTCTAACATTTTATAACAAATGTTATGTCTTTTGCCTCATAACATGTAAAATAAACGATGACTAAGACCGAGGTTATCGTTTTACTAGTTTATTAATTAATCTTAATAATAATGTACAATTTTAGTTAAGCACGGCAAGTCAGTCAGCACAACTCTCGGACAAGAACAAGAATAGAATGACGAACTACTAGACAGCTTGACTCTCACAAAAAGTACTAGAACATTCTGAAACGCAACGAGAAGGACAACGTGCTGCTGACTGAACTTGCTACTAATTTCAAACTCTATGACAATACAAGTACCCTATACTACATTCCTTCCCCTCTTAATTTTCTGGGTAACGGACCGGAGCTCTTCTTTGCTTATCTGGATAACGCCTCCTCCGTTCTGGCTCAGGAATGTCGGGCAGGTCCACTGTGTCTTCATCAACGTTTCTCAATCCAACTTCCGGTTCTGGATCCAGGAGAACAAGTTCTTCGTCTTCCTGTGTGAGTGCAGGAACCGAAGGCTGAAACTTGACAATTTCTCCAGCCAAAAGGCGATCCAGGTGACGCTTGTACGTGCGCCCTTCCACTTAAGCAATGTGGGTAACCGGTCCTCTGATGTCCACAATTTTTCCCAGTGACCACGGTGGCATGTTCCTGGAAGACGGTCGAATCCAAACAGCTCTACCAATTTCAAACTGTCTCAACTTGGAGTTTCCTTGTCTTCCCACCTCCAAAACTTGACTTAAACGAACACTCATTCCAAAAGCGATCGCTTCCGGCCAATTAGAAAATGCATTTCCACCGTAAATGGTCTCTAGAAAATCCGCACGAGCAAGCGGGTACAAGGGTGAAGCCCACTCCAAATGCTCAATCCTTATGATGGCACCTGCTTCTTCCATCCTCCTCAGTTCAACATTCACTTCCTCACTCAACGCGAATGGAACAGGACGGGCAGTTCCCACTGGTGCATCCTCAAATTCCTCCAAGTGTGACTTAAGATTTTCCGCAACACTTATACTGTTGATCTGCTGACATTTATCCTTGATGGTACTCCAATCCATCTGAAACTTGAACAACAGATCCCTTCCAAACAGACAAGAAGTGTTCTTCTTAGCCACGTACACTGTGTGCTTAATGCGCTGGCCATTATACTCAATATCAGCTTCAAACTTTCCTCTTGCATTAAACACTTTCTCCAAGTAAGTTTCAAACTTCAACTTGGAAGGTTCCAACTTCGGAGATCCCAAATTCTTCCACATCTGAGTCCCAATAAAAGTCCTACCCGTTCCAGTGTCCCATTCCAGTTCAACTGGTCTCCCGTTTATCAAAACGTCAATAAAAACGGGCGGCGGAGCGGATTCCTCCTTCAAGTTGTGAATGCTGTTTCCTTTCCTTTTATCTTTCAGGGCACTCACTTTGGAACAGAACTTAGCATAATGAGCCTTGTCATGGCACTTGAAGCACTCCACATCCTTGCTGGGACAATCCTTCAGGGTGTGATTCCTACTGCCACATCCACGACAACTCTGGTCACTATCATCCTCGGAACTACTGCTGGGCTTTTCATCTCCATTTTTCTTCCGATTCTTTCCGTCTTTTCCACTGCTGACTTTATGAGTTGCAAAGACCTGGGCCGCATCACCTTGTCTAACCATCTTGGTGCTTGCGTCCGCCGCTTCCGGACTGATGGCTATTTTCACTGCATTGTCTAACTTCAGATCGTCTTCCTCCATAAACAGTAGTTTCTGAGCTGCTTCGGAAGATAGTCCAACGACAAACTGATCCCGCAGTGAAACCTCCAACTTATCAAACTTACATGTTGATGCCAATTTCCTCAGTGATGACAGGAACACGGTCACACTCTCTCCTTCCTGCTGACGGCGGTTAAAAAATCTCGAAATCTCTCCGATATCGCCTTTGGTGCTGGCTTAAAATGGTTTTTCAAAACTAAAACCAAGTCATCAAATCCCTTGGGTTCGGGCGCTGCTGGTGACACGAGATCCTTTAGTAGTGTGTAGGTCGACACTCCAACGGCTGACAACAAAATCGCCACCGCCTTCTCCTTGGCCTTGTCCACTTCAGTCGCAATCAAATAACACTGAAGCACAGAGGTCCAGGATTCAACATCGTCCGCTTCCGGATTGAAGGCACTTATCTTACTGACAGCCATCTCGCACTCTTGATTTTCGAACAACAATCAAGTCAAATCACCAGGCTCAAATCCCGACAAAAATCCACTGAAAATTGGGTTCAAAACTGACTCGTCGCCAAAATGTTATGTCTTTTGCCTCATAACATGTAAAATAAACGATGACTAAGACCGAGGTTATCGTTTTACTAGTTTATTAATTAATCTTAATAATAATGTACAATTTTAGTTAAGCACGGCAAGTCAGTCAGCACAACTCTCGGACAAGAACAAGAATAGAATGACGAACTACTAGACAGCTTGACTCACACAAAAAGTACTAGAACATTCTGAAACGCAACGAGAAGGACAACGTGCTGCTGACTGAACTTGCTACTAATTTCAAACTCTATGACAATACAAGTACCCTATACTACAACAAAGATCTTCGTTTTTGAGATATTTGATAAAAAGTGTTTTTGACACTAGTAAAATGCTGTGTACGCGTGATTGGAACTTACTAGCTTCGTTAACTAAGAAAAATCAAATTAAAAATCTTCATTTTTGATCAGTTTGTCGAATTTTATCTAAGTAAGGCTGCATAAATGAAAGGCTGCAGTCCTCTACTTTCTTTGAAAATTATAACAATTTTACAGATATTATTCGTTTGTGTAGCATAATTATTACATTGTATATATTAAAATTCTAGTGCTTTGTGGGAGAATTTTTACGTAGTTAGTGAAACTAATATTGATTTCCTCTCTCCGTGTGACAGCACACTACAGGCCAGACGTAAATTTGGAATCGGGAATCATTTGGTCATTAAGAAAAACCTAAATGTTCTTTCCGCCGGGTTGGTTATCCCCTGGGGAAATAATGGGGGTAACCACCAGAAGGCATTCAATTAAATAATCAGATTGACTAAGCTACGTAGGTATTTCAAATACTTAGCTTAACTGTGCCGGGCTACGTAGCAATACTTGAAGCAATTAAGTTGAAATAAAAAAGCTACAAATAAAACCATTGGAAAAAGATCTCAGCTATGTAACTTTATCAATGGCCGATGAAAAGTCTTAAATAAAAGGGTTTTTCAGATAAAGGTGGCCCTATCATAAAAATTACAACTGATTATAATTACCTGTCACTTTTTGATTTGATGGCTTATGAGGCATTAAAAATAATATGAAAATTTAAGATGGTCTTAATGGTCTTTATGCTTATAATCTGATGGATAATTTGAGTGTCGAAATGTTGCAGAAGCAAGTTTTTAAAAAATCATTCTAGAAATTGTATATGGTAATGGTGGTTTGGATATACCTGTTCCTTACTGGATTCTAATTCTGGATGAACCTTATGTGTAAGTTGCTTTTTGTTTAGTGTAATTTTTGTTATAGGGCCACCTTTATCTGGAAAACCCTTTTATTTAAGAATTTTCATCGGCCATTGATAAAGTTACATAGCTGAGATCTTTTTCCATTGGTTTTATTTGTAGTTGCAGTTTCTAAATCTTTAGTGTTTAATGAAATTTTGAGGTAATTTTTTCAATTTCTCCCACATTCCAGTGAAGTTTCGTTTCAAATTAAAACCGAAATCCTTGTCGTCTGCGTACTCGCATGATTTCTGTTAGAATAGCCGATTTAATTACATAATGCAATTTACATTTATTAAGCCTTAACTAGTTATTGTTATAACTTTACAAGTCAGCTTGTTAAATAAAATAATAGTAGTTAATTAACCTGAGCAATCAAACAAGATTTTTGCGATGCTTCAGCAACATTAGGTTTCTTGATGGAGGTGGAGTAGCATTTGTACTCAATAGATTTACCGAACTTACTCGTCCAAAATTATTATCTAACAAGTTTCCAGTATTTTTAATTTAGAATACGTAAATTTATTTTAGTTTTATGAAAGGTAATTTACAATAAAGTACTTATCAGGTAAGGTGTTGGGGTAGAAAATAAGAGGAAAGGGATGGTGACTTTATTGCCACTTGTCACCCAAATTTACGATGAGAAAGGGCAAGAGTTTGTGGGAGTGGGACTTTTTTTCTGAGAACAGTGGGCAGGGATGATGGGAATAACAGAAAGTGAAACAGTTGGGGACATTTGTCTTTTTGTTGTTTGCGTCGTGTGGGAAAGTTTTTGGAGTATTTTTAGATGCACTAAAACAAAGGCGGAAGGGAATGCAGTAATTGCAGCGAAAATGTACATAGAAATAATCAACAAATTATGACAATGTTATTTAAATACAAAATGTAAGCCGCGCTGGAGAATCGAGCAGTATTTAACGCCGAGTGTCTCCACTGCTCTTCACCCAGTCGGCAGTTTGAAATAGAACTGTATAGATCACTCTCCCGAGAAAGAGAAGATATCATAGCCCATTGGTGAGGTTTTTCCACCAGAGTGGCCGATCATTTCTTGACTAACGGTGAGAAACAGAGAGAAAATAAACTGATGAAATTGATGATATTGTCTAACGTATGATTCATATCTCGGCATATTTGACTGGATCGTAATTGCATTCTTATTCATAACATTTGAGTACTAGGGAAGGAATAGTAAAGAACTCAAAGAGTAGGGAAACCACTGAGAAAGTTTGATGCAGATACTGCAAAGAACCCTACAAAAAAAATTTCTAGTTTTAAGCAATTTTAAACTGAAGTTTTTTCCGCTAATTATGGATATGTATATTTTTCCCATTTTAGTTTAATGATAAACGTTGAAACACTAATACATGCTACCAATTTAAACATTTTTTACTTTGAATAATTCCTGCATGCACAAAGAAATGCAAAACCATTGATTGAGTTTGACCCATCAATTGAAATTCAAAATGGGGGTTTAAAACAATTAGGTAATTGTTTTTCCAACGAGCTTAAACCTGTTGGACAGGAAAGAAAAGGAGTTGGAGGAAAAGATTGGGAATTCGAAATAAATGCTGAGGGCTGATGATGAATAAGATGGCCAAGGAAATGGGTGCCCGGAAGAATGAACTGGATGACAGGCAGATTCTGAACTAGTGTTGGCAAAAATCGGAAAGTAATCGTGATTAATCGCGATTATTCCGATTTTTGTCCAAACGTTTTGTGTGTGAAGGGAAACGTTTTATGCAAAAATCGAATCGGAAATCGCGATTAATCGCGATTTCTATAAAACGCGCTTTTATGGCAAATATAGCATTTAAAGTTGCTTAAACTTGAAGCGAGTAACCTATTTACACAGAAAATTACACGAATTAATTTAATTTATTAAAATACTTTATATAGTCAAGTTTTTACTTTTCTCAGTATTGTAGTTGCTATTTGTAGCACTGTGAGTAAATTTTACGGAAATCCGATGGATTTAAAGGAAATTTTTAAGGAGGTAAAAATCGCGATTTTTTCGATTTCTAAACGTTTTAAGCACTAATCGAATCGGTTTTCCGATTATCTAAACGATTTTACCAGAAATCGGATCGGAAATCGTTTTGGAATCGCGATTAATCGATTGCCATCACTATTCTGAACCATGTTGGAAGCTGAGGAGTTTAGGGTTCTGGGATTGCTGGTTGAGAAAATGGAACTGGCGGAGTAAGAGGCGGAACTGGAGGTTCATGGTGCGATTTGCGGTGAAAGTGAAAGAATTGGAGGAAAAAGCGGAGGGACTAGAAATTGTTGGACAGAATGGCAATGGAGAGGATTTCGGCGTGGAGGAACTTGAAATGCAGACCAAAATAGAGGCTAGCATACAGGTGCTGGACCGTGCATTAGGATAAAAGAAATAGGATTCAGAGACAAAATTTGACAAATAATTATAATTTTAAAGGAACCCGGTCTAGAAGCAACAGTGCCGGGTGTGTTCTGATGGAGGGAGAAAGGAGAAGGAAGAATTTTTAAGGAGTTCTACTCAGAGGAAATGCGCACGGAAGGAAATAGGCCCGGGCGAAATGGTGCTGGAGGATGAGGGTAACAAGACAGGGAGCCGGAGACTATCATTGTGTGGAGGAGGAGAATACTAGAAGTCGAAGAAGACAACAGGTGCCTCCTTCTCCTTCACAGGGAGGGCATTGCAGGAGGAGATTAATGGCGTAGAGGATTTATTTGTTGGTTCCAAGCGAAGGGGTGGGAATTAGTCGGAGCACGGATAAAATTTTACTCAAGTGAGGAATTCGTAGGTGGTAATAACGAGGGATGCATCTATAAGATTATAATAACCCATCAGGTGTACGTGCAGTATTTTTGGCGTTTAAATGCAACAAAAACTTTAAGAAATTATCAAGACTTTCTATCAATTATCAATCAAATAGCTAGTTTTCAACAAAACGGTCGAGTATAGGAGAAAGTAGAGAAGTGGGCGTTTATGGTGCAAAAAGTGGTGTTCCCAGTGGAAAATGCAGTGGAGGGTACATTATTAGCCGATTGGATGAATAGAGAAGGCGACTTTTGGAGATTGAACCCAGGGAAGGACCATGTTCCGAAAGAAAGAGAGCCTCTCATTGAGAGGAAGCGACCAGGCGCGTACCCAGTCCTGGGGAGGGCACACAGTTTAAAATACTCAAATTTTCTCTGTAATAGAATGTGCCATTACTTATAGCTGCGCGCATTAGCCCATAGAAAAATTTGAAAATTGCCTCCATTATTTCTCAATTTGTAGTTCGATTTAGCGTATTTGGAGGTTTTAGGGACATTATTGGGCAAAATAATTTCAGAAATTAAGGAACTACGCCCTTGTCTTTTAAATATTGGACAAAATTAAGCTTTGCTTGCGTAAACGCGCAGATTTTTTATGTATTTCAAATAAATTTTGAAAATTTTTCCTTTCCTTACCTAGTCTGGAGTGGGCACGTGCACCATGTGCATACCCCCTGGGTACGCCACTGGAAGCGACAACTTTATCAAGGGATATTTTCAGACAGCTCATGAAGCAGTAAATATCTTCGGGGTGTTCGCGGAAGGTGACAAAACCTGCATTGGGGTATCTGCTAGACACCGTAGAGAAGATCTAGATCAAAGGTCAAGCTTGAGCTGACTTGGCATTTGCATTGACCCAATACCATTTGAACCCGTGGAGTCGTGCACCTTCTCCACCGACCTTTGCAATACTGACACCATTCTAAGCAACTCAGTCACAGAATTTGTAACAACAATCTCGAAGAATACTACTGCCAAGACAGATGGACAAGAGGGTTAGAAAAACAAATTCTTTGCAATTATTTACAACCGTAGATTTCCGCAGGTTTCACAATTGTTTTCCATTGTATTCCTAAATCCGGCATATCTCAATTTTTCTGAACATACACAACGCGTAAATTTTTAGGTGTATAAATAGTTAGACACGCCCATACTCATCAAACAATAATTGTTGAGTGCTTAAAACGCTCCATTTTACACATACAATTTAATATTTCTATTATACTTTTATGTACAGCAACAACCTTTTTCAATGCATCTGTCACGTTGCAATACAATCACAAATCCAGATTCATACAATCTTACGCATTAGAGTTTCAACTCTATTCAAATATTATGTACAACAGCTAATCTATGATGACTGATTTAATGCAGGAGGGAAACTACCTAGACTATTGCAAAAATTTGAAAGAGATTTATTAATTTTTATAAAAGTTTTTGTTACATTTAAACGCCGGAAATACTGCACGTACATCTAATGGGGTATTCTACTTATGTAGATGTTTGATTTTTGATTCATTAATGGTAACTTTATAAACTGTAAAGTTTAATGTGAGCTAATGTCAACAGAAACAAAACATCATAATGAATGCTGCTTCATAGTTTATCTGTAAGGCCCAACGTTGGCGTATTTAAGCGTAAGCGTTTTATAGGTTTGGAAAAGTTGAGGTATGTGGGGTTTATGAATCACATGGTTTCAAAAATCGTGAAAACTGCGGAAAGGTACAGTTGCAAATAATTGAAATTTGTCAACCAACATGTGAAATATCAATAAAACATTATTTGCTAAGACAGTCGAAGGTCTATCTGTGTGGGCAGTAGACTTTGATTGGGCTGTGGGAGTTTCAGTGATCGGGTTGCTTAGAGTGGCGTCCTTATTGCAAAGGAAGTTGGTTCAAGTGCAAACGGGTCCAAATCCTCTTGTCTCGCTTTTATTTGTCAAGTCAGCCCAGGACTGCTCCTTGTTTGTCCTATGTCTTGTTTCGTGACGAAACTTTCAAAATCTTCCTCGCACACACGGAAATTTACGTAAGCAGCATAGCCTAAGCCTCATGAATTGCCTTTACACAGTTGTCGCTTCCTACTCATATATTCTGCACACAGGGTGCTTGTAGGCTGGCTTATCTCAAAGGTGTTGTTGACTATGAAATCTTTTTTTCAATCCCGGGGTCACCTCAAGATACCAAAAATGCTCTATTGGAATTCTTACATTCTGCCTGAACGCTGGATTAAAAGTCAGTCGACTAATCAAATCGAAAACCACGTTTAATTTAAAAATTGAAATAATATTGCAATAAATAAATATTAATATATTTAATAAATACATTGAAAGTGTTTCTGTCCAGATTCTCCAATGTCATCCCTCAGAAGGATGATCCTTCAAGGATCAAAATGGCTCTTCCCCTCCTTTCAAAATGGTCACCATTTGGATAGTACAGCATAAGGAAGATTTTGAATCCCAAGTTAAGTTGACATTATCTAAGCTAAGCTAAAAAAAAGTTTAATTATTCACACGACATTGTTAACTTGGCTGTTTGAGTACCTCGTCATCTAGAGTTGAATTAATCCCATTCGATCGGTTCGTCTAAATGTTGGCGTTAGGCTTACGCAACTTTTTCGTAGGTTTTAATGTATTTTTGAAAACAATTTGGTCAAATTGTATGTCTGAAAATCAGAAGTTGTCAGGAAGGCTTCCGGCAGCTCCGTAATGAATTCTAGGATGCGAAATGTTTCCTTGTTGGCAGATTTTATTATGCTTGCTGAAATGTCTTTGAGTACATTTTCGAAGCTGTAGACATTTAAGGCAACATAATTTTTTAGCCAGTGTTTTTATGGCTACAGCCATCGTCCAATATATTTCCTTTTAAAAGAAGGCCCCACCTGGAGCGCCGGTGATTATGGAGGAGAGTAGAGGACTAGGCGTAGAGATAAGAGACGATTCCTCCACTGCTCCTTCAATGTGAGTAGAAGGATGTAAATGGGGAGGTGATCCAGCCGGGCACGGTCAAAAGGATCGGGTTCTTATGGCATTGGAGGAAACGGATCCGGGGGAAGTCGAGGAGGAAGGCCTGGTCCATAGCCACAAAGTTGACATTCCAGCTATCCCGTAGGAATTGGCAGTATTCAGGTCTGATTGGTGATTGGTGCTCTCAACGGAAAACGGTAAGCACAAAAAGTAGAGCAAGCCGAAGCTGTCTGCAAAGTACTATCTGATTAGACCGCCGGTATAATACCGGGGGAAAACAATGTTTCCCATGTGTCCTACAGGAGTGGGATTGGTTGTTTAGTAGGGCGTCATTACGGAGAATATGACCGGGCCCGTGGACCACCCTATTATCCTTTAACTTTTGCTCTTTAATGTTTGGGTCGCTTCTTGTACACCCACTCCACTTCCTATCTTACTTGGACCTGCGCCTGTCCATTGTTTCCATCCATCCACACTCTTGCTGCTATGCCATTCACCACTATGGGCTCCATTGACAACAATTACTGTCCCACTTCCGGTCTTACTTGGACCACAGAATTTTCCTCCACCCACTCCTTCTCCACGTCCAGCTTTCTTTGCAACTCCAGTTTCTGTGTCAAAACATGCTTCTAGAACAAGAACATAGGTAACTTTTATTTGAATAGAAACATTTTTTTTGTTCTAAACTGACTTTAAAAATACTACATTTAATAGTTTTTCTACTTCATAGTGTGGAGGGTTTTGAGGGGATTGTGAGTTGTTCGGTGGCTGTGCAGGTACGATTGTATACTTGGTCGTAATGAAATGGCTATGATTTGGATGGGTCAGAACATTGGAGTGGGTGGATACAAAGAGGTTATTTAATTAATGAAGGTCCGGGAAGCGGAAGGAAGTACAGATTGGGTGAAGTGTGCGACGTGGCAATTGCAATGATTTGTCTGGGAATGGCGAATGTAAGTCAAAATCAGCAGGGTGCTTAAGTGCCTTGGCCACCTCCAGTGGCGTATCTACCGAAACGTAATTTGGTAGGTGCACAGCAAAACTTTCGCCCCGCAAACCCGCGTTTTTGCGACCTTTTTCTAAATTTCCTTTAGAATTTAAAACATTTTGGATACTCAATTTGTGTTATTGAGTGTATTTAGACTCAAATTACCCTGTTTATTGCCGTAATTACCACAAATATTGAAACTTTCGTTTTAAAAAGTCGTTTTTCTTGGCAAAATATGCAATAGTTTTCTTAATTTCCGAATTTTGGTAGGTGCAATTGCACCTGGTGCACCCCCCTGGATACGCCCTTGGCCACCTCCGGGCAAGAAGAAGTTCCAACATATGCCGAATTTGAAAGCAGGCGACGCGGAGGAGGTGAGCAGACTCCTTTAGTACTGGCTTTACGGAGTTATATTTTAGAGGGCGGTAGAATTGAAATTGGCTACAAGCTTGCGAAAGTGAACGCAAGCATATTCGGAGTCTAAAGTCAGGCCGAAGTTGGTCTGGTGCCATTACCACTTCGTGAACTACTTTTAATCTCCTTGGAATTGCAGACAATTTTATTCGAATTATTTGAATTCCGATCTCCTTTGGAATATTTTGCAGAGTTGGATCATTCATGACACAACGACCCGACTCCGTGAGTGAGTACTGCCGGAGATCGTGTCGCATTAAGCAGAACATATCTCTTGGTTATTGAAAGCTCTCTGGTTATATCTCGCACTGCTTTTTGTGAAAAAAGGCAACATTTTTAAAAGATAATTTTCACGGAACTCTGAAATTTTGAAGCGACACCGGGAAAGATACAACCAACTAATGCTCTAATTCACCTGCTTCTTCAGTAGAAGTCATCGTTTCCCAAAAAGTTCCTAACACACCGTCTGATTATTCACTTTCACTTTCACCAAAATTTATAAACCACTTCAATTTCTGCAAATAAAATCGACCAAAATTCAGGTCTTTTCCTTAATTAAAACTCCACCAGCTTCCATTTTCAATTCCGGAGAGAAAACTGGCCAGTGGTTGGATTAGAATCAGATGAAAGAAGGAGTTTTACAGATACCTGACTATTACCATCCATTATTTTGTATCTCAGCCTCCTGTATTTTTATTCCATATTTCAATTAGATTTAAAATAAACTGGAAATTTAATTACACATGAATCACCATTTGCTTAGTAAAATCTAAAAGAATTATTCTGATTCGCTGAAAACGCATAATGTTTGTGACGATTCAGCTACGTTCGGTTTGTTTTTGAAGTTGGGGATAATTATTGACAAACCTAGATCTAATCGTGCTCTTCTCTGCTTGATGGTTTAACTTCAAAATACCGATAGTATAGAAGGTACTTATGATATTTAACTTGGCAGTGGGATCTCCCTGTCTTAAAACGGAATGAATTTATTACATAAGATTTAACGAATTTTGAGGGAAGAATTTATTACAGAGTAAAACCAAACGGTCGGTTCCACCCAAAAAAAATTTTTTTTCTGATCTGAAATGTTTTTACATATTTTGAACATACTTATGCCCCCAATTAATCACCCAAACTATTGGAGTCTCACATTGTCCCAGTGGAGCATGGAAAGCATATGAATTTTTAGCATTAAGAACTTAATTGTTTCACAGTAACTCAATAGTGGCAAATGTTTTCGGGCTGAAACTTTTTTTGTACATTTGCCATACTATAGTAATTCTTTCGTGAAAATATTACTCAACGAACAGCTCTGTATACTTTTCTAGAAAAGAATATCTTCAAAAACACCGATATTTTCAGAAATTTTTAAACAAATGGGTCTGTAACTTGCATGTTTTAGATTTTTTGGGAACGCAAATAACTTGACCATCTACAACTTTTAATGGGCTGTTTACTGCAAAAACTCGTTTGAAAAAATATTTTGTATCTGGGGAGTTATGCATAAAAATCTGAATCAACACCTTTAGTCATGCAGACATTCATGAACTTAAAGTTACATAACTTTTGTTTTAGAAGCTTTGATGGGGTCGTTAGGGGCAATTTAGAATGCCAAGGATCTATCCTACTAATTTCAATCACAGCAAGCTTTCGACCACCTCTAGTGTACAAATAGTTAACAAATTGTTAAATGATGGACACTTCCTAAAAAGTGCCCCGACGACGGAAAAATTGGCATAACTTTTTTTGCACGCAAAATTTCAAAAATCTGAAAAACTGCATTTGAGCAAATTTATTGGTGATCATTCTAACATATCAATCTTAAAAATTGCACTTCTGGTTGACGAGCTATAACCCCAGACAGTTAGCATACTTAGTCGATTTTCAAAATTTGCTTTGCTTGTACGTGTATCACTGGTTTCTACGTTCTGTTCAATTCTGTTAGGTTGAAATTATGAACTTTGTACAATTGATTTCTTCTGCTGAACAGTAATTAAATTAAATTACCGACTTATTTTAATGATTGAAACTGATTTTTAGTAATATTCCCGTCTTCCGGTGTGTTCTTTGCAAAGTTTGCAAAATTTGCGGTTTTTTTTGTACACTGCTTATTACCTACAATAATTTTAAAGTGAAAATGATATATTCTACTGTACAAAAAAGTCTGTGTACCTTACGCCGGCATTTTACAGTCCTAACGCGTTTTGTTCATGAAATCTAATTGCTTGTTGTATACATTCACTATTCTCTTTCTCACGCACACAGCATGCAAAACCCTGACCTGAGTTAAGCAGGGTAAAAAGTTGTTCAAAATTCAGATTTATTTTGGGAAATTTCTTGGAAATGAAGAAACGCATACTATTGTGTTCCTGTGAACACAGCTTTTCCCATGAAAATCAGCTTATGAGTAGTTAATCTCTAAACCTCACCTCTGATAATATTAAGTAGAGTGTACGTGCACATATTTTTTACTTGACAGTTTGTTAATCCGCAACTGCAAAATACTGCGTAGTAAGAGGTTAAGTAGCAAGGTTTACTATGTACCCAGGTGACAACAAGTCAGGTTTAAAGCTGCAAAAGCAATGACACAGAAAGACAGCCATGCCGTACAGTGTTATATTTAAAATAAGTACTACTCCGGCTTACAGCTTGCCTAGCTAAGCACTTGTTTTTGTAGTTTTTTAAGTACCATAAAGGTACGAATTTGCTTTGTTTTAAAACATTTTTAAAACAGTGTTATAGTATTTCATTTTTACTTTATTGTGTAAAATGCGTTCTGTAAGCTCGCCCATTAAGTGGTACACTTTCCATGTCAACCAAAATAAAAATACGAAGCAAATTCTTTAACTTTAGAGTAGACACCACTACTGAGTGGTATGCACATGTATTTACACAATTTGACTGTAGTGCGCATACAATAGCTCTGCATCCAACAGATAACAACGTACAAGAAGCCAGTCCGGTATATTCAATTTTTGTGTAAAAAATTCTCACAAATTATCCATGTTTACTATCTTCTAAAATACACCATAAGAGGCGATTTATTAAACTCACAAGAATTCTTGCTAAAGGTGATATTTAAATACGATAATTTAATTCATTTAATACATCCGGTGACGTGAATCTTCCAAAATGGAAAACAGCGGGATTGACTCAAATGGAAAAGCAAAAGTAAAATGCACAATCTGCAGTAAAGATTTTCGTTTTTATTCGCAGTTGAAAAACCATATGAATGTGCACACAGGCACAAGGGAATTTAAATGCGAACTCTGTGATAAATCAACAAATCGAGCTTGCGATTTGAGAACGCATATCGATATGGTTCATTTGGGTAAAAAGCCATTTGAGTGCACGCAGTGTGACATGCGTTTTGGTAAAAAGAATGACCTAACCAGTCATGAGAGGGTACACAGTGGCGAACAGCCATTCCAGTGCTTTCTATGTCCAAAGACGTTTGCTCGAAAGGCAAATTTACATACACATTTACGACGTCACATCGGCGAAGAAGTCTACAAATGCGCACAATGTGGCAAAAAATTTAAGTGCAAGAAGGCTCGTAATTGGCACGTCCACTGTCATCAAGGTACGATTTCAGCGCATGTTAACACTTACACTGTTTTTATTTATTCTAAACTTTTTTATTGATTCGAGCTAGAAACCCACCAAAATGGTTACGGATGTCTGTTTTGTCGTCAGCGTTTCAAGTCGACCTCAGTCCTTAATTCTCATATTCGTTCACATATAAACGAGAGACCCTATTTTTGCTTAACATGCAGTAAAGAATGTACAACCAATGGCAATTTGACATCTCACATGAAACTAGTTCATTCCGAGGAAAAACCTATCACGTGTGATCTGTGCGGAAAGACTTTTAAAACCAATAACATCATGCGGGGCCATCTTAAAACGCACTTGGGCGAGAGGCCATACAAATGCGAAATCTGTGGAAATGGTTTTAGCACAAATACTAGCATGAAGCGTCATGTTCTCATACATTCCAGTGAAAAGTTATTCAAATGCGATCAGTGTGACAAGTCGTTTCGACAACCTGATGGTTTAAGAAAACACAAAAAAACAGTTCATTCAAAAGAAAAACTGGGAATTTTCAGGAATGTGAGAAAATGTTCAAGTTAAAAGATAATTTAGTTAGACAGAAAAGAATTCATAGTGGCGAAAAGGGGTTCCAGTGCGATATTTGTAATGCCAAGTATTGACCAAAAGTACAACTTGCATAGACATATAGTTAGCAAGCACCAGACAAAATAGGAGTTCTTACGATTTCCCTTCGTCTTGATATAGTGACAGCACAAACAAATACAAACCATACTAAAACTTGCAAAGCAAAATAGGTATGTACGTAGTGATAAAATTGCTGAATCCCCTAGATTGCATAATGACAAGAAATGGTTTCTGAATATTTTAGACTGATTGTAAAATTTCAGTCTAGTTGTTTTATAGATGTATTTCTATTTTTTAACAACAATAAAAATAAAAGCGTAAATTTTATTTTGTACGTTGATCGAACCTTTGTGTGATATTAGACACACGTACACATCCATAGGATTTATAGGGCGAACAAAGTTGGGATCTTCTTTTTTAATATTTTGCTGTGTTTGATTTGATTGCTAATTTTCGAAATTTTCTTGCTATTTTTTACTAATTACAAATTTTACGTAAAATTTATCCACTTCTTTCTTACAAGTAGAAATTACGATTGCTAAGAAATATAACAATACATACAAGTTTATTAAGTAGCGAAAGCTACTTATTAAGATGGCGAAAGTCGTCCGTCCGTCTGTCCGTCTGTCCGTCTGTCTGTCTGTCCGTCTGTCTGTCTGTCCGTCCGCGCGATATCTCTTTAACGGTTTCATCGATTTTAACGAAACTTGGTACAAACTTGTATCATAACATGGGCTAGCTACGCGCAAAATTTTAGGTCAAAAGGTCAACCCGTTCAAAAGTTATTAGGGTCATAAGTCATTAATGGTGCATTTCAACATGACATTAGACTTGTTCAATCTGGCAAAGTTGTTCACCAGAAAACAAAAAAAATATTTTTTGGAATTAGACTGTACTTGACCAAACACGTGGTTTAACAAGAAAAATTAAAAAAATATTTTTTTGAATTGGACTATATTTGACCAAAGACGTTGCTTAACAAGAAAAAATATAAAAATATATTTTTTGGGAATTAGACTGTGCTTGACCAAAGACTTTGTTTAACAAGAAAAAATAAAATAAAATATTTTTTTTGAATTGGACTGAACTTGACCAAAGACGTTGTTTAACAAGAAAAATTTAAAAAAGTATTTTTTTAAAATTAGACCGTATTTGACCAAAGACGTTGTTTAACAGAATGTCTTTAATAAACTTGTATTACACTTGCTTTCGCTACTTTGCTACATGTAGGCATGTTGCCGGCTTTATTGTACATAACTTTTGTCATTTTTTTAGTTAATGCATTTTAAATTTATCGTTAAGCAGAATACGGTATAAACTGCTGCAAGAAAACAGGTATCAATAAAACCTTTAATAAGCCAGTTTTGCTTTAAACTGGAGTAGTTACTAAACACGTAACAACAAATTAATTAACTGCAGTTGAATTACCAGATTAAGCGATAATGTTTGTACGTTGAGTTTGTATTAAAATGTTTTTTATTATTTCAAGGCATAAATGTCACAGAACACATCAATATTTTTATAACTTTCAAAATAGTATTGGTATTAAAGGCTATTGTTTAATTAGTTCTTTAATTTTAAATTTGTATTTATTAATGTCCCTAGATGCATAGATGTTGCCAGTGGCAAGTTATATTGCATCAAATAAAGACAAAACAATCTGCCGCTTACAATACATAATGTTCTGCAATAACGGTTACAAATCCTAATAAAATTTTGTATATATGTCATATACTGCCAATAAACAAACCGTTTAAAATAATAAATTCTATTCGAAATATAAATTGTATAGCCTGCATGTAGCTGTTCTGTCACTCCATCATCACCTGAATGCCGATACACATTTAAATGCTTGTATTACTGTCTATTTGAATATTATCAATCCTGAAGCTATATTCTGACACAGAACATTAAAATAGAGTAAGATTGTCCTGTTCGTAACACAAAATATGTAACCACAACAAGCTCGTATTGCTTGTAAGCTTAACACCTCCATCTCTCTAATCTGGATTTCAGCTGCTGTTAAAATCCGCGAGTTTTTTAATAAGCAATGCTTAATTCTAATATTCCAACGTTAGATAACCTTATCTTTATTGGATTCAATACTTGCTAAGCATAACAATACAACTGCAGTTGTTACAAACACTGACAAACAAAAGAAAACGGCTAAATATCTCCAAACCCAGCTATTTCGAACTTCATGTGATTTTAGAATTAGGCACGCCACGCAAATAATAAAATTTATGTAAACCCTAACATTATAAACAGAAAGTTGTTACAGGATTCAACACATCCTAAAAGTAGCACTTGTCCTGTTCGATAAATTCTTAGCATCATACCCGTCGTTCTTGTACGCTTTAAAACTTGAATGTCAAAACAACTAATATAAAACTATAACAACTATAATAACTAGACAACTATAAAACGCACCAAAGACACAATTACCTAGGTAGAAATGCGGTTAAACGGAAAGCTTCGGATGTAATTACAAATGTTATTATGAATCTTATTGAAAACTTAACTAAATCTTCGGATGAAACGCTAAAACCAAAATAGTTTAAGGGAATAAACTCTTCAACACAACAACAAGTTCAACTCTTCAACAAGTTATTACTTTAATCGTTAATCTAACAGGTTTCCATTTTTTCCTGTTGTTTTCACAAATTTTGGTATAAACGACGGGTATTTGTTTTTCCAATTTTATTTCGTGGACATAATAAGAGTTATAATTCCAAATCAGTATGTGTCTACATTTGTAAACCAAATAGGAATATGCGTAGATCAGAATGGTATACGAAGTTGCAATAGTTTTAAAAACTATGCGCATTGAGTTTTGTTTTAAGGAAATTTCTTTCCGTAACGAGTATGTACTGCTTGGTAAGCCAATTAGAAACAATAGCAGAACAACCGAATACTACGAATAAAGTTGACAATAGTTGTTGCAAGTTTTTAACTTTTTGGTTTTGGTGTCCCATACGATTGGAAATGTGTACATGTAGAAAAATGAAAAGTGGTAAAAATCATAAGTGCAAAGCAAATGCTTTTTATCTGACATGATGGCAAGACCTACTGGAAGACTACCAAATTTGTCTGGGTTCTTTAACATTTTGGTGGAAAATCAATTTTAGTAAATATTCACGGCCCGTCAAATGTTCAGCAAACATAAAAGTTTCAATGCACAAAAGAAAGAAAAAGCAAGCGGATCAGATAAATATACACAAATTGTGTAACACAATATCCGGCTTTAACATGTTTGTATGGAAAATTTTGACATGATTCCTGTGTAATTATGTGTAACCTAGAAAATGTAATTCCAAACTTTCCCTTTTATATGATACTTTTTTATTTTATTTTTCTTGTACGTTATTGACCTAACCCTAAATTAGACCACTAATGTCTAAAATTCATTCTAAAATAACTTTTAGAAACTAAAACAAATTACACTATAATTTTTATTTACACTTAAATAGACCGCTAAACAATAGTGTACCACTACAAATTACACAACATTTTTATAATCAACATAGCGACCAACTTACAGTTTTCTTCTACAAAGCACTGTGCTGGAATAATTTTTTATGTATGCTGTGGTGAAAGTGCTTATGAAAATGACCGCCAGGTTGACATTAGCAATAGGACTCCTTTTAGAGGAACTTCTCCCCAAAAGCTCTTAATGCTAGTTTCACTGACTTTGGACAGATTGAATATCCTCTGCTACTGAAGCTCTCAAGTGCCACTTATGCAATGGCCAAGTCATGGAAATGAACGCACTGAACGATGAAGTGATAATATTACTGCCGATTGCAAACAACATTTTTGCATTTACTGATAAATCCTGCAAATATATTATGTATATTTCTGTTCACAGTCAATACTGTTCTTTATAATAGCTATAATTTTCAAATTTTCTATTTAATTTATGTTTGAATTGTATTTATAATATTTTAATATCCATAAAGAGCAAACGAAGTGGTTTGACACTCTTTCAAACTTCTAATTAAATTGTGTAATGTATTATTATTAGAGCTATTTTCTATGTTTCGTGACGATAACTTTTTTGGTCAGAACTACTGCGAAGCCTTCATCGTCAGTTTCCTCGTGTGTGTCAATTACTTCTTCATA